>CM046032.1:49669352-50269352 GCA_025215565.1 Flaveria ramosissima
TGAAAATGTATAAAAGTCAGCGTTGCTGAGTGAGCTCTAGTTTTAAAAGTAATAAAATACTTTCTGTATGTTGTATATGAAAATACTCTTTCTGTAAAATACAACTCTTTACTGTATATGCGAGCACGCATTAACTATATGAACACATACTGTTCGTTCTCTTTACTGTATGCCTTGTATGTTCTGTAAACTTTTATCTTTATCTTTCACTGTCTGTATGGACCAATGCGCAATACCCCAACTATATGCGCGATGGAAAACGGGTGATGGGCCATCTATATCCCCCGAAAGGGTCAACTATATCCCCTGAAAGGGTCAACTGTATCCCCCGAAAGGGTCAACTGTATCCCCCGAAAGGGTCAACTATATCCCTCGAAAGGGTCAACTGTATCCTCGAAAGGGTGTTGTGTACTATGTACAAGGCCGACCCAATCACCCAGGGTACACTACAAGGGTCCTGCCAATCTCAATTGATTGGCCCTGTGTGCATAATAGGGTAGCTAACCCGCAACACAGTTGAGCTAACGACAACACGGTCGTGTCCCTCCTGTAAGCTTGCAAGAGTTGTTAACATTTTATTAATGTTCCTCTTCTTTTCTTTATTGCTCTTTATCTTTATTATTACAATATACTTTACGTTACGATAATAAACATACCACGTAAAGTCACACACTATAAGTAATAATAATATTAGCAATAATAATAATAAGGAACAATCATACGTAATCATATTATGCATGAAACATCATCATTATCAAGCCCTAGTCAACTTTGGTCAAAACCCTAAAGCACAGACTCCTAAAAAATTCTGTAAAATTTTCTAAGTGCTGGGCGCATGGGAACTATTTGGGCGCATGAGCCCTGTTCGGGCGTTTCATCACTATGTAGGCGCATCAGCCAACACTCAATCATTTATCACTCTAGGCGCATGAACTATTCAGGCGCATGGGCACTATTGGTGCGTATGAACACTTAGGCGCATGGGTTATTCGGACGCATGGACACTTAGGCGCATGAGCCACTTGGGCGCATGAGCCCTACACTTAGTCGTCTGACTAATATTTTCTAGGCGCATGGACCACTGTTCAGGCGCATGGGCTGTACTTAAAACATTTCTAAGGTAATCTTAGGCGCATGGGCTACTGTTTAGGCGCATGGATTACACTTTTATGGCATTTTCAGGCGTATGAACCTTCTGTATATCATGTTCCTAGTATGTTTTCAAACCCAATCATCAAACCCATCTGTTCTAAACTTAACATGGCTATTCTAAACATGAACAACCTATAAGCATTCAAGAATCAACATTTAACATGCATAATACATACGGGTAAACATACATAAACTTTGTAAAACCATTTTAATACATTTTCAGCCCCAAAGATGTTTAAAACAAGTAGAAACCAGGGTCTAGAACTCACCTGATGCAAATTGGGTGTTTCTTCCTTTCTAACTCGCTTGCAATGAGTTCAAACACCTAAAAACAACACCACACACACACACCCGAGCACATACACAACACATAAGCACATAAGCATATAACCGGGATAAAACCCGTCATAAACACATAAAAACCATGAATTCTTACCTTGAATTCGACTTCTCTTCTTCTTCTTTTTCTTCAGCCGAGAACTCCTCTGCTCTCTCTCTCTCTAAAACCGAAGAAAGATGATGATGTGAAGTGAGGGTGGGCGGCCATGCCCACCTTTACACCAACTTTTTCAAAGATTTGTCCTTTTGGACACTTTTAGTCCCTCTACTTGGACTTTATTGCTTTTCTTTCATTTATTCTTCATGTATTATTCTTTCTTTTCTTTTTAGAAGTAACCGGGTGTTACAATTGTGTACCCAACATTTTCATATACATAAACTTATACAAATAACAAAAAACACCTCCACAACAACATTCACATATTCAACCCATGATTATATAAGCTAGGGGAGTTTAAAATTCAAAATAATGAAAGTCATAACTAACTGATTAATTATCTACTATAGAACCATTGGTTACTTTTATACGTATATTTGGCCATTTTGATTTTTACAAGCATAATATAACTATGTACAACCTAATTGATTTATTATAAGGTATAGTACAAGTAATCACTTATACGTATACCAATACAATCTATTTTTTACAAGCATATTATCATTGTGTACCCTACAATTTTTCATATACGTAAACTCGTAAAATCAACAGAAACAATATATGTATAACAACTATCACAGATTAATTTACGGTCACTAATCTTAATAACAATTTCAACTTTTGTCAAAGATCATTTCTTACACTATAGCCCCAGTTTTGCTACTAAATGTTTATTCAATATGCTTATCAAATTCATATATGTTGTCTTCATATGTCCCATACCAAAGTTTAATAACATATGTCATGTACAACAAACTTTGTTAATTCATAAATTTTCCCCTTTCTATACCACAACAACTGTTTCCAAATACGAAAATTAATCCTAACTAACAACAATTTTGTGACCATTTTAACATCACCGGCTATAAATCACCATATGTTATAATTGTTTACTATAAAAATTGGTAATTGAAAAACCCTAAAAGTTCAAACACTTTGTTACAGTCAATTACCAATTCTAATATCATTCAACTACCTGCAATTTCAAACTTCAAAAACCCCCAAATTAAACAAAAGACATATCCGCATCTATTGTTGCCCTTTTAAATAAGCATACTAAACAATGAATCAACACCAACAACAGTGTTGCATATACAATCAATCCCATTTCAGACTCATACACAATCCTTCATTCGAATAACACCTTAAAGTGTAACAACGAACATACCTCGACGTTATTTCGCAGTGCTTTGAATGATACTTCGCCTTTTCTCTGCGTGATTTCACAGAAGTAAAAGTTTTTGAAATGTCTGGAATTTGACTAATGATACCCGATGATCTTCTAATTTGTTTGAAAGATTTCATGGTTATTGCCGGAAATATCGTTGTTTCCATAGCCGGAGTACATGGGAATTTACAACATTACCCTTTTCATATAATATTTAACATTTAATTTACTTATCAAATTATTTTCATGCCCCCTTTAATCTTGACCACACATTCATTTAATCAAGGGTCATTAACGGTTCTTAGAGTTCTTATAACAAACAGAGTCCTGCAATGAACCGAACCATATACACATATATATATATATATATATATATAATATATATATATATATATATATATATATATATATATATATATATATATATATATATATATATATATATATAGGAGGGATCAAATGAGAACTAGTTTTTTTAATGAGAACTGTAGAAACCAATCTCAACCACTAATTCTTAATGGCAAATTTGTAATTAACAAAAATATATTTAAAAATTTTATAAATTAAAAAATAACATAAAAATAAAAAAAATAAAGCACAAAAATGTTCCTCTACTTTCCCTCTTTCATAAAAAAATATAAAAAATCCTGTTTTTTTAATGAAATTCATTTTACACATGTGTAAATCTAGTACTACACATGTGTATAACTAGATTTACACATATGTAAATAACAGATTGACGATTTTTTTAGAAAAATATATCAATATGGTAGGCGTTGGAAAGATAAAAAAATACCGAATTTTATGGTGAATTTTTTTTGAAAAAATGATGTCGTGAAAAAAAAGTTATGAACATTTTAAAAAAATGGGGAAAATGACTTGTGATTTGCATGTGATAAAAAATGAGTGACTGAGATTGGTTCTTAGAATTCTCACAAAAAAAATGGTTCTCATTTATATATATACTAGGTTAGAGCTCATGTATTACATGGGTGGAATAAATAAAACATATTAAAATCATTATTTTTATGAATATTTTATTTCTAAATGTTTATATCATTTGATAGAATAAAACTATATGGAATATTTAAAAGTTATTACACATAATGAATTAAAATTATTACTCTATATTTAATATGTATTAATAAATTATTAAAATAACTACATTTATATTTTAAACGTTTAATAGTTTAGTTTGTTTATTTACAATAATTATCATTTAATATGAGAGAAAAAAGAAACACAAATATAAATATATTTTTAAACATATTTTAATTAAAAGGAAAGTTAAATTAATTATTTTATAATTTTTGTATTTATTTTGAGAGAGAAGCAGGAAACAATTTTTTTGATATTGCTAAGATAATGACACGTGTCATTTGATATGCTAGAATAATGACACGTGTCTTAAGAAAACCTTTTTTTATTATAAGTTTATATATATATTGAATATTTAAAAGTTATAACACATAATGAATTAAAATTATTACTCTATATTTAATATGTATTAATAAATTATTAAAATAACTACATTTATATTTTAAACGTTTAATAGTTTAGTTTGTTTATTTGCAATAATTATCATTTAATATGAGAGAAAAAAAGAAACACAAATATAAATATATTTTTAAACATATTTTAATTAAAAAGAAAGTTAAATTAATTATTTTGTAATTTTTGTATTTATTATGAGAGAGAAGCGAGAAACAATTTTTTTGATATTGCTAAGATAATAACACGTGTCATTTGATATGCTAGAATGATGACACGTGTCTTAAGAAAACCTTTTTTTATTATAAGTTATATATATATATATATATATATATATATATATATATATATATATATATATATATATATATATATATATATATATATATATATTTCAATGTTAAGTTCACATTCTTTCCTTGTAGATACGAGTTCAAATCCCAGGATCACATTTTTTAACAGGACTTTGTAGGCCGAAAAAACCAACGACCAAAGTCCTAATGCTGCATATTATAGAGACAAAGTGATTGATTAAACATCAAGTAGACTCCATGCCTTATAATTTATACATTGGGTTGTTCTTGAACAACAACACATTTGAATATTTCAAACATATTGAATCAGAATTCACCTAACTTTTTCTCATGCATACAAATTTTAGGCAATTCAAACACTTCGTGAACCTCAACCGTTTCAAAGTTTTTCAAAATATAGAATTCAAGTTCGTTTCAAAGTCTTTCCTGTTTTGAACCGATCGTAACAACCACAAAGGGGCCCTAAATTTTTTTGTTTGTTTAGGGCCTCCCCTAGCTTTAGTTAAATTTTTTTAATATGTTTGCATTCAACCTTCGTTTACATAGAAGACACCATTTTAATTGTATTTTTTGTATAGAAATAAAAATATGTTAGTACTTTAATGGTATTTGATAATGGGATGATCAATGAGGTTTGAGATAGCTTGAGTGAGAGATGTTATTTAATTTTGCACTCCATATAACGAAAATTATAAATTTGCATATAGCGTGTCAATTCTGCATGCTTTATGACATATAACTTATAGGTGTGTTTGAGGGGATTTAGAAAACGGATATTGATGTTTCAGGGGTGATTGTGCATTCTTAATATGGCTAAACATCTTCAATAAGCTAAAGGTGGTAAATGTAAGCTTAAAAAGACAAACTTTAATATGAAACTCTTAAACAACCGCAAATGTCTCCATCCCAAAATATAAATAATTATGTGATATTTTGTATGTAACTGTATAAGATATTCGTTTGTATGAAAACCACAGAAATAAAGGGGGTAGGAACCATTATAAAGAGACTAGTGATCAAGTTCAAGAAAAACTAAATTTGTAGAAACATTGTTAGTGAGTTTTAATCTCTCTTTCTTTGAGTTTCTTACTAGCTTTTCCCAATCATAACATTCCACATTACTTATTGACCATGGCTGCTCCTAGAATCACCCCAATGGATATCGAAGTCGATGCTCCTCCTGCTCCTGCGGATACCTCTCGTTTTCCATATTCATTTTTATATATTCTTAGTCCGGTGTTTGTTTTTTTACTATACGTGTTTATAGTCCGTATCAAACTGAATGCTGGAGATGTCAAAGTCTCTAGTGTTGCACTACGTAATGTGAATGCCACATTTATCACTGATGATACTTCTGTGTCATTAGCCGCTATCATTGACATGTCTGTCACGTTAATAAAGACGGGCAAAATTGACCCTATTCCAGATTTGGTTAGCTTCAATCTCACCGTAGCCAGTTTACGAAACTATTCTCAAATATGTGCATTTTCTTCTTCTCCATACAACATCTCTACAAACGAAATGATTGTGAAGTTTAAGCCCCATCAAACTCACCTTCCAGATGAGCTGGTATTGCTTTTAAAAGAGAAATCAAATTAAAAGATTGTTTCTTTTATTCCATCTATACAATGGAATGGAGCAGCATGAAGGTGGGACTTGAGATGGGAGAGTGTAGACATACCCGACTCCGATGCAACATACCAGCTTTTCGTACCAACTTCACGGGGGGATGTTATTAGATTAGGTTATTTAATGTTTTGTTTTATTTTCTTTTGTTCAACCAACTATACTAAGGTGTTAAGGAATGATTTTAATAAAATGGTAGTCCTTATATGTATGATCTTGTTTAATTAATAGTAGCTATTTATTTATATGTAAGATATAAGCTTTTAAGTCATTGGATCCATTATATCTTTCTCATATTTACTCACATTTTATAGTTTTTTATGTTTAATTTGTTAATTAAGCATGTCTACATTAATAGAAGGAAATAATATTCGAAAAACTAGAAGATTAGGTTAAGAAAAGAGAGATTGTAATGTGCTTTAGTTAACCTTATGAAAATGTTTGCATTCAACCTTCATATACAAAGAAGACATCTTTTTTTAATTGTATACAACTAAAAATTTGTTAGTACTTGATGGTATTTGATAGTGGGATATGATGATGCTTCAAGATAGCTTGGGTGCATGTTATTTAAACTTTGCACTCTGTACTACTAAAAATGTAAGTTTGCATATAACGTGTCAATTTCCCATGCATTATGACATATATCTATTAACTTATGGGATTTGTGTGAAAAATTAAAGCTTATTGGTGTGTTTGAGGGAATGTTAAATACATATTTAACATTCCAAAGGTGGTATTCTTTATATGCCCAAACACCTTTAATAATTCTACGGTCGGAAATTAAATTTAATAAAAAAACATCCTAAACAAGAAACTCTCTAACAACCTCTAATGTCTCCATCCTAATATATAAATAGTTTTGTGATATTTTGTATGTAAGAATATGCAATATTTGTTTCTATGGAAAGCATAAAATAAGGTAATTAAATGGAAATAATTTATAGTTTGGACATGTTTTAGAAACACATGGTAAGTGGAAACCGGATCGGCTGTATATAGGCCTGAGCAAATCGATACACCCGACGGAAATCAGGTAACCCATTCTTGATACTGAACCAAAAAATAAGAAAAAAAAGTGTACCGAATACCGGACCTAGGTATACAAATCGGGTATTAGGTTTCTCGGTGTCTGTCACACCCCGTTAAAGCGAGAACACAGAAGTGTAACAAAATTGAATATCAAGAACAACATTCTGCAATAGAGTACTAAGAGTATCATTACGATAAATATTCACTTAAATATTCCATAGCCTTGATGTCTATCACTTAAGGCAAATATCACCAAATTATGCTAGAGGGTTCTCCAAATATGAAATGTAGCTCTTCAAGTCTAACACTAGTCAAGATTCTCTTAGTTTCAATTCTTGAAAAAACATGCTTAAAAAGTGTCAACTAAAAATAGTTGGTGAGTTCACAGGTTTTAATGTCTGAAAGACGTCGTTTCACTTAAAAATACTTTGTTACTAAATAATGAGTTTTGTACTTAGTAGTGCCAACTAAAGACAATATGACCAATGATGTAGTTACCATGAGTTCCCATGACCAAACTTGACTAACTCTGATATTGTGTTTAAGATACGATGAAAATGATGTTGGTAACTTTACAAGTTTAATAGTTACAAAAACTACTTCCAGCCGGATCACAAGACTTTAGTGTGTCTATTGTTAATTAAAACAATGTTAGAGTCTATGTTACCATGAGCTCCCGTAACCGACGCTTGACGTCTATAGTTACGCCCGACCCAATGTTCTATCGCGAAATATTGTAATGAAATGAACAATTATGCACCCGGTTAGTTCATGGTTGGAGCTACCAACCACGGGTGGGGGTGTCAACCCAAATAGATCTATTCATAACTTTCACGCTCGCCCACAATTAACGGTTACAGAATACCGGGGACTTAATGCGATAATGATGTCTACTCATGAACAAGGTAGTTGTGTTTCCACTTGTGTCCAAACAAATAAGTCTTAGGATGTATTATCCTAGAAATTATTAAAAGACAATATAAAACATGGGTCGTGAGACTCAACAGGTGTCCAAAAATAAGTCTATATATACTAGACTTTGATGACCGACCTACATAGGTCCTAATAACCAAGACCAAAATTGTGTGTTTACTCTAACATGACCTCTGTTTTCTCGACTTTGTGACACCCAACAAAATATTTATATTGACGTAATCGTCTTTAGAAAAAAACAATAATGTTGCCACTTATTGTCTTGATTAAAATGTGTTTTTACATTATTATTGTCTGTGTTTGACTTGTTAAAAACCTCAATTAGTTTTAAGTCTATAAAGTATCGTAAGCATGCTTTTCCTCCAAATGAATTTTAAAAGGAAAAGGGGCTGTGAAGACTCATCTCGACTCTCTTGCAGGTATCCTTATAGGTCAACGTTAAGAAGTTGTCACAACATATGGGAAATCATCGATGTAATCCTAATTGTATATATATACACCATTAGCCTATGATTCACAATAATGACATCACGTGTGTGGTTGAGCTCTTCATATTAATTCAAAGAACAAAAAACAATCATTTATTATTATAGTTACGGGGTATGTTGTTAAATAGTATCAACGTTATTTGTATGATTATTTAGGTTTCTCCATTTAGTTATACATTTCAGGCATTAGACGTCAATGTATATAAACATACATATATGAGTCCATAAGCTTGTGATGACGGTTAAGTCTTTATATAAACTTAATAAGTGAATTTTTGAATTTAGTTTAATAACTAATTACTAATTTAAGTCTCAAATAATATATGTGCTTTGATAAACATATAAACATACGTATGTGCATACATTTATATAAAAGTAGTTGGTGTGATTGTCTCCGTATAAGTGTATATTTACGCGTAAACGTGCTTAAGTAAACATTATCTATAAATTAATACATCTTTTTTCTATTAAATCATAGTATGAAAAGTAATTAATTATCAAATTAATTGTTGTTCATCTATCAGTAATAATAGTATCAGTATTAATAGTAATGTCTTACTAATTATTTAAACGCATGCTTATTATTTGAATACCTCAATCAAGAAGATGACTTTGATCATGTGAGCATGCATAGTGTCCATACGGGTGATAAAGATTATGAAGATGAATGGAATAACAATGAAGAACCCCATAATGGTGCAAATTATGATGCTTGGGATGGAAACTTCGGTGGAGGTGATGGATATAATGGAAATAACAATTGGGGGAATGATCAGCATGGGTGGAATGCACCACCTATCAATCAACAACGGGGTAGGGTTAACAATAATATCAATCAGCCAAGAAGACCTCAAAGAGCTCAAGTACATGCGATACCTAGTTTGAATTATAAGACCCTCTTTATGAATTATAAAGGCCTCTTTATGCTCTCAAAGACCGGCTTTTACAGAACTGAGATTCCATAGGCCGATACGAAGCCCTTTAAAGGTAGAATTAGGAGTTGAAGCCATGCGTTTAGCGTAGGGGTGTCATTTTTACCCGAACCCGAATACCTAACCCGATTATACTCTATCCGAACCCGATTAAGGCATAACCCGAAAAAACCAAACCCGATTACAATCAAACCCGAATATGAAATTATTGTTTAAGTTGGTCTTTGGGTTGTGTTTTGGCAATTCGGGTTGACCCGAATAACCCGAATACCATATCGTCATAATTGACAATCCATATTTTATATTTTTAGATTTCAATCTACGTCATTTGTTTTTAACTTTTTATGAACTCGATCAATCCTTCCATAACTCTATTTTCAATCGGTGACACAAATATTAAACTCGATTACTCCATCAGTCCATCTTTCATACTAAACCATTTAAACCGATTACAAACAAGGTATAGTGATTCTATATTTGAGCATTATCATATATTTGTCTTAAATATATGTTTGTTACTCCTTGTACGTTCGAACTTAATAATATAAAGGAAACACGTTGTATAGGCCTAGTAACGTGTTATTGTTTTACCTTTGTTCGAGCAATAACAGTTATATGATTGGTTGTGTTAAGCGTATGTTCGAGCAATATGTGGATTTAGAGGTTGATTTTGGTTTTTTTCAACTATGACTACCAAATTTGTTTGTGAAGAGATGTCAAATTTAGTTACCAAACCAAAACACTTTAAAGTATGTTGTCTTTGATTTTTAAATTTACAAGTGGACCAACCCGATTACCAATTAACCCGACCCGAATAAACCCGAAAACCAAAAACCGAATACCGATTAAATATAGTTTATTTGGTTCGGTCTTCGGGTGGATTTTCTACATCTAAAAAACCGAGGAACCCGACCCGAGGAACCCGAAACCCGATTAAAACACCTGAATGACACCCCTAGTTTAGCGCGATTGCTATTCGCCCTTTTTAGCACTAGACTGACATTCTCATTTTGCTTGTTAAGTTCAACGAAAGCCGGTACTAATCAAGCACAGTTTAGCCCTATGATATATGTATATGTATATACATATATATGTATATGTATATACATATATATGTACATATATATGTATATATATACATATATGTACATATATATATATATATATATATATATATATATAGATATATATACATATATAATATATGTACATATATATATATATATAGATTATATCTATATATATATATATATATCTATATATATATATATATATTATATATATATATATATATATATATATTCCATCCATCAGCACTTCCTAGCCGTCCCTCGTATCCCCCACCTCCCTACTGATTGCCAAGGCGCTGCCTCCGACACTCTGACATGCGACCCCGACCTTCGGCAATCCGACTTGCAATAGTCTGATCGTGCATCCTGCCTCCGACATCCGCCTCCGAAGTCCAAAGTCCGGCCTAGTTTGAAGCCCGACGTTGTTCTGTTGTTCCTAATCGTGATATCTTGAGATTAGATTTTTTTTATATTTTGGTTCTTAAAAGAACATTTGCACAAGCATTGGTGAAGATACTACGCTTGGACTTTACAGCTGAAACTTTTGAATGTTTGTTTTAAATTATAATACGAAACCGAGCAAAACCAAGCGCTCGGTTTAAAACCGAACCGAGTTCGAGCATGAAGTTTGCGCTCGAATTTGTAAATTCGAACCGAACCGAGCCGCTTGGTTTGAAACCGAACCGAATTCGAGCGGAGCTGCGTTCAGTTCGGTTCGATTCGTGAACAGTCCTAATTGTGTTCAAGAACAACTAAACAACAAAACGAACCCACCACATGAACCTCTTCCCTTTTTTCTTAAGGTATTTCCCTTTTCTCTTTATTCGACAACATTGGCAATATAACACGACCAAAAATGATTGACGTTTAGTCCATCAATCAAAGAAATCATCTGTCTCATGTTCAATTTAATTACATATTTTTAAACTTCTTTATTAGGCACCAGGTGCTTTTATCCAAGATCATCTCTAATATGACTTTTTTTTGTGTTTGATCATCATTTTGTGATTGAACTTGACATTCAACATCCACCTCAGATTCGTTGTCATGCATGAAATTCTCAAGATTTACCATGTTCTGAATTATATCATGCGGTAGATGTGTATACGTTTGAATTGGTAATTGAAAGAACTAAAGATGAATGAAATTAATATAATACAAATGTTTTCTACTACATATGTTATCTACTACTCTTTAAATGTTTTCTACTACATATGTTATCTACTACTCTTAAGGATTGTTTAGCCGCATCTAAATCAGCCTTTTAATAGTTCAGATGTCATATCTGAATACTTTTACTTCTGAATCAGTACTTATATTTATTGATTAATCAGATTTGATTCTGATGTATACTTTTGAAGAGAATCTAATATGTTAAACTATGTTCTGATTTGTTTTTCTTTTGTACTTAATGGTTTAAACTTTTGTTTCGCGAGCAAATGTCTGAATGGTTCAGACATTTGCCTCTGAATGGTTAATACCTTTTATTTGAATTGGTCAAACATTTGTCTTTGAATAGTTAAGCGATATATTAGCTCTTAATGGTTCAGACCTTTTAATGGTTCAGCACTTAATGGTTCAGGCCTCTTATTGATTCAGCACTTGATTATTCAGAAATTGTCAAACAACCACTTACTACATTATCTATACTTTTAAAAGCATAATGGGAATCCCTTAAGCTTGTAGTACAATCTTTTGATGCATGGTTTTTTATGTCAAATAAGTAATTTGTTAAACAATAGGGCTATTTATTTATCTCTTATTTTTGTCCTTTTCTATTGTTTAGTATTTCAAAATATTATTAATTTAATATTATAAGTAATTTTAAAAATATATTTTTATAAAGTGTAATGTTTTATAAAATCTCAAATACATAACTTTGACATATATGCTTATTTTTACCTATATTTTGGTATAGATTTTAAACGAAATTAGCCTCAACTAAATATTGTATATCTTTTAATTTTTTTTCACGACGGCGGTCTTGTCACAATGTATGGGTTTGTGACGATTTCATTTTTTATATAAAGTTTCAAATGTGTTCAACAATGCATGTCGTAGAGCTATTCAATTCTATTTTTGTTTTAACAAACTTTTTGAATCAGAACCTTAATTTCTATTTAAAATGATGATCAAAAACATTTTAGAATCTTTAAAATCATCAAGATGATGGTGGTGCAAACCGCCGGTGATTGTCGAGTCGTACTAGGACCGAGTTTTCCATTGGAAGTCGGAACGATCATAGTCGAAGCTTCTATGAGGCCAGTCCCCCGCTGACCTGCTCTTTTTTCCATCAGTAGTGTTACTTTTCGGTTCGGTAGTGTAAATTTACGGTCCGGTAGTGGAAAGTTTTTAGTAAATATAAAGTTTACTTTCGTCTCCGTCCCTTAAGGGTGTGGTTCAAGCTCCGCCACCGGAAACGATCAAGAACCGACCAGCTTGAGGGAGTCATCTACGAAAGTTACCTGAAAGTGTATACGACGGTAACTCGTGAACGCAGCGACGACAGACATTGGTTGCCACATGTACGGTGAGGTTAATATCATTATTTGTTGTTAAAATTAATACTTATGTGGTGGTGGCTATTGGAATCTATGTCACCGGAGTTAGTCGTTGGCTAGTTGAAGAAGATGACTATATATGCTTGGAGTTTTCTTGAGGAGGATAAGAGCAAATCAAGTAGTGTTAAAATTATTTACTTATTTGTTTAATTTTGATTTTGTTTTACTATTATTAAAAATAGTCCATGTTATTTGAGAACTGAAAGGTTAGTCCTTACATTCGTTAAAAACTAACAGCCATTATGGTGGGCACTAAAGTTGCAATAATCTCACAATTGTTTGGATTAAATTTGTGACTTTTAAGATTTGAATACTAAATTTACAATATGATCAAATCACAAAAACTATTTTTACAATTTTCTCTTAATTCATTTATCTTTAGTTATTTTCAAATACCAATTCAAACCCATACACATATAGCTCATGAAAGGGTGCCAACAGGTTATTAAAGACCCGTACGCAAACCTGTTAATCATATATTATTGTACGTACTCATATGTATCGTTATAA
The DNA here is from genome assembly GCA_025215565.1 of Flaveria ramosissima. Taxonomy (NCBI): domain Eukaryota; kingdom Viridiplantae; phylum Streptophyta; class Magnoliopsida; order Asterales; family Asteraceae; genus Flaveria; species Flaveria ramosissima. The sequence continues at coordinate 49,683,126 of CM046032.1, forward strand.
ACCTAACAATGCATTCTGTTGAATATTCTCGTTGAAACTAGAGTATGATCGACATGTCGTCCATTCATAAATAAAATGTTGAATATAGTGTGTTCGAAAGTCCTGTTGAACTTAGACGGGGCTAATGTTATGCAGCTAAAGATAATTATCGTAATTTGGTGCTGGCGTTTCTATTGATCCTGAGTAGCAAGAAAACGTGATAAAGCTTACAAGGTGTCAAGTCATATTCTACACAAGACTTTTTCATGTGACTATATATCAAAATGAAAAAGAATAATTACTTTGGTTTGCACTATGTGGTGTAACATCTTCCATCATTATGTTGCTGGCATCTACATGTCTTTCAACATATCCTTTACATGTTAACTACAAAAGTGAGTGTGTGTTTGTATGTGAGAGAGAAAGACTATTCATGCCTTCAATTCCTTCACTTCCATGTTAACTACTAGTAGTTCTTCATGTAGTTCCATTGTCCACATGCCATGTTTATCTGTCATGGTGAATATTGCTTTATCATCATATATGATACATGCATTGCTTCAAGTTACATTCCATACATGTTAATACAAAAACTAATATTATATGTTCATTAGTTTTTGTGAACCTTGTAGCGCTGACATGGTAGTAAGCACATAATTCTCATGTAACATAGATCTCATGTTCGAAATATGTTTCTATTGGTTTTTTTTTTCAGAGTCTTGTTTCATTGGTTCTTCATAATAGCGTATTGAAGGCTAACTACCAGACATAAATTATGATATACCTGATTCTATAGTTCCAGTAAGTTTACGATAATGTGTTGCCATGAACACAAAAATTATATAAAATATTTTGGTAACGTACAAAAAGGTATTTACATTTTGCATCGCCCTATAAAAATCAGAACAAATTACACATTATTTTGAAATATTTCACTAACTTGTTATAAGAAACTGCGGCACTTATGATGACAAGACCTATGGCACGACCCTGTGTTGTCACCGCAGATAGGCCTATAAGACTATGACGATGAAATTTCATTGCCACAAAGTCCCCATAGGGTCATCCATATTTCTTCGGCAATTCCCAAAAAAAAAACTAGGGAAAAATAATTTCACTTGTTTATTAAAATATCATTTAAATCATTAATCACATTACCATTTTCAATTATTGATATATTATTTAAACGACTAATTGGATCGCTGACAAGACATTAGCTCACCCGATCATCTTTAAATTAATCATTTGGATTAAAGTATACCTTATAAAATTATATTATTATGAGAACTTGAAAAATTAATCTGAATCAATTAATTAATCTTATATAGTAGAAACTAACTAGAAAAGAGTTTAATAATATATATTAACTAAATAAACCTTTCTAATCTACTAGGATATACCAGTGTCTTTACACATCCATACGCGTGTATATTGTTTAATAGTGTATTTAAAGTTTGTATGTAACAAAAGGTACATGGTAAGTATATGCATTTGCAGGTAACAAAGATCTCATTATATGCACATGTATGGGTAACAAAAAATAAATATTTACAAAGGTATAAATAACAAAAGATCGTTATACAAAATCCTATAAGAGCTCATAGACATATATAAATCATTCAATTATACACAATAGAATAATGATTTCATCATCTCTTCAATGAACATATTAATTTAACTCATGAACAACCTAATGTTCCAAAAACTCTTTTAAGTATATACAGAACTATAAAAAGTTCAACTAATGTTGAGCTGAATAATCAATCAAGAATTAAAAAAAAAAGCATACGAGATCAGTACGCTATTCTTGTTTTTCTTTACGATTGTTAATCTATTTTACTATTTGTCACTTGTAAGATTTAAACCTAACTTGTAGTATCGAAGTAAAACATCTTACCATTTAAACGGATCCTTTGGACGATTAATTGGTACACTATTCTATTTGATACAGTTTCTTTCTTTCTCACCTGTCATTTGTCTCCCCCATCTATAATCATGCCAAATCAATCACCTTTCAATATTTTACATTTCTATTCCACGTGCACACTCTTCAATCTCTCTCTTTCTTTCATTCAAAACCAAAATATGTCACTTTATCCTTTCACTATCATCTTCATCTGCCTAGCTTCTCTACCAATAGCTCAAAATGCTCTTCATTGTGCTCTTTAAACCTTAATTTCTTGAGCCCTCACTACAAACATGTCAACAAGTGAGAGTAATGGATGTATGGAGGTTGATGATCAAGTGGATGAAGATGCTATTCTACTCTCCCTAAGCCCACCAGGCCAAACACAACACCAAATATCCGATCACTCCAATCGCCCTCATCGCGGGGATATCTTGTCGCCTCAAGAATGCTCTTTACACCAAAACCCTAATAGGGATCTTAACCTTAACATTAGCCTTGATCTGAGTACTGATAATTGTAATGATGGTGTAACAGTGGCGCTTCGTATGGGTCAACCGCAAAGTGCGATATACGAAGGGGAGGGGGGAGGGGGAGCTAGCACTAGCAGGTTTGTTACAAACCCTAATATGAGCATTGTGCCTGAGCAGTTACAGTATTGGATCCCTACAGCAGCTCAAATCATGGTTGGTACTACACAGTTCTCTTGCACTGTTTGCAACAAAACATTCAACCGCTATAACAATATGCAGGTGATTTCGCTATTGATGGTAACTAGTTAGTTAAACATTCTGTCAATATGTAGTCCTTTGAAGAAAATATAAGTCTTTAATGCTCCTTGATCAATTATTTTTCTTGTTAAGCTAACTATAACCACTATTAAGATTAAACTGGGTCGTTTGCTACGCCAAAATTATTGGAAATGAGTAGGAAATGGCTATTAGCGACAACTTTCGACTAAAGTATATGTTATTATAGTTTGTAATGGCCCTTTTCAATTGTGTTATCAAGTATGAATGTTCTTTTATATACATGCCTCCTATTTCAGACTTGAATGATTTTTGTCTAGTCATCTATCATCAACAAACCTAAAGATAGTTAAGATAGGTACGTGTGTTTCTTGGTAATTCATTTTATATATAGGTTCAATCAGTGCATGTTTGAATGGAGTAATCTGTTTGTAATTTTCTGATTATTCAGTTTGAGGGTAATTTTTTAAACTAATAATCGATCAATGTGACTTAAAATCTTATAAATACCCTAACATATTAAAAATGTAATTTTGAATGACAAACCTACTATACTTATAAACTAGACTATAAAAACTTTCTTTCAAAAAGGTTATGCCTCTTAACGATGGACTATAACACACGTGTCACGCTAAAAATGTCATATTGTAATGAATTTCTAAATCTCTTTGCTATTGGATTTCATTAAAATGAACCCTCCGAAAAGTGGTGCATATGACAATATTTTAGAGCAGTTAAACATGGGTAAGTTTGCAAGCCCATAGCTAGCCCCATATTCACACTCTTATTGTTATTCAAAAATGATTTATGCAATTATACATTTTAATTATCTTGCACCATAGTAGTGTGTGATATTTTATGTGATTAGGAAACACCATCCTCTTATCTATAATTTTCCTCTAATCTATAATTTTCCTTTCTTAATTTTTATATTGATAGATGCATATGTGGGGGCATGGATCACAATATAGAAAAGGTCCAGAATCCCTAAGAGGCACAAAGTCAGGTTCAACGATGTTACGATTACCTTGTTATTGTTGTGTAGAGGGTTGCAAAAACAACATAGACTATCCAAGATCAAAGCCACTCAAAGACTTCAGAACACTTCAAACTCACTACAAAAGAAAGCACGGCGAGAAGCCATTTGGGTGTCGAAAATGTGGGAAACTGTTTGCAGTAAGAGGCGATTGGAGGACACACGAAAAGAATTGTGGGAAGTTATGGTATTGTGTTTGTGGGGCGGATTTTAAGCATAAAAGGTCTCTTAAAGACCATATTCACGCCTTTGGAAATGGTCATGCACCTTATTACACATCAGAAGATGTAATCGCGGTCGATGGTGTTCAAGAAGATGAAGACAAGAGAAGTAGTAATGGAGGTGATCATGGTAGCTTTCTTATGATCTAGATTAGATGTGTTGATTAGTGACTATTTATTTCCAAAAGTACTAACGCACACATGTATTGGTGTGGTATGATATCAGTGAGAATGCATGCTACAACAGTTTTGGAAAGTTTTTGTAAGGATTCATTTGTTTGAGGTTTGAGAAGACTAGATTCTCACCACGATGCCTTGTCTTTTTCCTAGTCCCCACTATGTTATTGTTTGCCCTGGATCCGTAGCCATTTGTTTGGATTCTTTTCTATCTTCTCCTCTCATAATCAATAAATATAATGTACCCAACAATGTAAAAAGAATTCAACCATGTATTGTTGTCTCAATCAAACATAATTGCATTGAATGGTATAAGAACTATTTGATATACAATAGAGATCAAAGGTTAAACACATTAAAAGATTATCTTCACCAACATTGGTGTTCGGCCTACCATCGCTTGGTCCAACTGTGGCTCACACCTCCAACCGTAGCTCAAGCCTTCCAGTCGCATCTTTCTTCATTCGTATCTTTTTCAGCCACATCATTCCCAAGCCATAGCTCAAGCACATCAAGTTGTGTCTCCTTGCCATTCAGTGTTGTATTTTTAACACTTTGTTCATTTTCTGATTGAAATATTTCGAGTGTACCCTCAAAATATCCGTCGAATAATTTAAAGAGATACAAGAACTAGATGTGACATTCTATTATGAAAAACATAGCAGAAAAGGACCAAATGCTTATGTTGTATAGTTGAGTAACTATCAATAATGTTTAGTTGAAGTGACACAACTTTTAATGAAAGAGCGTGTCTGTTAATAGTGAAAATGGTAGGTATCTATTTTGTTTATCATTATTAGTAGAAGGAACCCTATTAGGAGTAACTTAATCACCAATGATGATAAATATGTCATCGTTGGCTCAAATATTGTTGATCGTCCAAATTGTTTATGACGCAACCATTAACCTAGTATATTGTTGAGAAATATTGTTGCTGCTAATAATACAACTCGCTAATAATAACACAAGTTCATTAGTGCTTCAAATTAGAACAATCTTGAACTCATATCAGTAGTATCTTAATCTTCTTTGCTCTTAATTTAATTTCGGCGGATTAAAATGACTTGATGTCCCCAAAGGGAAATCTTATTGTCTTCTTTCTATTTAATAGTTCCAGAGTTTAAATCCTACAAAAATGGTTGATGGGAGTTAATTTGGATTTGTTTAAAAAATACTTCATTTAGATTTATTGATTCATAATGTGAATCAGATACCAAAGCCACATTGAATTACACATGCTTTTACCATAACCTAAAACCTAGCTTAATATTAAGGATCCCGATGTGTTTTAACAAAACCTTGATGTTATCACTTTCCACATGTAACGAATAAAATTTTGCTTTTTTATAAAGCAAATAGTATGTGATAGTTCATGTCTTTTGTGTAAAGCATAATGCAAAAGTATGTCGTGTTAATTGTATGTTATGTTACATATCCTGGGAAATAACCATGAGTGAGACAATTTGTGTACCCACAAATCTGTTTATGAAACATTAACGGATTTTGGAACCAGTTCAGTCTTCACGATGGTGCTCCGGTAGTAAGAATGTGAGAATATGTAGTGGAGGTCACGAGATCATACCCTAACACCACGTGATCTTTATAGAGACGCGTGATTTACCTCCCTCATATTGGTCGTGGACCAACGGAATACCAGTTCAGCTAGATAACATGAACCCTAGCCAAACAAGAGTAAGTGAATGAGTGAGTCAAACTGAATTAGAGAGAGAGTGTGTGGTCAAGTGAACTCCACTGCAGATAACAATTGTAAACATATAGCAGACTTGTTGTCTAAAGTACTTTAACATATCTTACTGTTGCTTAGGTTTGCAACTGCATCACACACACACACTCTTTCACACACACACTCTTTCACACACACACAAACACACATAGAGATGACTATACTAATACTAACACTTTGATCCAGTTTTTTGTCAGAAAGGTGACGATGGACCACTGATACTCTTACTGCTTTTAGGGTTTCACCCAAAGCTTTACCCTTTATTGTCTTTACAGAAAAATACACACTATCACTATGTATGTGAATGTGTTGCAGCTCATTCAAAATAATATTATATCACCTTTGAACTAATTTAAGATGGATGCAGTGGCCACAGTTCAACCTTCCTATCTGGGATTTATGTTGCTTTAACTTTTTTATCTCATCTGTTTGTTTTTATCTTCAATTTGTCTATCTGATATATACTCACCTTACAATATATGTGTGTATCTAGATATTCACATGTATGTGTGTTGAACATGTAATCTGATAGAATGCAAAGCCTTGTCTTTGTACTTTTTACACAGTTTATTATCATTGTTTAGTTGTTCGCGTGTGTACTTGGTTTATGAACTGTATTGTCATTGTTTTATATATACTACAATATACTTGTTTATTGAGGGTCAATATTTTTAACCTTGTTATGGTAGTTTTAATTTTGTCCCTTTGTGTATATAGTTTATTCTAAGAGTAATGTTATATCATTGTGTAAAATTTTACTAGCTTGTCGGAGATTACAAATTAACCTATGAAGTGGTGAAAACTTAACTAATGTTATAATGCAAACAAATTGAATATAAAATAAGGGGTCTGCTATACATATGTCACTGTCAATCAATTGAATCCAAAGGCCGTTTAAGGTCGCTTCAAATGGTATTTGAAGGTTAGAGCTTGCGTCAATCATAACCGTCTACTTTTCAAACTTAACGAAAATAAAAAGGAGGTCTATAGCATAAAACCTAATTTATAAAAGAAAATATACTTTTAGAAAACATTTTTTTAATAAAAGTATATCCAAGAGGCCATATGAACGAAACAATAACCAAAATTTTTCATTTGTCACCACTTTTCTCATTTATCTTATAAAAGCTAACATTTCTTTAACATGATTCATTACTAAACAAACAAGTATCACCAAAATAATATTACCAATAGTACTATCTGTCATAATATTACCGACCGATACCAATAAAATCGAGCTTTTAGTTTAAATTTCATGATTTTATAATTTGTTGATAATCTCCAGACTTATAATTGTTATTAGATTTCCATACAATAAACATTTCATTCTTTATTAAAGAAAATCTTTCCGAGCAAACCGTCTGTAACGTTGTTGGTAAATATTTGATGCGGGCCCAAGTGTGGATGAGCAAGTTTTAGCCTTTTTGGAGGCCCAAGATCGCTTATCCAAGGGGGCTTCACTAAAATGACCATAACTTCACTAAAAGATCGCTCATCGTTTCGGCCCAAAAACGGCTTATTTTAGGAGTTATTTCAATTTTTGTCTTATTTTTACATTTTGTTGGACTTTGCTTTTGGCCCAGTTTTCGTCCCGCTTATGTTTTGTGGCTCATTCGAATTTGGTTTTGTTTCTTTATATGATTGTAAGATATGGGAGAAATATTATTCAAGTTTTATAAAAATCTGTTTTTTCTCTCTATCACTGTGTGTGTTAGTGATCTACCCTGATTATCGGTATTCTTTGTGAATCAACGATAGTTAGAAGGATTGTTCCTGGTATTCTTGTTGAATCAACAGGTTCAATTATCTATCTCTCTGTTTCCGACTGCATCAATATTTAAAAGAGTTTGCAACAATATTGATTATCTGTCATTAATTTGTTGCTAAAGTTTCTTTCAGAAAAACTATGCCACATCGTCAAATTTTTTGGTCATCAGTGGCGGATCTCATTAGTGATACTTGTTTGTTTGATAATGATTCTTTTAGCATCATGTTAAAAAAAATGATACGTTTGTTATTTTACTTATTGTTTTTTGGATGAATAGTTTGAAATAATCAATTTGAAGCTACTTATATTAGGTGGTTTGTTTTACAGGAATACATAGTGCTAATCTACCATTAAAAATATATATTATATTAGTTTTCAAGATTTTATGTGAAATCATTCTCTTTAGTCATCGCTTGGTTGTTTAACATATGTACTTTCTGCTATTATATTCAAAAGAAATCCATTATTACAAAATAATTATAATAAGATTATTGAAAATATGTTTGAAGAAAATTGTAACGCCAAACCAACCTGCAGCCGCAATACATCTGTTTATATTAACTTTTTTAATAACTAACTTTCATTAATAAACCAACAAGATGTTAGAAAAACAATTACAAGAAACAAGAAACACAAATGAAAATATAAAGCTACCCCAAAAGTTCCAATTAAGATAATTGTCAATCTTCAAATGATAGAGTTTTGATGTTAGCCACGATCTTCAATACACTTTTGAACTTTCTATTGAAAACATTTTCGCTTCCGGCCTTCCATATACACCTTAAGGACGTAAGGAATATAGCATAAATCACGTTCCTAAGGCCGGATGGTCCCTGTGGAATATACATATCGCATGTTGGTCCCAAATTTTTAAGAATTTACATCTATATATGATCTCTAACGTTTAAGGAAGTGTAACACATGTATATGATCGCTCACATGGATTACGCTAGACATCATTACACCAGACATCCCTAATTGTCAGTTGCATCGTTAATTGACATTTCCTTTCCAAATTGTCCATCTTCTTCCCCATTCTTGCAGTGAATAACAAGCAAGCGACTACGACTCTATTGTCACACAAAATCTTATCTTTGTACTTGAAACGCCTTAATTAAATGTATGCCTATGTGAGTGAATGGTTTGTTACTGTTTATTACGAAACTTTGCTGACAAACCGACACCATGTTTTAAGTAGATAAATAATTTCCTTTCCAAATTGTTCATCTTCTTTCCTGTCCTTGCAGTGAAAAACAAACATGCAATTACAACTCTATTGTCACACAATATTTCATCTCTGTACTTGAAACGACCTTAATTATGCATGCCTATGTGAGTTGATATATAGTTTGTTACTGTTCGTGATCACGATTTACATAAGTGGGGAGTATAATATCTGACCTTGATTAGGTTGAGGTTTGTCATCAATGATCAATTGATCATACTTTGTAGTATCACTATCATTAGTATCATAGTTTGTTGACGAGACAAAATAATGGGCCAACACAAATGTAGACCAGCCCAGAATAAGTGTCCAGCATATCATGAGTCTAAATCAACTTGTGGCCCAAAACAAATCTATTGGCATCTCATATCTGAATATACTTGCGTAACATTTATGTGTGTGCTTTCTTTTTTGTCTATATTTTTTATAAAAGCTTACATAAATGGTTCTCGTGGTTTGATCAGATTGTAAATTTGATCCTCGAACTTTTAAAATTGTAAAGTTAGTCCAACTTTTGTATAGTCATTGCAAGTTTGATCCTTAAATTTTAAAAATTTAAAAGTTAGTTCAAATTTTTATGTAAGTGTTACAATTTTGGTCCTTAAAGTTAAATATAAAAGTATAGTCATTGCAAGTTTGATCCTTAAATTTTAAAATTTTTGATGATAGTTCAAGTTTTTATGTAAGTGTTACACTTTTAGTCCTTAAAGTTAAAAAGTTAGTACAAACTTTATAAAATACGTAATAAATATATAAATTTAATGCCAGGGACCAAAATTGGAATAACTATACAAAAGTTTGAACTAACTTTGTAATTTTTAAAGTTTGAGGACCAAGTTGCAATCTGGTTAAACCATAGGGACCGTTTATATAATTTTTTCTATTTTTTATATCAATAAAACTTTTTCACTCTAGTAACAAAATACATTTTCCTTGTTAAAACTAGTTGTTTAAGATGTGATATATACACTAGGAGAAAACGTTATCAATTTTCAAGTCTCAAGCTTCATTAAAGTATATTCATATTCATATGCTAATATGTAAGTTATGAATAAACCACATTCGAGTGGCACTAGAAAACAATCGTTAGCCTAGTCATGAGGATTTTCTCGTGACTAAATTCAAGGCTAAATGTCAATATTATAGGGTATAAATGAATAAAGGTTAGATCCTTAAGATGATAGGGATCAAGTGTTGTATGTGTCACGATGCTCGTGATCACATGTTATAGTATCATTTTGGTTCACAAATGGTTATTCTTGTACCAAGTACATGAGTGGTTCTTGCTATATCGGATATGTTTGATGATTATTAAAGAATATATTGTCACAATGGAATATTCAAATTGTTGTCTTGTTTTATAAGATGAGTTTGTGTTATGATACATTTAATAAATGGTACCATGTCTTTTACTCGTGGTCCTGCCTAGTCCTCATCCAAACAATTACTAATTTGGTCATCAAGATGTGTTTTCTCTAGAATGACGTCGATTCGTCCAAAAGTAGCTTCAAAAAATAATTTTTTAGTATGTCAAAATGTTGATATGGACAATAAGTTGAGGTTCACCCAAACATTAATGTACGCAACAAATTGAGGTTTGTCTAGATGTTAACAAAGTGGTGTGGATGATACATCATCATCAAATGTAGCTATGCTATTAGAGTAATACTCTGTAAAATAAATTTGATTTAAATGTCCTTTGTAAAACCTATATGATTTAAATGTCCTTTGTAAAACCTATAGTGTTTATTTTATAACTAAATAATATATTTAAATTTTTTTAAACATCTTATTTTGAAGAAAACAAGTATGAAATTTATGCCTTTATATTAAAGAAGAACCACATATTACCAGCCATACAGTTAGATTGTACGCTCAAATAGCACCTATTGAATATTTAGAGATTAATGTAACAAAACAAACATAATTAAGTAGCTTAAAAAATAATATAAATTTATTTTATATATATTTTATTTTCTTATATTATTCTTAATTTTTCCCGGATAAACGCATCTTAACTTTACCATGTAAAATTTAAACTATCACTTACTACTAGTGGGACGCACCACTCATTTTTAACAACAAGCCTACACAAATTATAAACTACACTATAAACTATTTTTACTTGAAACCTAACCATAAACTATTTTTTACTTGAAACCTAACCATAAACTATTTTTTACTTGAAACCTAACCATAAACTATTTTTTACTTGAAACCTAAGTTTACTTGAAAGAATTTTCGTCTCTTACCATTGTGTCACGCTTTAGTCGTGTTTTTGGGTTATATTTAAAGAGAAAAGTAAAAGAGAGTGTAAGAAACCAAAGAAAAAATTGTGTTCTCGTCACTTTTAATAGAAGGAAGTTAAAGAAGAAATAAAGGTTTTTAATAACATTTCAACTTTTCTCACAAAATGAAAGAAAAGTAATTTAATAAAAATAAAATATATTATCACTTATTTATTTTACACTTCCAGTTTTATAAAAAAAGATTACGTAGCCTCCATAATCATAGAATTTATTTTTTAATTCAGAAACATTAAATTCTTTATTTATTTTTTTCTACAAATTCTATAAATGTAATTACATTATATATTCTTTTCCCCTATTTTTTCTTTATTCTTTATCCCAATTTTTATATCCATTTATTAAACTTTGTATGCTTTGTATATACTTTGCATATACTTTGTACTTGTTATTATTATAATAATTTTTTATGCTTTGTATATACTTTGTATATACTTTGCATATACTTTTCATATACTTTGTACTTATTATTATTTTTGTTATTATTATTTTGAACTGCATATACTTTATAGTTTGCCGTTTGGTGAAGGTACATGGGTGTTCTAGAAACAACGAAAAACAACAAAATACATGATTATATGATACGCCCACAGATCCAACCCGGATCCGAAACGGATATCGCGTACAACCCACGCGCCGACGTGGGAGGTGGGAGAAGGTTGCGGGAAACGTGAAAAAGCGACGTCGTATACAGACGGCCCCTTGGAGGTCCCGAAAAGCCAAACATAAATTTGATCTCACCCTAACAATATTAACGTTATATTATTATTAATATTAAATATTAAAATATTAATATTAAATATGTTGTTGGGACACGTGTCGGTCCACGCGTCAGTTTTAATAAAAAAATAAATAAATAATGGAAGAATCTTTTTTGATTCGAAGGTTTCTATCTCTCGTGATTCCTCTACTTTCCCCTAACCCACTCCAAAAGGATATTCCGAAATCTATATATGGAATCTCTATGCTTTTGTAACCTAACAATTTCTAGATAAACATAAATTAATCATAATCAAGATGATGATAATAATAATAATAATAAGAGGGTGTTCGTAACTCGTAAGTTCGTTTGCATCTGTGAGGGACGTGACATCGATGAGAGGTGGCGTATTTGTATACGCGCAGTCTGTGTATAGAAACAAGATTTCGAACAGTTTTCGGCTTGACAAAGTTGTGTTATTATGATCGATGTGGTTTTGAGCAATCTTGAGTAAAATCCTCCTAGACTTGTGAATATTCGAAGTACAAATTATCAAATTGTTTAACTAACGTTGATTTTTAAATGTTATAAGTCAAATTCTATAATTTTATCTCACGTATATGTATTGCTCTTCACCCAAAGAAAAGGTTAAGCTATATTGTACAAGTGACATTTGTTTAGAAGTTTGGTGGTGTTTTCTACACTTCAATGATTGGTTGATTCTCTTTATAAAATTTATATGGTCCTTGTATAATAAAACAAAATAATATGTTTACAGTTTTGTTAAGCATCTATGACCTGTAAGATTGTGATATTTTTTTATTTCATATAAATCCTAATAAATGCATATTGCCAATAGCGAGTTAACTAAATATCTTAATCCAATATGACAATTTCACTGAGAAAACATAAAGGATTTCACAATTGAGTAAAAATCACAATACCTTTTTAGGTTTCTGAATAGTAGTATATTGTTGATCATCTCTGAGTCGTGTTCGACATTTTCTGATTCAAATATCTCGTCTTTACACATAAGATTTTAATCAAATAAGACAAAAAAGTGTTTGTCAATAAGGAGCAAGCAAAATTTGTTATTAAAACATGTACCAAAATCACAGATGTTGATTTTTTAAACCATACTAAAGATCATCTACTTATAGAGGATCAACCATCACAACATCTTAATTACTGATTACAACTGTCATCAATTAGACATTTACATAAGTAAAAATCACTTCATAAGAAACTTGATCAATAGAAATAAAGTTAGTACCGACTAATAGTTACAACCGATATATATAGTTACTACCAGAGTATCAAGTTACCACCAAACTTGCTACTAAGTTTCTAGTAATGATCAGATATTATCAATCATCTGTTTTCAAGCAATATCCATCAATCAACTGATTATGAAGCAACTTCTAATGTATAAAAAACATGCTAGAATAACTTTTTTCACGTTAACTAGTCTACTTGATTGCCATCGTCAATACCAGAAACTTCCGCCCCTTTAAACACCCTACCAAGCGTTGCCCCTCGAGAACTTTTATGTTCTACCGGATGCAACAAACGGTAGAACTACCCAAGTTTCTATTAGTAGCACGTTTCGTCGCAAACATGTGTTAACATTGAAAGAAAATATTGAAAGTAACCAAAAAAACAAAGATAAAAAAAATTAAGAAAGAATAAAACACCGGTCTGGTACCCGTGGAGTCAAAGCCGCTTCATCGAGTTTATTAGAAGTGTAAGTTTAGCAATAGGCTAGAGGCAAAGTTATGTTCTTAATTTGCAAATAATTTATATTTGATAGAAATAAATAAGGGATGAGAAAAGACAAAAAAAATATTAATAAAATGTCTCTGGATTCGAACTCAAGTCGTGAGTTTAAGAGGAAAAAAAACAAACCAAGTGGTTTAGAAAGCAAGATGTGTTTTGGTGTTGCAAAGACTATATATAACAAAAGTTTAGATTGAATAAAAAAATTTAAAAAACTTACCGGCCTTTACAATTAAGTGTTAGTATAATTATAATCTAAGCTCAAATGAGTAAACGGATGATTTATTTATATTTTTTATAACAAACTAAAATAGAAAAATAGGTGTTATTTTAGGATGGAAGAAATATCATTTATAGGGTATAGCTTCAAAGTTTGTGTTGGAATTTGGCCAAGTAGTCAAATAAGTTGCACATTGAGGGGTTTTAATTAACAAGTGAACAACCACTTATCAAAGTTTAAACAACATATGCCATTTTTAAATTAAAAAGAAATACTAGTTATAACTAGCTTGAAGGTTTAAACATAATCATAAGTGACCCGTTAAATATAAGGATTAAAACATAAAATCTGAAACCACATGACTTTGATTGAAGTCATGCCTTCAAATCTATGTGTGTTCAAAAAAATTTTACCAATTATTTGTAATCTTATATAGTTGCATTGTTAAAATCCACAATTAGTAGCTTACATAGGTGTATTTTTCGCCTGTTTTTAACTACGAGTCTATCGTTTATGCAAATTGATCTTGTAAATTAGTCGAATATGCTCGTTCTTATAAACGTTTGAAATGTATGTATTAAATAGTTATAATTGTACGCAGTTATCTTTCAAAATTTGAAACGTGGGCCCCAAAATCCCAATATTTTCAAACACTACCATACTTTACCTTTGAAATTATGAAACCTTTAGAGTGAAATGTCAAACATATATTCGTGGTAATTTACAAGCGAAAAAGATAGTGGCGAAAATAGAAAGACAAGAAATTATGTGGCAAAATGGAAAGTGCTCATTTGATCTTATCTCAAACCACTAGAATATTCAAACTACTCTCCCAAAATATCCAACTTTCCAGGTTCAAAATCAAAATATCCAGATCAATATACATATCTTTATACACAAAGTACAACCACCCAAAGCATTACTTGATGAGCAGTTGAAAACTTCTAGTCTGGAAAAGACTCTCCTAGAAAACCCTTATCAAAGATTCGTTTCGTACGCGACGACCCGACTACGACAGCTTCTTCAATACACCTTCGATTTATCCCACAAAAATTATATAAAAAAAATTAAAAAACACACAACTTTCTCTCTCACACACACACAAATACACACACTCTCTCTCTAGAATTATTTATTATATGTAAATTATCTTGTATACGAAGTTTATTCCCTTTTGTGATTCTTCTTTAGATCCTTATATTCTCGTTCAAACCGGATCTTTCTATGCCCCAACACAAGATCTTCCACATTTAATGACCTTTGATAGTCCATTTGATCCATCAAACGTGTTTAACTTTTGGTCCGATTATTCAATGGTTTTTGGTAACAATAATCCGACTGATTTTGGTGACAAAATGCAAAGATATCGAGAATATGTTGAAGCTTTGGAATCAGAAAGACGAAAGATCCAAGTGTTTGAACGTGAGCTTCCTCTTTGTCTTGAGCTCGTTACTCAAGGTATGTTAATGGTGATTGTGTGATTTCTTCCATTTTTTCTCAAGATTTGTGAATATTATTGATTGGATTTTGGTTATGTGATTTGGGTTTTGTTGGTTTGTGGAAAATCTTCATAAAGTTTAAATCTTTCATCTTAGATTCTTAGGGTTCTTGAATGTTGATGAGTTTTTGGATCTGTAAATCAGTAAATTCACCATCTTTATGATCATGTGTTGCAGCAATTGAAGGATGTAAACGACAAATGTCTGGAACGACAACTGATTACAACAATGAGTGTTCTGAGCAAACATCAACCGAAGGTCCAGTGTTGGAAGAATTTATTCCGATGAAAAGAACTTCATCTGCAGATGAAGATGAAGATGAAGATGAAGATGAACATGAACATGAAGAAGAACACCTACAAGAACAAATGAATCATAAACCCAAAAAGACTAACAACAAATCAGATAAATCGTCATCATTATCATCTTCAAAGAAGCCAGATTGGCTTAGACATGCTCAACTCTCAATTCAAACCCCAGATCCAATGGTAATAGTTATAAATCACTAAACTGTTGTTGTTTAATTTGTTGTTTTTGTTTTGGATTTTGGTTTAAAGATTGGGTTTTTGTTTAATTTTCAGGAGTTATCACCGAAAAGAGTTCCGGTGGTGGAGGTAAAGAGAAATGGGTGTGGTGCTTTTCATCCTTTTAAGAAAGAAAAAAGCTCCGACGGAGCTCCGGCGGCCGGAGCTGTGAAATTGTCAGCTACTCCGGCGGCGGAGCCGGCGGCTGCCGCCAGTTCCACGGCGGAGACTGGTGGTGGTAGTGGTGGTGGTGGTGGTGGAAGTAAGAGTGAAGATAAAGGGCAGTCGAATAGGAAAACAAGGCGGTGTTGGTCGCCGGAGTTGCACCGGCGGTTCCTCCATGCGTTACAACAACTCGGTGGTGCACATGGTGAGTATTTTTATTATTATGTAATGTTTATTATTATTATTATTATTATTACTTTTAAACAGCATAATATTTATACTTATACAGAATTCACGATGAATTACTCATCCTTATCATTGTAATTATGTTGTGAAATTATACTAAAATACGTAACTTTTACTTTCAATTTATAAATATATTTTATACGTTTATCATTATCTTTTCACTCTATTTTACTCACAACAATTTAAAAAAATATATAATTTTTTTGGGTTGAATAGAATATCTACAAATATACGGATGAATGGTAACATTTCATATATTCTTTGCTCACAATCACTTACAATATAGAAAACGTATTCATACATTTATAGAGAATCCACCGTAGATGTTTAACGATAGAAAGATTAAGCTAGTGGTAAGATATCTGGAAGGTTGTTTATATCTTAGCTGGATAGGCATCTTTGATAGTCGTCGGTGTTAAAGTTATTATATTTATTTGAATTTAAGTTATATATTTTTTTAATTGGTTTTCGATATTGAAAATTTATTTAATTATATGCAGTTGCTACACCTAAACAAATTCGGGAATTAATGAAGGTAGATGGGCTCACAAATGATGAAGTAAAAAGCCATTTACAGGTTTGCAATATTCATTTTATTTCTTTTATTTATAATAACTATGAATAAGTTTTAATATAGTTTTTAAAGATTCTGAATTTTACTTTTTAATGTAACAGAAATACCGTTTACATACAAGAAGGCCAAGCCCTACAATCCATAACAATAACAACTCACAAACACCTCAATTTGTGGTGGTCGGAGGGATATGGATGCCGCCACCGGAATACACCGCCATGACATCCGCCTCTACGCCAACCTCCGGTGAGACTAACAATTCCAAAGGCGTATACGCCCCGATTGCTTCTCATCCGCCATCCATGGCGGATGCATCACTTTCACTAAACAAAAGCAATTCGGGTGAAAAAGATGATGGTCCTAGACACCATGATTCACCATCAACTTCCTCTTCGACACACACCACCACGGCATCTCCAGCTTTTTGACATTTAGGCGAGGTGACGTCCACTCGGATTTGTGTAAAATATTTTTTTTGTAACATGCAATTTTTCGATGTTTGATTGATTTGACCTTGTTCGTTGTTAAATATTGTAAAAGTATAGGAGAAATGTAGAAGATATTTTTGGCCTAATTTACAAGTAATGGGTGCATGTGACACGTTTTTAAGTGCTTTGGACATGAAATAGTTACAACTTTTAAGTGTTTCCTAAACCCTAAACACAAATGCATTGAGTTTGCCCCTCAATCAAACAGTTTTATGATACAATTATATGATCAAATGTTGAAATTCTCTTACAAAAAGTCGATTTTTTATTGCATTTTTTCAGTATAATTATTTTTATCACAATAAAGATTTTCGATAATTATAGAAATTCTAAAATTGAAGAATCATTTTGTATTTAATCTTTATAAGATGGTTTACTCTAGTCTATAGTTAAAAAGAACTGTATAGCTACTTTTTTAATATAAAAATAAGTGTAGTGAACTTCTTGTATGGTCAACTATATATACACATAAATAATATAAGTTAGGGTATATAATAGTCGGTACTTATAATCCTAGAGGTTATGCTTAATAATTTCTTTTTCAAATATAATCAACTTTAAGGATTGTTTTGCATATATTGCACTAGGAAGTGTTCGATTTTCCCAATCACCATCAAACATAAATATTTGCCTATGAATTTATAATCGTTGTATACTTCACCTTCGCGTACTAGTGAATTACGTACTATTCATGAGAATTAACATCGTTAATAAATTCAGAAGCAAATAGGGTCGTGGATTATCTTCTTTGATGTAGATAATGATTCGCATTGAAAACAATAATAAAATCAACAACTAACTCACTAATTAACTTATATAATTAATATATAAGACAAGGAAATTTTGAAACAATTTCATTAGATATATGCTAAAGAGGAGAGAAGGTAAAGATTGGAATCTACAAGTCCTCATGAAGAAGAAAGGTTTTGCCCCAAGAATACTCAACATAGGGCCATGATAGATGTGTACTTGACTTTTTCAAGTCTAAAACCACTTAAAGGAGATGGGGTGGGGTGGGGTGGGGTGGGTGGTGGTTGGGTGGGGGTGGGGGTGGGGTGGGGTGTGGTGGGGGTATGGGTTAAAGGTGGTGTTTTGGTATCCAACCTCCACGATGAAGAATAATCAATAAGGACAATATGGGGAATCTTGACTCATAGGTAATCTATTCTCTTTGCTTTGAGAATACATACATAATTGCGTATACAACACGAAGCCTTCTGGTTTAGTGGTGGTCTTAATTATGTCTTTTCAAACGGAAGGTCGTGAGTTTGAGTCTCGTTTAGGACAATATGTTCCAAATGAATCATGAGTGTTTCCGGTTGTTGGATTTCTAGGAGAGAGGATAGGTCGGGTCACCATTCCGTACTTTAGGGCGGAAGGATGATCTATTATATTAGGGGGATCTCGAGTGTCCAGGCCATTGTTGTTTAAAAGAACATATTTGCGTATAGGTATGTTAGAAAAAGAAAACAAAAGAAAAACCAAATGAAATTGAAAACCAAACCGTGTAATGTAGAGTAAGAAACGAAACCGAATTGTGAATTCAACTTTCCGTTTGGTTATCTGCTCTATACAATCTTGCTTATTCGGTTTGGTTATCACAGTAAATTCCCTTTAATCGCTTTAATTGATTGAATTCAGTTAGGTTAAACATGTTTTCAATTCGGCTTCATTAAAGAATAGACCCAAAAAAGATATTCATAACCGAAAAAAAATGAAACGTTAACCAAACCGTTTAACACCCATAACTATACATAAATGTGAGGTGTGCCGTATACATGCACACATATGTATGTATAATTTTACTTGATGAATGTTGGAGCCTTATGTACTATCCAAACTTCTTTGAAAATCAAACTAGATGTAATGCTGTTTAGATTAAGATCATGATATTCCTTTTAGACGATTAACCTATTTTAAACATTTTACTTTCAGTCTATCATTGATATGTTTACTTATAATACTAAATTCTATGCCATTAAAAACACCAATATATAAGCTAAATAAAACCGAAAGTTAGATTTTACAATTATTTTAATAAATAGTTTAATTGATATTTAATTGGAGACCATGACATATTCACGGATTTTTTTTTTCTTCAAAGAAAAAAAAAGGAACAAAAATGGTGTCAATTCTTAAAACTATATTATATATCCGTACAAAGATTTTATTAGATTTTATTACGCGTGGCATCTTGACATGAATTTGACGACGGATACCAAAAACTTATTAATTTTGATTTCAAGCATACGACAAACATCTTTTTTCCCTTTTGAAAATTGAAACCCTACAAGTATTAAATAGTGTTAAGTCGCTTAAACTTTTACTAACCATAGAATCCATTTAAATTTTAATATCGTCTAGAGTTATAACGTGTCTTTGTAAATGCTAAAGTTAAGTAACATAAACAGATGAAATATTTTTATTATTATTTTTTTTAATTTTAACATAAGGTGGGAGGCCACTTTGAAAAAAAAAGTTACAAAATATTTTTTTGAACGGCAATTTTATAAATAAAAAAAGGCCATTGGCAAAATGCTAGGACCAAGAAGATTACACCAAGCTACGATGAAAAATTAGGGAATGAAAAAATACACGATTCGTGCCAAACTAAATCTACTAGCTCACGAGAAAGTGTTATACTTGATAACCTCCATTGTGCTTGACGCCAATTGTCGCTTTGCAATAAAAACATTATAATTGTGAGATTTTCAAATGAACTAAAAAGTAGCCAAGAAAATTAAAAGCTATCACCTTTTTTAACTTGCTACTTTGATGCAACAACTAAAGTTTTCTTTAAGCAAATTCCAATTAAGTGAAGGTGATGATAAGTTGATTAAGTGCGGTCTCATGCTAATATATTAGCATTACTATAGCTATATTGATAAACATATAAGTGTATCTTTAATGAAAACAAACCAAAGAATTGTTAGAATATTGTTCCCACTAATGAATTATAACCTTTTTTTACTATAAAATCATTCAAGTTAATACATTGTTTAACTATTACAAAATCTCTACACTTTATTTTTAAATGATCTAAGTGAAATTTAATATACCTAATTATTATTTAGTAACTTTATAGAAAATGTTTTAGAAATGTATATGTTAGTTAATAATTTTTATAAAACTCACTGGATTTATGCTTTTATAAGTTTACTAGGAAATCAAGGGTTACCATCATCGTTCGATAGAAATCATTATTTATTTTACAAGGGAAATAACTATTCCTATTAATTAGATAATATACAATATTATTGGGACCATCTTAAATAAAAGAATCACGTAAAGTTTTCTTAAGTAGGCATATATCCGAATATTCGGAGGGCATTTGTAAGATAAAATTAGTCATTGGCTATTGGTGGAGTATATTCCCCATTTTTTTACATTATCATTTTAGATTCCATATATTGTTTTTATTATTCATGCATCGCCTACTTGTACGTTATATTATAATTTAAATTGTTGACTATTGACTATTTACAATCTATTTTCATATGTATTTTTTGGTTCGTTCGTACTTGCTCGTGAAATAGTTTATTAGAATCTTTGTGTATTTTATAAATTTTGGAATCAAAATATGAGCTAGCTAGAATAAAATATTATAAGTTTACTGTTGATTTGATATATGTTATTCAAGATTTTTAAAATGACAAAATGTTAATAAGTTGTTATATGTGATTGTAAAAATAAAGAAACACAAAATCATCAAATTCACAAGAGAAAAAAATAATAACATTTAGTCTCGAGTTAACTCGAGATGATAACAAATTGAAATCAAGTTTTAACTTTTAATTTGAATTGAAATACTTATTTGAGTCAGCTCTATCGTATTATTATTAACATAAGTTTTTATTAATGTTGATTCGACTCGAGTTTGTAATATACATAAAAAGACAAAAGATACCTAAGAATATGAGTTTGAAGATAGACATGGATATCGATGGATTGACATGGAACATGGATAGGATTTGTATCGAGTATGAAGATTAAAAATATATGAAAAAAATACTAATTTATTTTGGCTTCTGTAAATAAAACTTATTGGAGTTATATTTTGAACTATACTTGATTTGTTGTTCTTACCATGATAAAAAAAGTACTTCAAATAATATGTTTTTATATAATATATTGATTTCCATCATTTTGTTAAAAAGTTATTTAAAAATATAATAACATAAAATGTATTTTTTATATTTTTCTTTATTTAAGGTCCATAGAATTATAGAAGCAGAATATACTGTTTCTTACTTTATTTAACATTTTTGCTAAAATTATATTTAACATATAATAAATAATAATAAAAACACGTTGGATTTGAAGGGTATGCTACCATGGTTGTTAAATACGTCCCTTGGGTGAGTGAAAGGTCATTTGTCTCTTTTTGTTTAACAAGATAACATGCATTGAATTCATACAAAATGATATTTCAAATTACAGATATGTACAACTTATAATCGTCACGTAGTACTGACATTCTGTGATATTCGATGTGATCACGTATACCACATGACCCGATAATCAAGTGACGGGTTTGGGTTTGGTTTCTAGAATCATAAATATTAATAGATTGTATTCGATAATTGAAAGGAACCTAATGTAATTTCTTGATTTATACGTATTTTGAATCTTTTAATATATATCAAACACTATCAAATGTTTTTCTATTTTTTAAACGCCTAACTCACACAACATTAAAATTACAGATACGCATAACTTATAATCGTCATACAGTAAAAAACATCGTGTGGTATTCCATGCGATCATGCATATCGCATGACCTGAGAATCAAATGACGGGTTTGAATTTGATTTCTAGAATCATAAATTAGTGTATTTGATTAGTAAAAGGAACCTAATAATTTCTTGGTTCATACATTAGGGCTGTTCACGAACCGAACCGAACCGAACGCAGCTCCGCTCGAACTCGGTTCGGTTTCAAACCGAGCGGCTCGGTTCGGTTTGAATTTACAAATTCGAGCGCAAACTTCATGCTCGAACTCGGTTCGGTTTTAAACCGAGCGCTCGGTTTCGCTCGGTTTTGCTCGGTTGTGTTTGGTTTCGTGTAATAATTTAATGCAAAACTAATAATTCATTCAAAAGTTTCAACTTTCAAGTTTCAACCGTAGTATTTTCACCAATGCTTGTGCAAATGTTCTTTAATAACTAGATTATAAAAAAAATCTAATCTCGAGATATCGCGATTAGAAACAACTAAATAATGTCGGGCTTCGAACAAGGTTGGACTTCAGACTTCGGAAGCGGATTGTCGAAGGTGGGATACGCGATCAGACTATTGCAGGTCGGATTGCCAAAAGTCGGGGTCGCATGTCAGAGTGCTAGAGGACGGGGGTTACATGTCTGAGTGCCGGAGGTCAGCGCCTCGGCAGTCGGTAGGGAGGTGGGGGATACGGGAGACAGCTGGAAAGTGGTGATGGGTGGAACGGTAAAAAGATTTTGAAATGTGAAGTGATGATTTGATTAGAGAATTAAAGTTTTACATTTAGGGTAGTTGATTTTTTGACTAAATAATTAAAATAGTGGTAAATAACTAAATAAATTAACAAATATATAATATATAATATATAAAAACTAAATTAAAAAATAATTCGAGCGAAACCGAGCGAGCGACGAGCGAGCGTACCTTTGCTCGTGCTCGGTTCGTTTTCAAACCGAACCGAGCCGCTCGGTTCGTTTACAACCGAGCCAAAATTCGAACGAGCAAAAATCCGAGCTTTTTTCGAACGAGTTCGAGCGAGTTTCGAGCGCCGAGCTATTTGAACAGCCCTATCATACATAGGAAGTGAAAATTAAATAGCATTTTGAATATTTAAATAGCAAACATGATCAATTATCAATAGATTTTTTAGAACGATTAACCTATACGCTCTAATTCTGCTTTTTAAAATTACCACTACTTTTCACTATCAGATTTAAAACTTACTAATAGAATATATCTATTACGTAATTACGTAATGGCTATATTGAACAAAAAGTATGTAAATTTTAAAGATTTAAAAATACTACTAGAATAATGAGTGAAGGTTATTAGCTTTCTAGTGAATATATATCTCGAACAAAAGACGGAAAATAGCAGGGGCGGTCCCGGGGGTGGGGGCGACCGTCTAGGCCCAATCTTCTCAATGGCCCGAAATTTTTAATTTTTTTTAAATTTTATATATGTGTGTATATATGTTTTTAAAAAACCTATAAAGTATTAATAAACCCATTAACAAACCCAATAACATTTTATTATAGTTTATTAAAACTTATCTTAAAACCTATTAACATTTTAAATAGTTCAGCCTAATTATCATCGTATGACATTTTTTTAATTTATTGCACCATGTTTTGTAGAATATAGTGGTGTGCGTCGGTTGGTTTTGTGCTCAAACCGAACCAAAACCGAAATTCAGTTTATCAATCAATGGGAACCGATAGCATTTTTTTTACGCATCGGTCCAGTTCAGTTATGGATCATTTTCGGTTTTAAATTTGGGCTTGAAATTTCTGACTATGAAAAAAAATCAACCTAAAAGAATGGATTTAGACATTAAAGTTGGGGGTAAAATAATAAATTTGAGCATGAACTTTTTGTTTGCCAAACACATGCATTAATATTAGGCAAAAATAATTCATACGGTATTCATATATCCATTTTACGCAGTCTTTGTTTAAATAGTGTAAATAGCGCGAGACTTTCAACTAATGATAAACCAGCTAGTTCAGTCAGATACCGGCTAAGCAACATCTAAAGTAGCTATCGGAGCAGGAGCAGCTTGAAATTCGCATACCAAAGACGATGGAATTACGTGTGGTATTGTCTTAACATTCGGGTTGGGAACACTTTCGATGTGGTTTTGTTTTAACACTCGGGTTGGGAACACATTCAGTGTTGTTTGGTTGCCAAGTTCTGCTCGGTTCATTGCCATTTGGGGATGGAACAATGTACCAAACCGAGAACCATAATTTTCGGTTTATAAAACCAAGGCGGAACCATAATATCGTATTATTAAAATGATGTTTCATTAAAACTCGGTAAAGCTTAGATGACGATATCAGTGCTTTTGTTTCAGCAATAGCGACATCATATACTCAATGTGGCTCGTAGTATAAACTGGAAGCAAGCAAATCAGAAACTATTGTGCAGCTGTCTTGAACCATATGGGTCACCTCAAGATATGCCAGAAGCAGGATTCCACAAACCAGCAACACAGAGCAGCAGCATAAGTAACTTCTCAAAGGTCGAAGGCGTACTGAATATATCCCGCCCCGTCAACAAATCCGGATGATCGAAATCCGGACCACTCGGATCTCCCGAGCCAACTCCAGGTCTAACACATAAACATCTATAAAACGAAAGAAAAGCATTCATAGGTTGGTATTTCGACCAACACATAAATACGCGTAATAGATGTATAGCAGCAGGTCGGCTTGTTTTCATTTAGTCTATATTACATAAGATAAAGAGACAACAAACAATGAGATACGGTTTTGAAGTTGCATTGATGTATAACATAACATTTGGAGATGACTGCAATACAATGGTAACGACCCATCAGCTCGATTCTCACGACCACCCTTTACCATCCATAAACCACCAGTACACCACCATATTAACCATCAATACATCATCATCCATCGCCATGCCGCCAAGCAAAACATTCTTTTGTCGCCTCAAAATCCCAGCAAAAAACCGAATATCCTGATGAAGGAACAAGATAAAACAAGTTTACTAAGATATAGCTCTTATCATTAATATTATTATATACTAGTTTATTAAAATTTGTATCATCACTTGTTATTAGATTTAAAGAAAGAACAAAATTTATCATCAAAATTTAGATGATCTTTGAGGTAATGGACTAATGGTAGATATGTTGGTAAGTGGTGCTGGTGGATGATAATAATGGGGGTTGTATGGTGGTGATGGTGATAGAAGCCTGCAGCAATGGTCATCAAGATCATTAACTAAACTAATAAAGCTTAGAAATGTTATGAAAATATGAAAAAAAAGTTTTAACTTATAAAATAAGATCATCAAGAAAAGTTAAATAAAATGTGATATAATCATATAGATTAATATTAATTAATGAATGTTTTAAAAATAGTTGAATAGTTGAAGAATGTTATGAAAATAGGTCTGTTAACTTTCTTATTTTCATCTGAATTTTATTAGTGAAGACAAAAGAAAAAAAACAGTTGGTGATATCTACATTAGAAACAAACCATCAGCCCAGTTCTCAGTTCTCATCACCAGCAACTATCATGCAGTCTGTACCCCTCTCACCGCCCCCAAACACCCATCACCGCTCCATTGCCATTGCTAATATATCACCATAACAACACAAACGACAAGCAAAACACTCCCCCTTTCGATCACCTCAAAGTCTCAACACATCGAATAACTTAGTGAGGGAACAAAATAGAACAAACAAGAAGGAAAGAGAGAAAATAAGGAGGAAGTGATTACCTATTCACCCGCGTGAAAATATTACACATTTATATCTTCAGTGCAAGAGTTCTTTCCCATCTTTCTGGATGATAAGGTATGCAAGTTGCTATCTTCTTTCCTTGTAGCAAAGGCAAATGGTGGTCATAGGGTACCTTTTCATGCCATACAAACTCATTTTCATGCTCATATTTTTTTAACAAATCAGTCATACTATCCATGTCTTGCTTAATGACCGTTCGCCATGATTCCAGTCCTCCTAAATTCTTCTGTACTTTATTTAATCCGAGTTTAAGGAGACCCATTGCGGTTCCAATTTGTCCCTCGGCTTTCACAGCTTGTGCCATGTATTTGTAACTTCTTAGCTCGTGTAACACTTTGGAACATGAAATGTAATCCTGCAAAATAACCAAAAAATGGCAACATTATATAAAGTGGCCCGTCAGTGATCCAATTAGCCGTTCAAAAATATATATATAAAGGGGACCTACAAAATGTCTACAAAAGGTGATTGGTTCTGTTAAGGGCAAACATCGCTAAATGGTAACCAAGCTTCACTGTTCATCCTTCATACCTTTTAAAGAGGTTTAACCACTCAAGATCCATTTTAAAGTCAATGTAGTGATTTTTTATTTCTTTTCTAAAAAATAAACCAGCAATCTAAGTTATCAGTTGCATATGGCAATTCTATAAGACACCTGATATGGTGCCCCACTTGAATAAAGTTAATGATGTAGCATCCATTACCTATTTCACCAAAAGGCACCCACTTTACACAACTAGCATGCCATGTCAACACATGTAACCAAGGTAATACACATTGCAGGTCGATTTTTCAAAAAGTTCACAACAGTGAAATAAAACAGAGTGGTTAAACTTCTTAAAAAAAGATGGACCAATTTGTGTGTAACAATGTTGAATCGTAATTACTTTTTGGTGACATTTGCCATTTTATGATCATAAACTTCAGTTATACCATCAAGACTGGTGAGATATCTTTGCATTCTTTGGCTGCCGTTGCATAAAAATCCATGGCCTCGTCAAATAATTGAACAACACCATAATGCAGCTTCGCCAAAAGCCCATCAGCAGTTCCTTTCTCTTCAGCCTTCATTATAGTTGCTATCTACATATTTTGAGTTTACAACAGAAAATTTTAAAAAAAAATGATGGTTTTGTAGAAAATGAAAAAGGAAGTAAAAGATTGAACTTAAAACCGGACCTGAGCCTCGGCCAAGCAAATTAAGTTCATAGCTGAAGACACTGATGTTGTGGCTT
This sequence comes from Flaveria ramosissima, assembly GCA_025215565.1. Taxonomy (NCBI): domain Eukaryota; kingdom Viridiplantae; phylum Streptophyta; class Magnoliopsida; order Asterales; family Asteraceae; genus Flaveria; species Flaveria ramosissima. The sequence continues at coordinate 49,710,158 of CM046032.1, forward strand.
CTGGTGGACCCTCGGAAGTAAGCACACCTTGTAAAGAGGGCAGAACCTCATGAGCCAAGTAGTGATAAACCCCTGCAGCTTTTCTAAATAGGGTCGTCGCTCGTACTAAATCTGTATAAAATTAATACAAAAGCACACAGCACAATTTATCAATAACCATATAAGTACAGCAAATCACGTAATAAAAAGTAACGATACACTATATTTGCACTCACAAAAAGGACCAACAAGTCAATTATCATGTCATATGTTGAAGGCAAACAAGTCAAGATTACCTTTATAAAAAGCAACTACAGGCTATATTTCACTCAAAAGGACAAGTCAACTATCATGTCATATGTTGAGGGCAAACAAGTCAAGATTACCTTTATTCAAAATTTCTGAAAGTTGGTTATAGGTGAAAACAAGACATGTTACCTGATCAGGAGATCAGATCAGAAGTTGGTTACCTTTTTATGTAATTTACCATATAAACAACAAAAATATGAATCTTTTTGAGGAATTACTTTCTACCTGTGACTAGAACTTGCGAAGCCCATTCTCGAAGCTGTGCAGCGTAAAAGAACAAAACGATTCCAAGCTCAAACCGCAACTTATCAATCTGAAAGAACTTAGGACCCATGAGGTTGAAGAAAGATGAATGACTAAGAGGACTAGTCCACCTTATTCTGAGCCTTGAAGTCCAACCGATTACCCTCGGATCATCCCCAATTAAATCAACATGTTGAACCAAGTTCTCCAACAATGGCAAATATAGTTCTAGCTTTTGAATATCCTGAAATATAACAACAACAATATTGAGATTATGAGATACTTCAAAGTTCAATTTTCAAAACAACTGCAAACTTGAAACATTAATTAACCGAAAATATGATTACTTGTTCACATTGAGAGGTCAATCCACCAGACATCTCCCTTGCAATTGCATCTGTAATGGAGTTGTTTTCATTGATCAATTCAACACCCACACGCTTCGAGCTTAACTCTTTCAATTGTTCAAGAGTACCCGAATCTTGAGCACAGTATACATCCTCAAACACAATCTGTTCAAAACAACTAAAACCCATAATCAAAGCACAATTTTCGGAATCACAGGGCAATTACAGACTAATAAAAACCTAAATCGAGTATTCACACCTTACACCAAATTACCCAACACATTACACATCAAATTCAGAACATACACACACAAAATCAAAGCCCTAATTCAACTACTTGTGCGTAAAGACATTACCTTTTTGGTTCTAAGCTTTGAAGGGTCTTTGAATTGAAGCATCGCTAACTCGAATCAACGTTATCTGGTGATTCTTGAGGATGAAAAATAGGGTTTTGCGATGCTTTCGATGCTTACATGAAGTGTGTGCTTTAAATCCTCAATTGAATTGGGGCCTGATGAATTAATTAGGTAATTACATTTATTATTAACAGATTTAGGAAACAGCTAGAGGATTTTGATGGTGATGTTGACCCCAAAAGTCTTCCTCCATTCGAATTCAGTTTCTTGTATGTTAAGAATTTGGGGTTGATGGTGACTCTAACCACGGTTCCCGCGGTTCCAGAATCTTCCATCCCGTTTCAGTTTGGGCTCGTTTCATGACATGGTCCGTTTTGTGGTTTGTAGCGCGTGTTTGCGATTGTTATTACTATTGTTATTACTATTACTTAATAATAATAATAATAATAATAATAATAATAATAATAATAATAATAATAACAACAACAAATGGAGATCTAAATGTTATTACGATAGTTAAAAGAGGTTCAAAACTCATAGAGCTTCAAGCTAATAACTGACGTTAAACATAACATTTTTTATATTATTACATTAATAAAAACTTAAAATATTAGTTAACTATTACACTTGATTTGAATTAGACTTTAGTGAAATTATTTTATCTACATGATAGTTAGATAATGTTTTAACTAAGATATAACAAACGATTAGTTAAAAACCAGCTTTGGTATGAATGCAATGCAACATAAGTCATTGTCGAGGCAATATGTAGAGAGTTGTAACTGTAAGTGTTGTTAGTCAATTTGTCTTTATTATTATTAGTAAAATGAATCCTCATTTGATCGATCAAAATCTCATTTCATGGTCTTTTTTTAACATCAAAATGAAAGAATAATATTACAAATCAAATAACAAGAATACCCTTCAATAGGGGTGCAACGAGCCGAGCCGAGCCCGAGCTCGTATGGACTCGAGCTCGGCTCGTGATGACTTAGGAGAGCTCGAGCTCGAGCTCAGCTCGTTTCGAACTTTATTTTTAAAGCTCGAGCTCGGCTCGACAAATACTCTTTCAAGCTTGAGCTTGGTTCGGGCTCGGCTCGTTTATATATTTAAATATTATTTTTAATATTTTTATATTTAATTTTGATATATATTTATATATAACATTATTCATATTATTTTATTATTTTTTATCATAACTTTATATATAATAGATATTATTTATATTATTTATATAATATATTTAATAACTTAAATAAAAATATATAAATAAAAGCTCGTTCAGGCTCGTGAGCTGGCTCGAGCTCGATACGTGAAGCTCGGGCTCGATAATTAAATGAGCTTTTTTTCAAGCTCGGCTCGGCTCGGGCTCGAAAATTCTCAAAATCACTATCTGGAATGAATCTTCGAATATTTCGGATTCGATTATCGGTTTCGAATAATTAACACTTACCCAGCCTTAAAACTTATTCCTCTACATATGTGGTTTTTTCATGATGAAACTTAAATACTCATGAGTCATGATATCATCAGACCAAACCCCCCTTGTATTAAAGTATACTTAACGGGGCTCAATTTCTATACACGAAGAAATGATCAAAACCCTCATCAGAATATGAAGCCAGTGGATTAACCAACAATCCAATTTGAAAAACCCACCGAAATTGTCTGAAATCTTGACAATCAACTGCAATATCTTCATCAATTGGTAAGATCTGCAGTGTCTGAAACAACGAACGAGCTGATCGATCGCCTTTGTGGGTCAGGCGATTTCACAAACACATGGCGGATAAGAAGCAGCTCATCTTGGTGGTCGAAGGTACCGCCGCTTTGGGCCCTTATTGGCGCACCATAGTCTCCGATTATCTCGAAAAAGTTATCAGGTAGTCGTATTACCGTAATCCCATTTGGGGATTTTAGTTTTATTCGTATTTGAATGTTCATGTACATGTAGAGTTACCCGATTGAAGAATTTGCCCCCTTTTGTGGCTAGTGCCCCAAGCATACATTTTTTTATATAATTAGTACCGATTGAACTCCGTTTTGCGTTGTTTAGTCCTAATTTAGCCTTTGATTTGTTGAATTCTTGATTGGGTAGCCCTAGATGACTTGTTTTTAGTTGTAATGTAATGGGGTTATGTGTTCAGAACCAGCTTTCTGGGAGAAAAGAAGTATGCATTAGTTAGACTAGGTCAAGAAAACTAATTGATACTGCCAGAGGTTGTTTTCATGACTCGAATTTACACCTGGCTAAAAATGAATTGAAATTGAAAAAAGTTGTTAAATTTTGGCATGTCACTGATTATGATCATATAGAGAAATGGTAGCGTTTGAATGATTTGGTGTGCTGTTTTGGTGTTTAGGGTTCTTGTATATGCTTTTATGCTTGATGTTTTCATTGCTAATTGTTTGTTTGTTTGTTCGTGCAGGTCCTTCTGTGACAGTGATTCTTTGGTAAGTCTCTACTTTCATCCGAGTACAATGGATGATTTCCATTGTCAGATTAAGTGTTGTGCACGTGTTATGTCATATATGATGATCATGTTCTGTATTCTTCAGCAATCTCCTGCTATATTCTTTATGTATTTGACATATTATGCCTCATTGATACTCATACTAAGTTGGTCTATATACAATTTTACCAACAGAAATTTGATAATTCAATTTTAAATTATTTGCATTTATACTTGTTTATTTCACCTTGTTAGAACTTAGTTGAAAACTTGAAATAGATAACTTCTGTTCAGAACAATCTTAATCAAGATACATTCTGAACGAATTCATGCTTACTATTTTGGGACTGTAATTGCAACATGTAATGATATAATTATATAACGTGATTAACGTCTACTTGCAGATAAGAAGTATATGATTATATCCCATAAAGTGTAAAATCTACCTTGGATGATTTATTATTGAGCTATGTAGAACATGTGTAGTGATTAATCTAGCAGTATCGAAATTAGGAAAGTGAGACAAACATACAAAAACAACTAAGAAGAATTCTCAATTAAGAAAGTTAATTTAATATTTTTGTGTGCTTTCATGCTTCTACTAACTATTAGTTTGTTCTTTTCATAAACAGAAATCATCTGGGACTATTGCTGAGTTGGCCTTGATAATGTTCAATTCTCATGGATCTTATAGCTGTGTGTATTCTCCACCTTATTAATTCTTATAAAAGATTATCATCGCTGACGTTCTTATTAACTGATTTAGTTACATTTTGTGTTTCCTATCAATTTAATTCAGCATGTTTGGTTCAACGAAGTGGCTGGACAAGAAATGTTGATTATTTCTTTGAATGGTTATCAGCAATACACTTTTCAGGTGGTGGTTTTTGTGATGCTGCAATTGCAGAGGGACTTGGCGAAGTTTTAATGGTAATTATTGTAAATATTCTCAATTTTTTCTGTATTATTAATTACCAAGTTCTCATACTTTTTATATGATCAGATGTTTCCTTGTGCGAATGTGTCACAAAATCAACACAATTTGGGTGTTCAAAGGCATTGCATACTTGTTGCTGCAAGTAATCCATATCCATTGCCTACACCTGTTTACAGACCACCCATTCAGAAAATAGAACCAAGTGATAATACTGAGGCACAGTCAGAGAGCCGTTTATCGGATGCTGAAACTGTCGCTAAAGCATTTTCTCAGGTATTAAGAACAGAATTATATTCTGGCTTGTTTATGGTGATTTTCTACTAATTTCTATCTTTTGCATCAGTGTTCAATTTCTCTGTCAGTTATATGCCCAAAGCAACTTCCAAAACTTAAAGCAGTTTATAATGCGGTAACTATCCGTAACTCTCTGTCTTCCTTATTTCTTACATATGTTTTTGTGTATATGGGCTGTTTGTTTATATGGGGTAGTTTCATTTAAATAAGTAAGTATGGAAGCTTTGGTTGTGGTTATAATCAATTAATAACTTTTTTCTATCTTGAAGATAATTTTTAGTGGCTTACTGTGTGTTGTATGCCTAATGCCCATCATCAAATTTGAAATTGTACTGAATAATAAATCCGAGAAAAATATAATTGAGAATATGATTGTGGGGATGCAAGATAATGATGCCAAGGGGGTGTTTGGTTTGGATAACGCTTCTAGAAATAATGAATCTATCAAAGGAATTTGATTCTGACTTGCATTTGATTGGTACGGAATCGAATGGAATTTAATTCCATTTCGTTTATAAATATATTTTTAGAATTGTGAAAAATGATGAAGTACCCCTTATTATTTTCTGCTTGGTTTTTGGATAAATATTTTTGAAATTAAAAATAAATAACAATAGGAATATATGTAATCCGTAGTTAGTATGATCATTATTAAGAAGTTGTTAGTTAAACTAAGTAATTATTATAATGAACAAAATAATATAATAATATTAAAAAAAAGGTATTGAAGATTTATTTTGCCCTACCAACTAATGGTATTAGGTAAAAACGTAGTTTGCGCTAGGCAGGTGGTTATTGGGAGGAGAAAAAAAAAAGGGGGGGGGGTTTAAAAACCAGTGGAAGCTAGGTAGACTCGGGTTAAAATGAGATTTTGCTAGAGAAACTCAAGCGCTCGCCACTGCCCCACCCCCTTGAAGGTCAAACACTGAGTTCGCTCCATTATGGAATTTGGAGATCACATTGGAATTCAGTTCCATCCTATTTCTAAACCAAAAAAGCCATAAAACATTGTGAACCAAGCATGCCCTCAAATGGTAAATGATTTAGAAAAGCCCCAGTTATAGACAATTGACAATGTTACTGCACTTGGAAGTTGTGATCTTCTAACGTAACTTGCAAAAGATATAACTTGTCACAAACAAACATGTCATTGAACTTATGACTGACCTATTGCCTTGAATTTTTATTCTTGACTTCCTATTGTCTTCTGATTTTTTTTTCTTTCAATATACTGATCTTTTGAATTTCAACCCTGAAGGCAAAAAGGAATCCAACATCACCTGATCCAACAATTGATGTTGTGAAGAATCAACATTATCTTGTACTCATTTCAGAAACATTCATGGAGGCCCGTGCTGCTTTAAGCCGGTCAGGGATCACAACTATGCCCACTCAAAGTCCTATAAAAGTAGACACAACTTCAATTCCTCCTGTTTCAGGCCCACCTCCGACTTCAGTTACATCAAATGCGTCTTTATTGAACCGCCAACCCATTCCAGCAGGAACTATTCCTCCAGCTACTGTAAAAATTGTAAGTCCCGTTAACCTTCTTCTTTTTTATAATAAACTTAAGGATATTTATATACTAATATAACTATTCAGGAGCCCACCACGGTTTCATCAATGCCACCTGCACCCACACCAGTGACAGCACCCTCGTTTCAACATGTCCCACCTGTGGCTCGAGCCGCCTCTCAGGGAGTCCCAACCATGCAAACGTCTTCTCCATTATCGGTTTCTCAAGAAATGTTATCAAATAATGAACCTGTTCAAGAAATGAAACCGATTGTTAATGGGATTCAACCGCCATTACGTCCTACTGGTCCTGTAAATGTGAGCATTCTCAATAACCTTTCACAGGCACGGTTAATGAACTCTGCTGCCCTTGCTGGCGGTACATCCATGGGGCTACCATCGGTGATTGGTGGGAATCCAATGGCCATGCATATGAACAACATGATATCTAGTGGAATGGCATCAACTGTACCCATTTCTCAAACCGTAATCCCCTCTGGGCAAACGGGTATCACATCAATTCCGGGGTCGACTACGGTTTCTGGGACAGTACCGAGTACTGTACCTGTATCCGTACCTGGTTCGTTTACTTCAGCTACTTCTAACATGACCGGGAGTGTAAGTCAACCAATGGGTAATCTTCAAGGAAGCGTGGGTATGGGTCAGCCCGTTTCGAGCATGGGCCAAGGGACCCTTGCAGGCCCGCAAATGGTGCAGAGCGGAATGGGAATGAATCAGAATATGATGAGTAGTGTGGGACAACCCGGAATGGCTGTAGCTGGGACCGGAACCGTGGCTGGAACTGGGGCTGGAACCGGGACCATGATGCCGACACCAGGCATGTCTCAACAAGTACAAGGAATGCAACCCCTTGGTGTAAATAACAACACCACTGCTAATGTTGGTCTCCCACAGCAGGGTACAGGTGGTGCTGGTGCACTGCAGCCAGCTCAGTCCAAATATGTCAAAGTTTGGGAGGTAACACCAATAACTATATACACACACATATATAAATATTACAATGTTATTATTATTTGTTTAGTTTGAATAATGTAAATGATCTAAATGATGCAGGGGAACTTATCAGGGCAGAGGCAGGGGCAGCCCGTGTTTATTACCAGATTAGAAGTAAGTTTAAAATCCACGATCCTTTAGTTTATAATGACGTTTAGGTTTTGTTGGTCGACTTGAACGGAATGACAAAGAAATGGAAGTAATTAATTTTATATTACTTTTCATTATCATGTTTGGTTGACCTGTAGGAATGTAATGAATCTTAAATCTTAATGTGTATTTTTACTTTTAGTTTTATTTTTTTATTTTTTTTATTTTTATATATTTTACGCTTAAGACATCGTCTTCACTACTTTATACACTATTTAGTAAAAGTTATTGGATACTTAATAAAAGTTCATTTATACCTCACAAGTCACAAGATTATAGCAAAAAGTATATTTTATAGTTATTTTTAGAAAATAAAAATTTAATTTACTTGATATTTAGCATATATTAAAAAGAGTTGTGTTAGTAAAGATTGCATAAGTAAAATTGAGTTACATTATAGGTTTTTTTTTCACCCCATTATGAAATGAGGAAAAAAACTTCTGCCTTTGTAATCTGCTTAAAACGGAAGGAATCACATTCCTTTAGCAATTATCCGTTCCATTCCAACCGCATACCACACACTACCTTAGCTCAAATATATTACTGTAGATACTTTTCATAGTTTCAATCGTTATATATTTGTATCTTAGACCTTATGTTTTCTGATGGATTAATGGCAGGGGTACCGGAGTGCAACAGCTTCTGAATCGTAAGTTGATTGTCTCTAAATTCTGCAAACTCTTAAACCAGTTTAATGAAGATACTATATACAATTTTGTTATAAACTTGAAAAGAATTATTATTTATATAAAATTATCTGGATTATCTCCTCTTATGCTTCAGGCTTGCAGCTAATTGGCCACCAACAATGCAAATAGTTCGCCTTATATCTCAAGATCACATGAACAACAAGTATTATTCACCATCAATTTACATAACATTTTATTTACCATTTTATCATGACCTAATTATGTTTTATAAATTTCCGTTTTTCGTACCAGGCAATATGTCGGAAAAGCAGATTTTTTAGTTTTCAGAGCAATGAATCAGCATGGATTTCTTGGACAGCTGCAAGAAAAGAAGCTTGTAAGTTAATTAAAAAAACAAATCTTCTCCTTTTTCTTCTATTAGTAATGAATTATTGTACCCTTCATATTGTTCAGTTATAATGGTGATTTTTTCGTGAAAACTCGTAGTGTGCGGTCATACAGCTACCATCACAGACGCTTTTACTTTCTGTTTCCGATAAAGCATGCCGGTTGATTGGAATGCTTTTCCCCGGGGTAAGTTTCAGTTATTATTTTCCTAAATTTTGAAGGAAAATTTAGATTATATGACCAAAACTGACATTATTATGAAATATATCATTTTGCTATTTTACACAGGACATGGTGGTGTTTAAGCCACAAATCTCCGGTCAACCGCAGCCCCAACAGCTCCAGCCTCAACAGCTTCAACCACAACAACACCCGCAACTGCAACAACAGCAACAACAGCAGCAGCTGCAGCACATGCAGCAACAGCAGCAGCAGATACCACCGATGCAGCAGCAACAGCAGCAACAGATGCAACAAACGCCTCAACAACAGCAACCACCAGCACAACAACCACTGCAGCAACAGCCGCAGCAGCAACAACCACAAATGGTTGGGACCGGTATGAACCAAGGTTATGTTCAGGGTCCAGGTGTCAGAACACAAATGGTGAATCAGGGACAAGTTCCTTCACAAGGCCAACAAAGCATGTCGAGCGGTAGCTTTATAAACTGATGTTAACTTTACATGAAAACGTTTAAGAAAAGCATATGGAATTGATCATATCTAGTCTAATTTGTATGAGTATGTTTTTGACATTTTCTTTTTGGTTTTAGGATGAATGTATGAAGTAACAATATCTACTGAATAATACTATTGTTAACTTAAGATTGTTGTATATGTATGATAATATAAAATTGAAGTCTAATTAATGGATTAGAAGAACCTTTGAAAGCAACTAATATCAGATTATAAATTGTTTGTCATGACTATATTAGTTAAATATACTGGTTAAATGGTTATTATGAACCTTCAAGTGGGAGGATAAGCGAGACGTTTTTTAGAGGTCATCGGGTTTGAAATTACATTTCACCAGTTTTCCGTCTTTTAACACCCTCTTTCCTAAGGTTACTGGTCATTTGTCTAACACAAGTTGTGTTTTATCTGATCTTGTTGGTTAACAGGATATTGATGGTCCCCGTGAGTAATTACAATTAATATTGGAAGATTTCTTTCAAGTATGTAGCAGCCATCTCCATTAAAGTTTCTAAAGGTGGTTTTAATCATATAAAGCTTAAAAGTAAAAGGTAGTGTGTACACAGTTCCATTGATCACCTTTCTCTCCCCATTAAAGCAACTTGATAGTTCCACACCAACTTTTTAGGAGATCAATTATTATAGTTATTATCAAATTTCCATTTATTTAGTGTTTACTAACATACGAATGCATAACTATAATGACGTCTAATGTTGCAACAAAAGAGTGTCTAGTCGGAAGCTTCATTTGTGCTTGAAGCTCTGTGTTCGATTTAAGACAGAATACAACATTGTTAACCTTATCATAAGGGTTAGGCCTCGTAAACCAAGCTTTGATACAGTAATAAACTACATATCGACAGTCAAAAGGTGTAATCATTTCAAGACACACGACAAACTTCACTAACCAACAACTTTCTCTATAATTCTATTTGGTCTTCATAGTATAGTTTTTTAACAATTGAATCCCTCCACTTTTAGCATCATGGTGGTGATCATCATGACAGGTTGTGTTCCTCAAGTGAATAACTCCATGCTTTGTTCATGAATACTTGTTTCTTGAGATAAATAACAAGCATGCTATTTTGATTATCCAAAGTGCAATAAATACATAGAATGCATCAAAGGTTACATGCTTTACGTATATATCTTTTTATTAAATATCAACAAAAGGGTTCGAACCAATATAATGATAACTTCATTTAAAAATATTTAACTTACTTTAAATAGCATTATGAAAGACGTAGAATTGACAAACTTCTATAGTCGTATGATATAAGATGAAAGATAATTACGAAAGGTACACTAGTGCAACTACTATTGGTGATATTAATGTTATCAACTATTTTACGGTAATTGGGTAGCAAGGAGACTAAATGTTTTTAGTTAATTTATAGTATTGAGTTAAGAACTGATGAGTGCATACTCGTGTAAACTTTTCTTAAATCTTAGTATCGATGATATGGATTATACAACCTTCATGACTTTTATGCATATCCCAACTATACGCCCCATATATTTGACCACATAAGCGCTCGTGTACACTGTTGTTCGCCCTAGTATAACTATATTCAAGGTTTCAAAAGATAATAACACTAATATAACAAGGATGATATATTCAAATAAAAAAAATTAAGGTTACATTTAACACAAAGCCATTAGTTAGTAGTGATAAATAGCATGTGATTGAACCACAACACCTTGTAAGCCATATAATTAAGGAAATGACATTACTAATAAAAAATATCAATGTCCTTTCATGCCATACACGTGTCCCATTATGATCAAATGGGTTTGAAAAGGCGGGTAAAATATAGTTTAATTACTTTAATAATACCACATTCATCATGTTTTACATCTTAACCCTACAAGACTATTTTCCTTTGCTTCTACTCAAGAATCACATCATGCAACATGGATTTTAAATCATGTTTTGGGAATCCCTTTACAAATAACTTTAATTGTTAAAAATAAAGTTAATCACACAAGTGGTCTGTTTGGTTTGAACAAAGTATATTTGAGTACTAACTATACAAAAAAAATTTAGATACTAATTTTTAATTTTGTAACGAGTTTAGGTATTATTGCTAAATTTTTATTGAAATTTTAAAAAAAAATAAACAGAAGTAACAGATCTGGTTACTAATATTTCACCCTAATTTAATATAAAAGTCAATGGAAGTTAGTCTTAATATATAAACTCATTACATAATTGAAAATTAGTATCTAAATCTGTTATTTTTTTTGTTTAGTATCTGAAACTCTTACTTTGTCCAAACCAAATGAATGATCTATGTAATTAACTCTAAAAAATAAGTTACTTAATGTATGCATGTGTGTGTTTAACTTTAATGAACTAGTGTAACTACATACATCATATGTTAACCTATTATTTTAAAATTAGTAATACGTAACCACTGATGAAGGATTTTTTGAAATGTTAAGTCAGACGCTTTAAAATGTATATTCTAGTTATAAAATAATTGCTTTCGGAAGAAAATGACTTTCTTATTCCACTTAATAAACAAGATATCTTTTTGGAATGTGAGAGCTCCACCACAACTACTTAAACATGATGTTCTTGTGAACAATGACACTTCACTTCTCAATATCAATCTCACTCTCACTTCTTTGCAACCATTTCTTTGATGGTTTCCACTTCTTCTCCTCCACTTCCAAAGGTTAGTAACCTTAGATATATGTAATAAATCATATGTTCTTCTTTTGTTCTATATACTAGATGTTGCTTTACAATGATGTTATATGTCAATAGAGTTGCACACTCTAGCCACAAAATTGTTATAAATACATTTTAGGCTCTATCTTTAAGGTGTCAGCGTGTTTGAGATTGTTTATTTAAACTATTTATTTGCATCATATAACAATAATCGCTTATATGGTAAACTGAATTACTTTTTGAAATTGTATGTGTATATGTACATACGTACTTATGTGTGTGTAGGAAGCTCCGTCGGAGGGAGAATGGAAAGGACCGAGAAGGGAAGCAAAATGGTGGTACTCTACTTTTCACACGGTCACCGCCATGGTTGGAGCCGGTGTTCTTAGCTTGCCTTACGCTATGTCCTATCTCGGATGGTATATATCATTTTTTATTTATTTAACAGGCTAATTTTATTTAAAAGTTTAATATTACAAAATATTAAACGGTTAAACAAAATGAACGACATGTGACAGGGGTCCAGGCATGGCTGTAATGGTCATATCATGGTGCATGACCTTGCACACAATGTGGCTCTTGGTCCAACTCCATGAGTTAACCCCGGGGACCCGATTTGACCGCTACATAGACCTAGCCAGGCACGCCTTTGGCCCGAAACTCGGGCCGTGGATAGTACTACCACAACAGCTGATAGTACAAGTTGGGGTGGATATAGTGTACATGGTGACTGGTGGGACCTGCCTTCAAAAGTTTGTGGAAATGGTGTCCACTGACCACACTAGGCTAAGACACTCTTACTGGATCATCATATTTGGGTCCACACATTTTCTACTTTCTCAGCTTCCAGATTTTAATTCTGTTTATGGTGTTTCACTAGCTGCTGCTTCTATGTCACTATGGTAAGTTAACAGGCTTGTTTGATATTCGGTTTCAAATCGGTTAAATAAAAAACGAAACGAACTGAAATCGTTTAAAATCAAACTGAATTGCATCTTCGGTTTTCGGTCATTTGTTAGTTATTTGGTTGTAAGAAATTCAATTCGGTTAAACCAAGGAAACTAAATTCATATATATCGGGTTATGGATTATTCTATTTGTACGTCCTATTTACATTTCGTCCATTACAACACTAAAGAAAACGAACTGATGAACACCGCTAGATAGTCCTGTTAAAGTTCGTTTTTCAGTTTGAAACCGAAATTATTTTGACCTGATTAACCTGATTTACTTTGTGATTTGATATGATATGACAGTTACTCAACCATAGCTTGGGCCGGTTCCCTAAGCAAAGGCAGACAACCAGATGTAAGCTATGCTTACAGGAAAACAAGCGGTGCTGACTCAATATTTCGCGTTTTCAACGCATTAGGTCAGATTTCGTTCGCGTATGCAGGACATGCAGTTGCACTCGAAATCCAAGCCACCATCCCTTCCACACCAGAAAAACCCTCAAAAGTAGCAATGTGGAAAGGCGCAATGGGAGCATATTTCGTTAACGCTATTTGTTATTTTCCGGTTGCAATTATCGGTTATTGGGCGTTTGGACAAGATGTAACAGATAATGTTCTGGTCGCACTACAAAAACCATCTTGGCTCATTGCCGCTGCTAACTTGATGGTGGTTGTTCACGTTCTTGGAAGCTATCAGGTGATGTTAAAACCAGTGGCAGAGCTTGAAAAATTATATAAACTTCCCCCGTGGTTAAAACAATACATTTTTGTAATTAAATCTGTTTGTTTGGTCGTAAGACATATTTATTTTATTTATAATTCTGATAAAAAAAGATTTTTGTAAAATATTTTCAGGTGTTTGCAATGCCATTATTTGCGTTGATGGAGAAAGGATTGACGAAAAAATACAATGTTCCGTCTGGACTACCACTTAGACTTGTGGTTCGTACAACTTATGTTGGTAAGTTTTTTTTTTTTGTTGAAATATAAATAATTTTAAAATTGTTTTTTATTGTCATTAATTTTAAAATTAATTGAAAATTGCAGCTTTCACGTTGTTCATGGCGGTAACGTTTCCATTCTTCGGTGATTTACTTGGGTTTTTCGGTGGATTTGGTTTTGCTCCAACGTCTTATTTTGTAAGCACTAAATTAATATTTATAATTACATATAGTAAAATAAAATATTTAAATATGAATATAAAGAATTATTATATTTTGCAGCTTCCAAGTATAATTTGGCTTATACTCAAGAAACCCAAGCCATTCAGTATCCACTGGCTTGTTAATTGGGTGCGTTTATTGTCATTTATAATATTAAAACTTACTTATAAAAAGTTATATTTAAACTTTGAAAGAAGATATATAATAAACTAATGCTTAAAATATTGTTATTCAATGTGTGTTTTCAGGTAGGAATATTCATCGGAGTGTTTATAATGTTGGCTTCAACCATCGGTGGATTCAGGAATATAATTGCTGACTCCTCAACTTACGAATTTTATCAGTAATTCAATTTTATTGGTGTGTTTATATGGTTTTTATAGTTCTAAACATAATATTGTTTCTAAAGTAAAAACGCCCCTATACGTACAACGATATATATGTTTGTCATAATTGTTTGATCTACAAAGTTATATATGAAATGAATGATAGTAAATAAACCTGAATATAAATGAGTGCAAGAAAATAGCAAATAAACCAAGGGGGCCTCATCAATAGGTGGTGGTTCATGTTGAATTAAGTGAGTTACATAGGATAGATGCCAATCAAATCTTGATAAATGTCACAATATGTATTAAAATGTGTTAAATTTTCAACCACCGAATGATGCAACCGATATGAACATAATCTTTTCTAACTACTTATGGTTAAATGAATTCGACGGTTCTTTCTAATTTCTGAAAAGTAATTTATGTCGCTAGAACTTTAAGCCTATTTGTTTTTTGCCCATTTCTATTATCTGCAAAAGAAAAAGAAAACAATGTGTAGTGTTAGAATGGTAGTTAAAGTTATTTGACACGAGTCAACTCTCCATTTTAACCAAAAAAAATACTAATTTGACTTTTAAGGTCAAACTCATATTATTGTAAGTTATATTCTTAGTTTAATACCAAATTCAGTGGCAACATGGTAGTAGCATATGTTACATAGTTAATCAAGCTACCAAATTTCCATAAATTTGAATAATGAAGGCTGTGAGTACTTTTTAAATTTTGAAGGTGAAAGTGATGAATTTGACCTCAAAAGTCAAACTGGTAATAATCAGATGACTGTTTTGCTAAAAGAGAAAGATGAGAAATACAAACCACTGCTAGTACCCAGAATCATGATTCGATTGTCGAAAATAATGATTGGATTCCAAAGACGATGAAAAGAATTCCACCCGATAGCGCGATCTGTATCAAATTTGCATACATGTTATTAAACATTTTATAAAATATGTAGACATGATCACAAAATCATAAACTTCACTTACAAATCTCTCAGATATTTGTGATGCCAAGCTCTTCCCTCCAAAAACAGCAGCAGTTTGACACAAAGCTTGGCCTCTAATAAACGGGACACAAATTCGTAAGCAAATATATGTTAAAAGTCAAAGTCAAAAGCCAAAGTCAAAAACATATGATATAAATGAATGAACTTACATAATCCCTCCAACAACAACACCCATAGGGTTCTCGGCTGCAGCTAAACCAATTGTAGCCAACTGAAAAATAAAATTAACAGTAAACAGTCAACGTCAATGATAGATCGAGTGACCATATTGATAAAATGCAGGTCTATGATACTTCAAGATTGATGTTCACCTGGCTTTTGTCTCCCCACTCACCGAAAAATATTATAGAGAACGCCTGACGAATAAACATGAGTTAGATATTTAACAACTTTTGTTTTAAAAAGGCGACATTTTTAGGATACCTTAAGAAAGACAGGTGAGAAAAATTTAGTAAAAAATGGCCTATTCTTTTTCTTCAAATCATCATCAGCCTTCAAGAACACAATACAGATCGAATTAGAGATATAATAACAATTTGTGTAGTTACTTCCAAATAAGATAACAGTAAAAACCAAGATGCAATTCATGCATTACCTTGTTATTTGATTTTGTTGTACCCGCGTTAGGTTTTATATCAGCATCCTGCACATATAAGTTAGAGCAAAATTTAATAACTTTTAACTTTGATTTTGAGGATATAACAAGGCTAGAGGTATAAGGTAAAAGACGCGAACCAATTCAGCTTCAACTTCAGCCAATTCTTCCGAATCACTGTCACTGATCGAAACATTGTCAATTAGTTGCAAGAATTTTAAGTTCATTTAACTGATTAACTATAAAGAGTGAAGAAGAGTTACTTGTTGTTATATGCATCCCACAAAGACCATAGTCCAAAACCAAAAAACAAAACAGTAGTTATATGTTTAGTCAACGTTTGTGAGATCTGCACGATTATAATCATAGCAAATTCATCAACCGCATACAAAATTCATGTCGAATAAGAGTATGATTATCCAGGAGCAAATGAATGATATGTTGTGTAAGATTTATACCAGGTTTGGAGCAGCCATTCCAACAGCAGCAGACAGAATGATCATAACCTAAAAGTCAATGCATTGACTTTCAAGACTTCAAACAAAAGGAGCTGATATCTACTAACATATTGCATAAAAACATAATAACTTTTTTTTAAAAAGACTTACAGTTAGAGCTGAAAGGCAGCCTGCTAAGACATGTCTCCTAGGATGACGCATGGCCAAGATCTAATAACAATATCGATTAAGCGAAGTTGATAAGTTACGACTAGTATATATTCAATTTTTAAAAGTTAAGAAACAAGATCGACGAGTTTTATACACATCTCAAAGGCAAACTGCATAAAGAGTAACCAACTTTGGTTGATTTCCAATAAGGGAAAATTATCAAAATGAAGATATAGAAACTTTCAAAAAAATTCAAAATGAACATTGACTTTTTAAATTTTCAAAATAACAAGTACTCTTAATGCCGAATATGTCGGCCATTTAGAGATCTTTTGTGTGAAAACGCACTCCTTACGTTGACACACTAGAGACTCGACACGTGTACTCTAAGTGTGGATCATACTAAGATCTTAGTGTGGACATTTGTTGTTTTTCAGTGTCGTTTACACTAAGATAGAACGCGTGTCACACAACTTAGGTGTCATGTTGAGTGCATTTTCACATAAAGGTTGACAAGTGGGATGCTTTTCATTCATTTAAATTAAATAACATCATTAATGAAACTAATCAAATCAAATAAGCTATCAAAACATACACATTTAAACAAAAGAAACAATATAATAAATAATAATAACGATCAAACTTACTGCAGCTGCGAAAAAAGTTTTATCACCAATTTCAGATAGCACAGTCATCGCAAGAGATTTGCTGAACCCCTAATTTCATCAAATAAGCATAAAATCAGACAATAATAAACAACAATCATATCAATTTCATCAAACAAGCTTACTTGAACAAGTGATAAACTCATGATTGATGAAGCGAGTGAGTTCAATTCGATACAATGGTGGTGATTGATGAAGATGATGACAATTTTCAGCGGAATATAAAGAGTGTTAGCAGTGAAACAGATGTGAGAATCTAGTGAAATAGTTATCTAATGGCATCTAAAGAATATTATATGTATATTGATTCATGACTATTAGTGACTGATAACTGTCGCTAAGATAATATGCTTTCTTTTGGATCTCTTTATTCTTAAGTTTTAAACAACACTTCTTCAAACTCATTTGTAGAATCTTAGAAGCATAAATAAAATGTGTTTTTTACGGTTTCAAACATCAAAAATTGATACTTCACTAGAGGTTTAATCTTTTTTTTTTGACGTATGCTTACGTTAATACGCTACTTTTAAAATACATTATAAGCTACTTTCTAATAGTTTAAATCTAAGTTTACCATAAAGAGGTTTAGACTACTTATTACTAATCTACAACATAAGTGGCACTAGGGTGTTGATATGTTGGTTTCAAACCGTAAAACCAGTGATATTAGTTATTTGTTTTGTTTCATGGTTGTGTTTTTTTTTTAAATTTTATGGATAATCAATTTATAAATTTTCAAATCCAAAGTTTGGTTTTATTTGATTCGTTTTATTCCATTGTGACATAAAAACAAAAGGCGAACCTAATTTTTGTTAATGGTATAAATTTATAAATGTGTTTGATGAATCCATGTTACTTGGACCTTAGACGGCAAGTAATACACAAGAAAAGAAAATTAGATGCACATCACGATGTATAGATAGCTTATCTTATGATAGTATTTAACATATGCAGCGTGTTACCTTATTGAGGTGATGTGTATGACAATACATAAATATTAGGGTGTTATTTTATGAGTTGTATTTGATGTTTACTTTTTGTACTAGCGTTGTTTATCTAGTGTTATTATTTTTTATGTATCTAGCTTTTTGCTAGTTTTCTTTTGGTGGAATGATAGTTTGTTTTTGCCGTTTGAAAACAATTGATAATACATAAATAAAAATTACAAAACGTATACAATTTCAAAATCAATGACTAAAACCCTAAGGTTCCTTGAGTTGCGTTATCCTTAATTCTCTAACATAAATCTCACGTGTAACCTTTTATATTTTTTGCCTTGATGTGACAAAAATATATAAAAAGATCACCTTTTTTTCATATGGTATATATTTTAATATTCTATACACTAAAACACTAGCATCATGACAAAAGAAAATACACATTTGTTAACAACCGACGAATATATACTAAAACTACATTGAGTACTTGCGCAGTGACAAGTACATATTTTTTATAAAAAATATATAAGTGACAAATTTGTTCTTTTGATGACACATTTATTCTTATGACTTTATTTAATCGCAAATACCAAAACGCATGTGGTGTAGTGATGTCAAAATGAGAAGAAAATTTAGCACTTCTCATGTGGTAGAGGTTTAAAGTATAATGGTGTACAAAAGGACTTACTTCAATAACTTACCTATAGAAAAGGTAATATTAAATTAGTATTAATAAGTTAGGCGTTGATTGCGGAAAAAAAATCTTAAAATATAAACATTTCTTTTGACTAAAAGTCATTCACAGTCATTCACTATCATAAATCATTTCATTTTTTAGATAAATCTTCTGATAATCCTAAAATAAGCCTTAAAATACTATGAAAATATCAAAAAGTAAAATTATTTTAAAAGAAAAGAAGAAGAATAAACAACTTCAACTACAATCCAATCCCTTGATTTACGCCGCTGCTTTTCCTCCACCAAAATTTACTTCCTACTCTCCTCAAAATTTTATGGCTTTCTTTAATACCACTTAATATTATTTGTATCCTTTTTTTTAAATCTTGTTTAACAACAATATAATTTAGTCCTAACTAGTATTCAAGCCCTACGCGTTGTGGTGAGGGTGTAAAACCGGTTTAAATAGCATCAATGTCACACCGTTGCTAGCAACCACCAACACCAAAAAAAACTCGTAAAAAAATTAAAATCGACGAAAAACATATGCAAAAACGTTAAACTATGCATGTGAGTTACAGCGTGTTAATGCGTATAAATTAAACCGAAACGTAAAACACAACACGACCATTAAACAAAAAAACAATGTAAACTCGAAAAGTTTAGACCAATACGTAAAATGAAAAAGTTGTTAAAGAATAAAAGTAAATGAGACTAAAGTTGAAAGTGGAAAAAAATGTTAGTGTTAAATGTAAATGTTAAAACAATAGGGTTAAAAATAAAAAATAAAAAATAACTAAATAAGGTACAATCTACAAAGCAATTGATACAAAACATAATGTACAAATAAGTTGGTAATTAGTATTATATAAATACTACAATATTATCCGGTGTAAAACTCAAACCTTTAACTCAACTTCATTAGAAAAGTCATCATTTTACACACCTCGAACAACTACTTTTTGATGTAACTTTTAATTTAAAACATAGAAACTTATATAGCATCATAGATTCTTGTTAATGTAGTATACAATAGTTTACTAACTTGTTCTAAAATAATGATGTTATGACTTATGAAGGGTTTCTTTTTCAAAGAAGATGGTTTACCAACTCTGGAAACATGCCTATTTCCACAAAGATTACATACCTCACATGCCAACCTTACTCTCCCATTAGTCAATTCATCTCGCGTAGGAACTCTATTTACAAAAGCTCACCATCCACCACCCGAAGAAGTTAAACTTTTATCGGTATCCAATTATTCCAATAAAAAACTTGCCCTCGTTGCAATCTAGATGAACCTTCAATCAAAAGACGTATAGAATGTGTCGAGAATTCACACCTCGGGTTTGCAAACCACACCTGTTCGTCTTTGTTCGAAGATAACCTGATTTTTACATTATTTTTTCCATTTGAAAGTTTTTGGCTTTCCAAAATGTGAGTTAACTTCAAACAAATAAAAAATACCCGTTTCCAATACATAATATGATTCATGTTAGCGTCGTTTAATGCATCTAATGCGATAAAGAAAAGGAAATGCACCATTGGATCTTCTTGACATACGGCACGTTATGGTGTGAACTCTTTGGTGAATCCACCACCCACACTTCAAAGGAAAAAAAGTAAATTACTATTTTTATCCTTAATGTTTGCTCAAAATAACTTTTTTCATCTAAAATTTTAAAAATAATCATCTTAGTCCAATAGTTTCAGTTAATTAATTATTTTAATCCACTTCGTTAACATCATCCATGGATTCCATTAAAAGTTCGCCATATGCCACTCACATAAGAGATATTTTAGTCAGTTTCACCTAAAAACACTTTTTTCATATATATGCAACAAATAAATGCATTGAAGTCTCTATGATGAAGTGATATATTTTGTCTTGGTTAGAATCATACAAGCATAAGATAAAATAACCATGACAGTGAACAAGAATTTAAAAGAAAAGTAATACAAACTCACCAAAAACATGGTAAGGATCGAATCCATAATCTTGTTTTGAAACATACCACGACGAAACAACCATGACAACGGATTATTTGGAGGATCAATGGAGAAGTCACAGGTCTCTGAAGCCGATCGATGAGAAGTCAAAGCTTGGGAAGCCGATTAATAGAGGAGTTGTAGGTTGTGAAGTCAATCAATGAGGAATTGAGGAGTCGTATCTTGTAAAGCCAATCGACAGATGATTGCAGGTTGTGAAGTCAATCGATTGTATGTGTCGAGTGTGGTAAGTGGGAACCAAAAAGATTTTTGTTTTATTCAATTTAAATTGACTAAAATGTCAATCATGTTATGGGCACACGTGAGATTTTTAACGGAATCCATGGATGTGTTTAACAGAGTGTATGCATATCGTTACTTAACTGAAACTATTGAACTAAAATTGTTATTTTCGAATTTTTGAATGAAAATAATTATTTAAGCTAACCATAAATATAAAAACAGTAATTTAATCAAAGAAAAATTTGATTGTTGTAATATGGAGTCCATAAATTCCCAAATTAGAACCAAATGCTTTATGCCCTTATCAAAATCCACCTTAAATAACATCACCTTCATTTTATTAACTATGAACAAGTTCCGTTTATAATTAGGCTTCTATCTAGAATGTATCTATTGTCTATGAATGTCATTTGGCATTCATCTACCACCGCATTAACCACCTTTCTGAGTTGATTGGCACGTTTCTTAACAACGATGTTGTATACGCAACAAATGAGGTTGATAGGTCTAACCTTTGAAAATGATTAAGGGTCTTTCACTTAGGTCTGGTAAAAACAAGTCTTATCATGTTTAACATGTTAAATATGACGCAAGTAATACAAGTATCAAACATGAAAATAACTTGTTTAACTATCTATTTTTTATGCATGTAATTTTTTTAAATGTTTTTATACACCAAGAATGAGAAATAATAAAGTCTAGCATCCTAATTTCAATTATTTTAAAAAGTGTAAAAAATTACAAAATAAATTTTTATGTAACAGATTTAATCGTGTTATAAACAAATCAAACATCGTCAGCCCTACTTTCACCTTTAGAATTAGATTTACGAAACCCCGGGTCCATGATGTTTGATTTAAGCACACTTTAAAAATGTTCACATAATTTGAAACAAAAAATGTCTGATACTTTTAATTTATCTTTTCCATGAGACAATTTATCTTGTAAATATTTTTTAAATCTATTTCCTAATTTAACTAAATCTTAAATATCTTGATATTTTAGCATAAATTAAGTATTAATTAAAATATAATTGCGTAAAATTTGTTTGACAAATGTAAGAAATCGATTCTAAAGCAAACATGCGACGTGGATGACATCTTATAAATCTTTTAATCTCCACAATATCCCCTTTATATAGATACTATCTATCTATCCCCTCTTCACACTTCACTGCTCACTCAACACTCAACAATGGCGAAATTAGGGTTTCACCTCATATGTACTCTTTTCACCTTATCACTCTCCACCGTTCACTCACGCACCATCTCACCACCTCTCACCGGAGCTTCATCGGAGCTCGATGTCTCCGATTCAATTCAGAAATCCCTCAATGCCCTCTCATTCACCCCTCACCCCTTACAATCTCAATTAATGTCATCTTCAGACATTTCATCATCATCATCTTCATCATCGTCATCGTTGTCTCTGAAGCTACATTCTCGAGTTGCTGTTCAGAAGTCTCCACACAAGGATTACGAGTCGCTCACGTTAGCTAGACTCGCTCGTGACTCAGCTCGAGTGGAGTCGCTGAACAGAAGGTTAGATCTAGCCGTTAATGGAGTCGAGAAGGCGGATCTGAAGCCGGTGGATGTTCAGCTCGCGGCGGAGGAGATGGCGGTTCCGGTGATCTCCGGCACGAGTCAGGGAAGCGGTGAGTACTTCTGCCGAGTCGGAATCGGTCGTCCGGCGAGTCAAGCGTATATGGTGTTAGACACCGGAAGTGACGTAAACTGGGTGCAATGCGCACCCTGCGCCGATTGCTACCAGCAAGCCGATCCAATCTTCGAGCCGGCTTCGTCGTCTTCATACTCACCGCTCACGTGCGACGCTCACCAGTGCAAGTCTCTAGACGTTTCGGAGTGCAGAAACGGCACGTGCTTGTACGAAGTGTCGTACGGTGATGGATCGTACACCGTCGGAGACTTCGTGACGGAGACGGTGACGCTCGAAGGCTCCACCGCCGTTGAACGCATCGCCATCGGCTGCGGCCACAACAACGAAGGCTTGTTCGTCGGAGCCGCCGGACTCATCGGCCTCGGCGGCGGCGCGTTATCGTTCCCGTCGCAGATCAACGCCACCGGATACTCCTACTGCCTCGTGGATCGCGATTCCGACTCAGCTTCAACTCTCGAGTTCAACTCACCGATTCCTCACGACGCGATTACAGCTCCGTTGTTACGCAACAACAAACTCGACACATTCTACTACGTCGGATTACGTGGCATCAGCGTCGCCGGAAAACTTCTACACATCCCGTCGTCGACGTTCAAGTTAACGGAATCCGGTAACTCCGGCGTCATCGTCGACTCCGGCACGGCGGTGACGCGGTTGCCGACGGTGGCGTACGATACACTACGAGATGCTTTTACGAAGGGGACGACGGAGTTACCTCCGGCGACCGGAGTAGCGTTGTTCGATACATGTTACGACTTATCGAAGAAGAAAAGTGTACAGGTGCCAACGGTGTCGTTTCACTTCACCAACGGGAAAATACTGGATTTACCGGCTAAGAATTACCTGATACCGGTTGATTCATCAGGAACGTTTTGTTTTGCGTTCGCTCCGACGTCGTCTTCGCTTTCGATTATTGGGAATGTGCAGCAGCAGGGGACACGTGTCAGTTACGACCTTGAAAACTCGCTCATTGGATTCTCGCCTAATAAATGCTGAAACGATAACTTTTGTTGGTTAAGTTTATGCGTTTTGTTTTGTTTTTCGAAGTTATGGGTGGTTTATGTTGTGGGGTGTGGTGGTTAAGTGGTATTTGTGACACTTTGTAATTATAATACCATGTGGCTAACTATTTCGATGCAGAGTAATTCATGGTGTTAAATTATGATGTTATTGTTTTTCAGTTACACGAATCTCGATTATTTATAATAGAAAAGTTAAAATGTGTTATGAACTTTTACTAATGCACTTTGTAATTTTCAGAAAATAATAAAAAAAATTCAGTTATAAACAAGAATTCATCAAAATTATAAATTCTAGAATATTGTTTTTTAGTATTTAGTATTTGCAGTCGGTTTTTAGATGGATTTCAGATCAGGTTTTAATTTATTAATTAGCTAAGATGAATAATGAAGATTTATATGATTCACACAAGAATTAGTAATCGGCTACTCAACAGTTATGAGATGCTATTTTATAGTCCGTTATAATTGGTCCCATAAAGATCTATTTTCATACTTGTTTGTGTGTTTTTGATTTTATGTCAAGATATTTTTTATTCATGGTCCCGATAGGAACTCATGCTTGCGTTAGGTGAGGTCCTTGAGCTTGAGTTGGTTGAGGTCCTGTTTGAATGAAAATTTAACTTGATTTTAATGTTTTTATAATGTATTTTTAATACCGTTAATAATTATGTAACGAAATTAATAACATACACTCGTTGGTATTGTTATGGCTAAGTCGGGCACAATTAGGGCACAATTGTAATTTGAATCACACTCGTTAGTGTTGTTAGCATTCCATTGCCATTGTTATTGTTTGCTTGATGATTTGATGTACATGTTTGTTATATGCTTTATATGGGTGCAATTTCTTAAATCAACGTTAACTTGATTTTTTTTTTTCTTCATATCCTTACTTGATTGAAGATGTTGTATTTCATAGGGTCGGGTTTGATACTGGTGTATATGGAGCAACTGCATATGCCTCAAACTATTAGGACCTCCATTTAATCTTTATTGCCTGATACATATCTGTTTGAAATCTAGCACAAACATATAGCTAGATCAATATATAGTATGAGCGTTGACGCGTGAAGACTAAAAACAAAAGATTTTCTAATATTCATTGTAAAACTAGAATTTAGATGATTGACTTGTTATCGTCGTTTTAATGTTTCTTAAAACACATAGCAAACTTTATATTACAAAAACCAATTTACATATCAAGTATTTGTATGCATGTAATATTTAAAATGAGATAAAGAAAAGGATCTAAATTGTTTGTAAAGTGTTTTGCTTTATTAGCTTTTGTATAATTTTCCTTTGTAAATGGTCAAAGGTAAGTGACTTGACATCCACATTGTGTATTTACTATTGCCGACAAATGGTACACTTTAGTAGCTTTTGAGGCGTTGTTAAAAGTAGATGATAGTTATACACCATCACTGCCTACGTTTTCGAATACACCTTTAATTCATGACTTGTCAAGGTTTTGATAACGATTTGTTGTCCACTTAGCACAACTTTATTTCTTACTATAATATAGACGTTAAAATATTTACTTAATTATATTAAATTTGGTTCATTTCTCAAAGTAAATGGTATGTTTAGTTAAATGTAGCTAAACATGTCATATTAAACATGATCTGTTTAATTTAACACTAAACTTTCCCGAGCTCTACTTAGACTTTATCACACTTTCATGTTTGTTTTAAGAGAATAATCTAAATTTTGCATTTGATTGCGTTTTTATGATATAACTTTTATTGTTTAAATAGTTATTGATGGTAGTAGCTAGTACGTACATACAATTAAAGTATTTACAACCAAGGATGGTTCATGAACATCCATGTCAGTTGCCCATGGATCGAATATAATACTCTTCTCTCACGTCTCACATACCTTTTTTTTCTTCTTCCTTTTACATAAATGTCATCCTCCCTCCACGGACCGTTTGCTCACATAAACATTCCCCCGTAGAAACCATCCATGATCCATGTCTCCCTTACGTTGGTCGGTTGGTAGCCCCTCTCTTCCACTTCTATGATGGACGACTCCACGGACCTCCATTGAAAATGGTCTCATTCATTGATATACATATTAGTTGGTGACACAAAAAAGTATAAAATGAGAAGTTAAAATATACAAATGTTACGACTTGCTTGAATAAGGATTTAAATTGTCATCAAACATATTGGACATCTTTTTAACCAACCTATTTTACTAGCTTGTTTCAAATACTAAAATTTTAAATATGTTAGATACACACAACAACAAAAAAAAGGAAAAAAACCTTCGAACACCCTTAAGAACTAATTTGCTCGATAACCTACTAAACACACATGATAACAAGGAGCTAGATTATGTATTAACATGGTTTATAAAAACAAAAGTTTAAGTAACTTGAACTTAACTTTAACACACATGTGACACAAATCTAAGACTTCCCCTAGTAAAAGAAAATAGGGGCATAATCACACGAGTGACACAAATCTTAGACTTCTCGTAGTAAAAAAAAGGAACATCATTATGCTGACTTGGAAACAATTGTGACGCCAAAAGTCACTACTTCTAAATTAAAGGGGCTCCAAAGAGTGTCTTCATCAAACTCTTAACGGGCCTAAAAGATACACATATTTATGATTTTCAAAGTGGGGTGTTTAGTTAATAACTGGAATTAGTCAAAACCACTACACTTTTATCAAATGATGCTTTAGTTAAGAATTTCTTGCTTATCTAACGCTTACATGTCACTTTAACTAAAATATTAGTCAAAAACATTACACATAATCTAAATGTTACATTAAATCTAACATTTTCAAATATTTATAGATTTTCCCAAAAGTAATTCCTTGAAAATAAATCTTCAAACAAAAAAACGTGCAATAAAATATAAAATCCAAAACAAAGAGGCATCAAGTATCAAGTTTGTTATTGTCAAAGCTGTCAACGGAGTTCAGAATAATAATAATAATAAACTCCTCTTAACATTATCCCATCTGTCTCTTTCTGAACGTAACTGTTCATGCGATTCATCATGTTCGGCCGTTGAATTTTTGCCCCAATTCAAACCCTAATTATCAACTTCTATACAATTCACCTTCTCCTACAACTTCTGCTACTGATCGCCCTTCGTAATCGACGGGATCACCGACTCCGACGATGAATCACACGCAAAGTTCCTTTTCTTCTTCTTCCGACGATGATGCCGGTACTATGACCACCGCACAACAGGTTGTGAAGGTTTCTGTTTCAGTTAACTTTTGTTTGTTGTTGATGATTTGGTGATTTCGTGTGTGTGTGTGTGGATATGTGCATTGTTGTAAGGCTTTTGGATGTTGATATGTTGTGAATTGTGAATTTGTGATCGTAACCTCCGCCTGCGTCAATTTGTTAGTTGGAGTGGATTATTAGTTTTTAGAGTGTTTGAGTGGATGTGTTTGATGTTTATGTGCATACGCTCACGGTGATCGGTGTGGTTTTGGTGTTTTGGTTGAAATTGGTAGCGGTTTTGATGACTCGAGCGGAGGAATATTGTGAGTGTTGATAACATGATTAAAAAGCTTTAGTAAAACATGGTGTGATCTGTTGTTATATGACACTGTCTAATCCGTTGGTGATTTGTGATTGTGTAGTTTTGTTTAGTCTAAAGTGAGTGGATAATCAAAATCTGTTAAGTGTATGAACTAATTTGTCCTGTTAATAATCACTAACAAGTGTCTGTATCTACGGTCTGAATTTGGAGATGAAAAGCTTGAGAATTTATAGATATACTAATGAATATGAAGATAATTTTGTGTTATATTATGGAATTTTTACGGTATCTGTTGCTGATTTAGGGGTGAATTTGAATTGTAGAGTGCAGGAAGTGGTAATTCCACATCAATGGGGCCAACTCTTGGTGGTTCACGCCATTGGCGTGATGTTTTCTGGCTAGGGATTTTTCTTTTGCATTTGGTTTTGGTTGGTCTTGCTCTTGGAGTGCTTGGACTAAACAGGTTTAGGAAGAAAGATAGGCTTAAGATAGATCAATACACAGCCACGTTTCTTGAGAATCAAGCTGGTTTAACTGAGGACTACTGGCCGTTATACGCAATTGCTGGTGCCGTTAGTACGGTTATTGGTTGGACTTGGTTATTATTACTTGGTTCACGCTCAAATCAGATGATGAAAGTGTCTGTTCACTTGTTAACGACTTACCTTGCGGTTCTTAGTGTTTTTTGTTTCTGGGACAAACTGTTTTTCTGGGGTGTTGCTTTTGCTATCGGGTCTGGGCTGCAGTTCTTGTATATAATATCAGTCATAGACAGGTAAATAACTCATAAACTTATCTTAATTGGAATATGTATGGTTTTATAAAATTTTGAATTAATTTGTTGCTCTTTAAACTAGGCTTCCGTTTACAATGTTGGTGTTGCAAGGAGCTGTGAAGATGGTATGGAAGCTTCCAGAAGTTATGAGAGTAGCGTGCGTGTTTATGCTAGTCATGCTTATTTGGCTAGCATTATGGTCGTTTGGTGCAGCTGGTGTTGTGGCTTCAAGCATAGGTGATAGTGGACGATGGTGGCTACTTGTGGTGAGGTGGCGAGTTTTGCTTGTAATTATATATTTTTTGGCAACAGTTACATGGTTTTGTACTTATGTTTTGATTTTTTCTTTTCAAAATTACTGTAAATTTAAAACACAGGTTTTCTCAGTGAGTCTATTTTGGACTGGGGCGGTTCTTTGTAATACAGTTCATGTTATAGTTTCTGGTATGGTGTTTCTTGTGCTTATTCATGGTGGTCGTGAGGCAGCATCAATGCCAAGGAACCCACTCCTTCAGTCCTTACGGTATGCTGTAACAACCTCTTTTGGAAGCATTTGTTACGGCTCTCTTTTTACAGCTGCTATTCGAACTCTACGGTGGGAGGTAATAAACTAACTATGACTGCTTTTTGAACCATTAACTTGTATTTTGCCCTTAAAACTTTATTTGTATTTCAGATTAGGGGATTCAGGTCAAAAATTGGCAACAATGAATGCCTGCTTTGCTGTGTGGATTTCCTTTTTCATCTAGTGGAGACTCTTGTTCGTTTCTTTAACAAATATGCATATGTACAGGTACTTAACTTCTTTTAATATATTTTATTTTTCATATTACCCAAACGGAATCTTATTGGGTATGTTTGTTTGTCTAAATCTTTTATATACTAAACCTCGTAATTTGTTTATTCTCTAGATTGCAGTTTACGGGAAAAGCTTCAACCACTCAGCAAGAGATGCGTGGGAGTTGTTTCAATCCACAGGGGTGGAAGCACTCATTGCCTATGATTGTTCCGGTGCTGTTTTACTCATGGGTACAGTTTTGGGTGGGCTTATTACCGGAACTTGTGCTGTGATTTTAACAAGATTGAAACATTCAGACAGAGAATTGATGATGGGGTCTACTGCCATCTTAATGGGCATGGTCTTGGTAATTATTAATCATATCCCAATCTTCATTTATATTATGTACTTTAAAAGTTCATGATCTCCTCAACTTGCTTACTTATGTTATGTTGAATGTGTTGGAATATAATGGTGATTGCAGGTTGGATTGGCGATGGTGGTGGTGGAAAGTGCAGTTACATCAATATACATATGTTATGCTGAAGATCCCTTGTTAATACACAGGTGGGACCCTGAATTCTTTAACCAGATGTCGGAGACTTTACACCAACGTCTACAACACAGAAGTGCGAGAGTAAATGAAGGCGCGGGTCAAAATCGGCTTCCTGACCACATACAAGAAACTATAACGGTCTGATCATTTTTCTTTTTGGGTTTTTGGAAATGTAATGCTTGTATAAGTTCATGACATGGTTAGCTTGTTTTGCTTGTCGGGTCCGATCTAAGATTGGACCCGTATTGTTTAAATTATGTATCCATTTATCAATGATGTGCATCAAGGTTTCATGGTACTCAAGAAAAATCGTCTACTGAATCAAGAGTTGACCTAGTTGCAAACTTGATATATCGGGGATTTAATAACAACATTAGTGAAGGTTCTGCTTACGAGCACATCTTATTATACAATTTCTCTAATCCGAGAACATTGAAAAACTAATAGGACCCACTAATACCATGCTAACTAATGAAATAAGATAAAAGCCGGGCTTCAAAGGGGAACTTATTATACTTTGACCTTAACTAGGCGTCTCAGTATATACAAAAAAATGAATCTTTTGTTCTCGCTATAACGAGGGGGTAATGGTCCTATACACTAGATTCACCCATGAATCTTTTGTTCTGGTGGTGAATCTACTCTTCCTCCATTTTTATTCTTTCTTGATCTATGCTGTCTTTTTCTCCTGGGCTTGCCAGCAGCCACTACACGCGGTATGAACACACCGGTTCCAGCGCCAATATTATTTCCCCACGAGCTCTCCATCCACCCAGGGACCTCCAAGCTTCTTCCACCCTCCATCCACCCAAACTGCTTCCCGGAAACCATCGGTCTATTGTCACCATAACCACCGCCAATCGGTCTCCATCCAACCTCCGGTGCACCCTTTCTGGTTCCAGTTGTATATGTCACATCGTCTTCATCCATAAGAAGCAATATCTGCCTTGTAAGTTGCGCATAAAACGCGCTATCTTCGGCATCTTGTGTGTCTGAGTTCATGTTTTTGTAAGAGATTGATATGAACTTATTGTCTTATAGATGATTGGTGGTGTTTAAAACCTTGAAATGGAGTATTTATAGGCTCAAGAATGAAGGGTGGAAGTGAATGGATCTTGGTGGACTATATCATGGTGAGCTTCCAAATGGGACCATGTCTTGTTCCACTTGGGTTACTTGAAATAATCAATTTGAAGATTGAGCCAGCTAAATATTACTAAAAAAACTATGATAATAAGGAGGTCAATTTATTGATGTATTAAATATTAGTAATCAGTCAAAAGTGTCAACTTGCCTACTTGATATATGGTGGATTTTGGCCTGCAATTTGAGAATGTTACCAAAAAAGGACTTTAATTCAGGTAAGAAAGAACACTTGGCTTGGTCAACGGATCCAAGACTAGCCCAATATTATGTCGACTGCCGTCAGTCATTCACCACACGGTTTTTATTTTATAAAAATATTATTTTAAACAAGAACTAGTAATTAAGGCGTTCGTTGCAGCCTTGACATTAAATCATGACTACGTGTATATATATGCATTAACTTATTGTAACTCACAAAATACAGATTTGTTCAGCAAAAAGTTTACATCAAAGCGTTTAAAAAAAACACAGGTTGAGTTGTAAAATTTTATACAAGTGTTCATAAGTGTAAGCTTATTATTTAACTAATTGTAAAGGGTAATATGTAAATAATGTTATAAATACTATTTTACCCTAATAAATGGTTGTATCTTATGCATTGAATAAAATAATTGTTTAATTGTTCTTAATTTTATTGTATCTTAAAATACATTTCTCATATGCTTTATATATAGTATAGATACAAGAAGCCAAAAAGTAAGGATTTCTAAAAAATAGGAAAGGAATTAAAAATTTTAAAAGCAAATTAATTAACAAAATAAAAGGGATTAAAGTGGCTAAACCGGCCTGGAGGGGTGAGTTTGCGAGCACATAACAAAATTTTACGTAGACCCTCGCATATATAAAATACTTAACCGTCAAGAAATCAAAAGGAAAATAGAGAAAAGTTCACCAACTTTACATTTTAAGGGTTCGTATATTTCGAATTTAATAAAACCATCTCTAGGCGGGACACCCTTCGATGCGTGTTAAAGGATGTGGAAGTGATAGACGGACGAGGAGAATGTGGCAAGGAGATGGGGAGGGTGATATACGTGTTCCTGAGCTAGATCTATGGGTAGAAGAGGGAGAATAAAAGCCGAACAGACCAATATGAAGGACGGACTGAAGATTACTGGCACCCGCGCCTCATCAAGTTAAAATTCGTCTAATCATTTGTCAAAGACCACTTCCAACGAGGTAACTGGTGTTTTTTAAGGTTGACCAAACAACAGGTTGTATATATAATAATCTAGTTCCAACAATCATCTTACAATAATGTTTGTATATATAGAGGTTGAATGTTGTTTATTAGTTGATGTTGAACCGTTCATTATGAAAATTGAAAACACTAGTCTATGTATTAAGTTTTTAAAAAATATACGTTGGGTGTTTCTAAAGTTATTTGCGCTAATAATTATTTAAAACACCACACGTTGGAAGTTTCTGATACTTGGATGTTTTATAATTATTTAAAAAATTATAGATGGTCCCAAAACGACTTAATAATATTTTAACCCTCATAAGTTTCAATATTTCACAATGATTTTTCAGTTCAAACTTTGAGTCTAGTGGCTGAAAATCTGAAATAAACATTAAAGTTGTCACATGTTGCTTTTTAATAACAACAAGATATAACAATGATTTAAGTTTTAACGGTTTAAAACGTGATAACAATGATTTAAGTTTTAAGAAATCAATAAAACTTTATAGATTAAAACCTATCAACTTTTAAATTTTTTTTAAAAAATAACATTTGACACGAAAAAAACAATCATACAACTTATGATCATTTTATCATTGAATCTAAACAGTCGCAAAATTAACGACCAAAACCGATCCAATTATACAAATTCATCCAATAATCCTACACATGATAACCATGTATCATTACAAACTTATCTAACAAAAGAATTTATCATTCTAACTTCTAACCATATATAATAACAATCAACCATGAATCATATATCCTCCAGATGAATACATTCTTCCTCCATCGTTAACATTGTTCTTTCTTTGCTTATTCCGTCGTCGTCGTCTCGACTTACCCGCGACCGCCTCCACCCGCGGTATAAACACCCCGGTCCCGGCGGCATTACTAGCCCACAACCTCTCCATCCAAACAGGCACTTCAAACCTCCTCCCACCATCACACCAACTAAAGTAGTCACCCGCCGCCACTACTCCGCCACCGGAGCCGCCATAAGCCACCGATCCCCTTTGTAACTTCAACCCACCCTTCACATTTCTTCTTGCATATGTTTCATTGTTGTCATCATCCATAAGCATTAGTATCTGCCTTGTGATCTCCGCGTAATACGCGGTATCTTCACCGGTGAACGACTCCATGTTATCGCGATGACGTGATCGAAAACAACGATTGATTGATTGATTGATTACTGATTAGAGTGATGATGGTTGTGTGTTTATATATATAACAAGGGTGGAGTTGAAACTTGAATGAATCTTGATTTGAGTCAAAGTCAAAACAAGTGTAATAATATATTATTTGAGGTTCCAAATGGAGGTAATATACATGTTGATATTCAAGAAAATGTCTTTATTGTGGAATTGGTTTCCACTTGAAGGGATCAAACAAAGTTAACAGAAGGAAACAAAAAGTCAAAAATAAAAAAAGAGTGTGAAATTAAATGTTTCCATTGTAAGAGTCAAACATGTGAACCATATTCCACGTGGCAATACCTCTCAACTTGTTATAAATGGTCATCTTGTCTTAAAAATATAGTTACATACCAAAAATATATAATTGCATACTATCACCGTATCAGGCATTGTTTTAAACATTCAAAGTCACGCAAATAAATTACGCTTCATGTATATAAGTGCGCATCATCTATTAACAATTGTTTTTTTTTTCAAATTAAATGTTAAAGTTATATATTTTATGGGTATAATTATTTTTTTTAAAAAAGCAGTTAAACGTATAAAAGTCATTCGATTTAATAGAAGTAATTCTAAGTTGGGATTTTATTTTTCTTTTTCTATGAAACACACACACTTAAATAAGTAAATATCCATTCATGACCGACATAAATAACATGGGACCTAATTCTATTTTATTTTATTTATTTTGGAAACGGCATGGGACCTAATACTTACATCTTTAACGTTCATAGTATACCAGTTGGCACATGTTTATGAAAAGTGATGATTATTGGACCCTACAAAGGAATCAAAATTTACCACTAAATTGAGAAGCAAACACGGGTGGTTACTTAATGTTTTCAGAATCAAATCAGACAGTTTACCTGGTGTTTTATTGGTTCACTGGTCGGACCGGTTCAACGAGTCGGACCGGATATAAGAACCGGATAAAATTAGAAATATTTTATAAGTATATATGTAAAAACTACTAAAGCAATAAGAATATATATATGAAAAACATGTTCGACCGATCTAACCCCCGGTTCAACCTGTTCGACACCCGGTTCAACTGGTCCGGTTCCCAGTCCGACCACCGGTTCAATGCCAAAACGGTTTTTAAGCACCAAACCGGACCGGATTGGAGTACGGTTCCCGGTCCAATCGGTCGGACCGGCCGGTCTTATCCGGTTTTCAAAACAATGGTTCTACTTTTTTAAATCTTTTTTTGAACAGTGAAATTTTATTAAAAAACGAGACTAGCAAGACACTAAAAACCGCAAAACATACAAGAGAAAAACACCCCAAAAACACAAACAAACAAAACAACTAGCACTGAAACTAGTGACGGAGCTTAAACACTCCCGTAGTGTGGGCGGGACGAAATTTATTTTTTTAGGGGGGCGAACTCGATATTTGTATAAAAGTTTACACTATCAGGTCAAAAGTTTACACTACTGGACTAAAATTTAACTTTACCGACAAACAAACGAGAGGGGGCGGCATTGTCAATTTAATTTGTGATCTATAACTTTTTTGTACATGAGTTTTAGCAACTCGCTAGGCCCTACTTGCTTATAACCAGATGTGTTTAACCGTCATTAAAAATAAATAAATAAAAAAAAGTGAACATAACTACTTAGTTAGCGACCAAAATAAAATAACCAAAAAAATATTTATTTACAAAGTGTGTAGATGTCTATAACATTATTGCAGATATATTTGAGACAAAATATAATCTCTATAATTAATTAACTCTTGCTTAATAATTACAAGTAGATAGAGATGATAAGAAATCAACCAATTTTGGTCTCCTAGACCATTTTCCAAAATCAATCTTCTTTAAATTTGTAATATCATCATATAACTTGATTATGAGTTGCTTAATACTTGATCAAAATCACATTATCGTCTCGTTATCTTTAATACCTACTATTTAGTGTTACTCGCGTACAAATTCTTTGCGATATGAACTCATAGAATAGATTGTGTCATCCTTTTAACTAATCAACCACTCGACTATACCTTCTTCCTTTGCTTTTGCATCTTGTACCTGTTAAACCACCAACCAAAAAGGCGATATACATCAACATTTAGAAATACTACTGACATACTCGGTTTACTTCCATTTTGGGCACGAGGAATGAACATGCCAGTGCCATGACTCGTATTCCTCCATGAGTTCACGAGCCAAACGGGAAATGAACTAGTAGTATTCTCAAAATCATGTTTCCCACAAAAGTAGCTTTCACTTTGTCGTTCCAAAATATATCTATGTCTATCGGTCCATACAAGGGTTGATCGTTTGGCGGTCATCCTCCCAACACAATCATCATCATCGTCATCGGCTATTAATGTCAATATTTGTTTTTCAAGCTCATAATACATTGAATCAAAGTCATTTGTTGTGTCAATTTTTGGGCTACGGGTAGTTGTTGTATTTGTGTCCATTTTTACTTGAGTATGAGGTTTTTTTTTACTTCTTGGTTTTGAGGTTTAAATAGTTGTTGGTGTGAATGAAAAGATAAAAACTAAAAAGTGATTCAATGAATAAAATTAAATATTCAATGAATTTAATTGAAGTTAAGTTCAATAGTAGATTGACCTTAATGTGTTTACAAACTATAATTAATTCAATAAACGTTAATTAGGGGCATCATTCACACTTGAATTCAAGTGTGAATCTTCAAACAAGTACAAAAAGAAGTCATCTCAAGTCTGCTTTGCAAGAATCCAAAAGGGTTGGATAACGGGTAAGTGTAAAGTTCACATACAAAAATTCAACTATGCGTACTTTTAACCTTCCTTTTCTAACTAAAGTTGTTCATAATAACATTTAGCTTGAAACAAATAACGAACCAATTTTACAAAGTGATCATATCCAATGGTATAATAATTGAGGACCAACATTATGGTTCATAAAAATGATTGTTCTGATAGAGAGATAAGTGTAACGTGTCAGATGTTTGAAGATCGTATCTACTCAATTTGTGTTAAAATGCTTCAGGGTCATTGGCTAGTCTTGTGTTCTCATTGAGGAGAGCGAGGGTGGGACTTCCTACATAATGTTGGACGGAAGCTATATATAACCCCCGGGCTATGTCCATGGAAAAACGAAACAAGTGACCCTTATCATAAGTGAGATAAATTGGTTGATCGAAGAAGAACCCATGACATAGGGCCACCATGGTTTAAAAGTTAACATGTGGATATGAGAATGTGAATCCTAGATCAAAGTCGAAATACATAAAACCTCGCATCCATTCAGATTTTTGATTTTTTTTTTGCTTCGTATCCACAAGGGTTACTGTTTTCATGAAATGACAGTGTCAATCGGTAGGTGGTGGTGGTGGTGACAACAACAAAGGAGTAGTGATGGTGACAACTTTGGAGGCGTTATAATGGGTGTTTGGTAAGCAACTATTAATTTCATTCTACCCGTTATCACATGATGTCAAATATAACCAGTTTTTCATTTTGTTTAGGGTGTCCATTTGAGCTTGATGAGTTATTTATGAGCGGCCCATCGCACCTAAAACATATTAAATTTTACAACAACTAACCCGTAATTTATACAATGAGTTAAACTTAGCCGTTGTTCAATTATAATTTCAATAGTTATATTTATACGATAGTAACACTACGAGAGATTAGTGATGTCTAGATGTTACGCCCTTTTTTATAAGGATTTCCGAATTGATGATGTGGGGGCAAGAGACCATCGCCCATGGTTGAATCCATGTGGGTCCCCCATATTTCTTTTTCTTTATTTCTATTGGTTGATTTTATTTATCAGAAGAATAAAAATAAGAAAATAGTTTTTCCAGATAAGAGAAAACCAGATATTATGGTTGTAAATGGAAGAAGATGGGTTCTTTGTTTCCTTTATTCTTTTATTAAATATTATATATGTATTATTTACAAACTTTGATGAATAGTAGCATGTAGTTTGTCAAGTTGTGTGATTTGGTTGTGCCTCTTTTTTGTTTGGGATTTTTTGTCTGTATAAAACAATACATGATTATACACAAGAAAGTTGGTAGGTTGGTGGTAAAAACATGCGCGCCCTATTACATCCACCCCCGGTTCCATCATAGGGGAGGGGGCGGTTTTAGCCGATTTTTTTTCTTTTTTTGTTATTCCTATATTTATTTTGATATTTTTCTGTTTTTTTTAGTTTTGTTTTTTCAGCTTTTCCACTTTTTAGGTTTTTATATTTGTTTAACCGTCAATCCAGTTGCCTAGCGCTAATAATAAAACCAGTTTATATTACCTTTAAATTGTTAAATTCTAAATGATAAGCGGTTTATTATTTTATTAACAACAAATTTTTTTATTTTTAAATATAATCTAAAGTTATACTTTTGTGAAGAACTATGGTTGGGCCGTTTGGGCTTAGGGAAGTATGGGACTAACTATGTTTGGGCCGTTTGGGCTTAGGGAAGTTGTTAAAGTTATTTTAGGATTAGGACTAACTATGGTTGGGCCGTTTGGGCTTAGGGAAGAAAATTGTTGTAAAAAGTATGTTTACATTTTAGTCCTTAAAAAGTTAAAGGGTTTCTTGTGAAGTTGGGCTAATGAATTAAATTGTAATGTTGGGCTGCTGGCATGTGACCGTGATTAGATAAACAAGTAAAAAAACAGTTAATTTTTCATGTCCTCTTTGCATATGCAAAATGGTTGTTAGATATATATATCTGTGTATCTTTGGTTTGTATAAAACTAGTACTTTTTTTATACTTTGGTAATGTTTATTTATTTTTAATTAAGTTTAGGAGCATTAGTCCTGGGCAATTAATTGTTGGATATTTGGACAAAAAAGATAATAAGTAGATCTAATTGTTGGATATTTGGACAAAAAAGATAATAAGTAGATCTAATGGTTGGATATTTGGACAAAAAAGATAATAAGTGGATCTAAAGATTTCTTCAACTCAAAATCTCAAAGAAATATTATGTATTGTATTTTTTACACATGGATCATAATGTTTTTTATTATTGAATCGTACTTAAATTATATTACCCGACCCGAATCGACCTGAAATATTTTATGTCCACATCAATAAAATTGGAGCATTTAAAAAAATAGTAACTCCACAGGAACAAAATTCTGGATCCACCACTGCCCGAAAAAAAAAGAAAAAAATCTTACACTTGTTTTCTTTCATTAATCTTTTTCCAATCACATGATAAGTTATTAGTCGGCTAGTTGTTAGAACATTTTTCTTGACTTCGATCTTTAACCTTAATCAAACATGGATGTTGAACTTCAAGATCATACCACACACACCATCACCTCATGTTTCTTGATATTTTTTCTTGTTTTTCCACTAAAAAGTAACCCACTTTGAAATATTTATTTTTATAAAATATCCCACTTTCTAACACAGACCCAAGTGCCAAACAACAAGGAGCCAACAAGAACTATTGGACCATTGACTAGACAAATATGGGTGGTTCATAAGTAGTTTTAGAGGCTATGCATTATCCAGAAGACTCCAAAAGTCACATATCATGTGTAAAATAATAAATAATTAAAACCTATGAACCTTCATAAACGTACTAGTCACCTACAACACATGAAATTCCCCACAAACAAGAATTTCGTCCTTCAAACGTTTTAGTTAGGGGGGAGGTACACTTCTTTTTCAAACCCACTCTAACCCTCCTGTTTAACCGGTGTTTTCAGAACCGGATCGGATGTCGAACCGGACGTCTTACTGATTTGGTGGTCGGACCGGATTTAAAAATCGGATGACGTCATAATTATATATATAGTATAATATATATATATAGTTATATATATAATTAAATATAAGTAATTTATATATGATTTATATATGTATTTTATAGTCATATATAAACTTAACTATATTTGTATATCCAACACACTAATTTATGGTTCAAGACCCCGTTTTTACCCATTAAAATCAACAAAAAAATCAAAATCCGGTTCGAACCGGTCTGGTTTCCCGGTCCGACCACCGATTCAGGACGAACCGGCCGGTTCGACCGGCTCAAAACGATTCAATCGAACCGGACCGGCCCCCTAGCCGATCCCCGGTCGGACCGATACCGGCCGGTCCGATCCGGTCCCAACAACAATATGTTTAACCTGTTTACGAAACTAAATACATAAAAAGTTTCAATTCCTGATCCTTTTGACAAATTCTAATTTCTTCACATGCCAATTCGTTAATTTCATTTTGCAAATCTAATTTCTTCATATATTCATTGCAAATCTAAACCCCTTAAATTTTAATATATTCTAGTCTTTTAGAAAATTTATGGAAAACAAACACTCTCTGAGAGTTAATTTTGTTTGCATCTTAATAAATTGCTAGAGGGAAGGGTTTAGATCCAAACCAAAAGAAATTAAGAAAACTCTCAAACTAAATTTAAATATTTGTTTGGTTAAGATCCATGGTTTTAGCCTTTTTAAATAAAAAATACAGATTTTTATTTGGGTGGAACCCTTTCCAATATTATTTAAAACATAAATCTTAACCAACTAGATATTTGAATTTAGTTTTTGAGTTTTATCAAAAAAAAAAATTATTTGCATTTGAATCATTTCCTATTAGTAGAAACCCAATAACCAATACATGCATGATGCATAATACCATTTAGATTTTAAAGGTGATCTTCTTAATTATTAAATTATAGAATCATTTACCAAAATGCCCCCGGTATTTCTCAAATGTCTACAAAGCTTGCTTTTAATGACTTCTTGAGTTCTTGGGGATATGGAATAAAGATATGTGTAAATATTCCTAAAAGAGAGCATTTCCCATGGATGTCCTTATACCAAGAAAAATAGTCAACATAAACACACAATATTATATCATTATTATGTGTTAATAAAAACATGCATAGAAACTAAAATAACATATTATATGCGCCTACACAACAACTAATCCCATTAAGTACTTCAACAGTTAAGAAGATGTGACAAAATGGAATGGGTTGGATTGGGTTAGTTGTCAGGTCATGATGAGTTTGTGTCAAAATGGGTTTGGGTCGGAATGAGTTATTGGAAAAAAAAATCGCTATTTTGGATCAGAATTTGCTTGCATAACCGATCCGGTTGAATACTATAGACCAGAAGGACACAATATTCTATTGAAAATGAAAAAGACTATTCTTATAATCGGACTAGGAACCACATACGCTATAAGTCAAGTTAAGAACTCTTGAACCATCTTCATAACGACTAGTTGAACCGGGGAAA
Source organism: Flaveria ramosissima (assembly GCA_025215565.1). Taxonomy (NCBI): domain Eukaryota; kingdom Viridiplantae; phylum Streptophyta; class Magnoliopsida; order Asterales; family Asteraceae; genus Flaveria; species Flaveria ramosissima. The sequence continues at coordinate 49,750,386 of CM046032.1, forward strand.
TGAACCTTTGGGTGGACTTATTTTTTTTTTATATATCTCTTTTATTGATTCATTTTACTACGGGCTCTATATTTTGTTATTTCAGGTTTCTAATTTTGTTAACATTGTAAATGTACACTAGTTACATATGTTATTACAAAATAGGTATAATATATATGTTTGTATGTTTGACATAATATAAATTTAAAACAAGTGAGACCCATTTGCTCAATGCAATAGAAAAAAAGTCTAGTTTAATAACTAGTACGGTTATAAAAACATTCTGATACTTTAAAGAAATTATTAGAATTATGTTGGATAAAGAATCTTAGGGAAAAAAATATGGACCAAAAGTTGACCATAAGTGCATCAATGGTCGAGATGCATATGTGTGGTTAGATAGAATAATTGAACCTGTAAATCTAAAACATATGTGACGAGAACACAAATAAATATGATTTTTTTTTAGTTGAACAATTTAATCTGTCAATATAAACAGTATACTTGTAACCCGTCATCCCCACATGATATTTCGTGATCTTCCACTTGTCAATTGCGATTCTTTTTATTTTCTTGGAATTATGGTATATACAATAAAAATGTTAGTCCAATTACTCCAAAACTAATCCATTTTTTTAATGAAAAAAACATCTTTATAAAATCTTTTGTTTCTAGAAAAAAGATGACATATTACAAAATTATCAGTTATGTAAAACGTCTAGTATAATGTTATAAAAATCTTTCTTCTTTTCTAAACTTTACAAACGTGATATTTGCTTTGCAAAACTAAAATCAATAAATAAATGAAAATTACATAAATGGTACTTGTGCTATAACTAGAGTGTATGTTTGATCTTTAAATTTTAAAGACTACAAAGTTAATCCAAGCTTTTATGTACCATTGCACTTTTGATATCTAACAATAATTTCATTTAATTTTTATGTATTTCATAAGGTTTGAAATAACTTTTAAGTTTAACTTTAGGGACCAAAAGTGCAACACCCATATAAAAGTTTGAACTGATTTTGCAATGTTCTTCATAATTTAGGGATCAAACTTAAAATTTTTACATTTATAATTTTCAAGGTAGAAAACCAAATATGCAATCCGCTTAAACCACAAAACCACTTATGCAATTTTCTCTAAATAAATAAAGCAAAAGCCTATTAGAGCATTCACAATCCACCATTCATCTTTATCCTTATAATTACACTAAAAATTACTATTTTTTTCTCCTTCTCAATTAAATAATATTATTATATATATTTGACATTACTTTTTATCTCTCATCCACTCACAACAAATTTCAAAAATATTAAAAAATTATTAGGGTTGTACCGTGCTTCCCCAAATATGAGAAAACACGGTACAACCCCTATAAAATTTTCATTTTATTCACTCACAACCATTTTTTATAATACAAATCATCCGATCACAAAAAAAATAGTACCGGACTGTGAATGTTCTTATGACCTTTGAGTTATTGACTTGTTATCATAGTGTCCACAAACAATGGGAATGAATCTAGAAGGCAATAAAGAATTATCTTAAATATATTTGTTCTATTTTTTTTCTTTTAACTATAACATTCAGACAAATGATAGAAAATATCTTCCCTTAGAATATAAATGATTGACGTAGAGCACGAACTACAAAATGACATAATATAAAAAATCATGTTGTAAGAAGAAACTAATAAATATTAAAGAAAAATCGTTAAATCAAGGTCTTTTTATGTGAAAAATCTAAATTTGAAAGGTTTACTCATTTTAAAGATATAAAACTGACAGTCTATATAAAACTAAATGATTTATAAAAATGAATTTACATACCCAATTCACATGTTTTTATAATTATAACAGAATCAATTTTATTCACTTAGATTTCAATCCCAAAGTCATCTATATTTATGGGTCTTACAATTATCTATGCAGGTTTTAAGATAACAATTTCTGGCCCACATGTTTTTATTTAATTTTTAAACTATCAATCTGGTTTAGAGTAAATTAGTTTATGGTAATTTAAAAGGAGTAGAATAAATTTTTATGTGATTGGTGGGGGGCGTAAAACCGTGCCAAGTAGTACCAATATCACGTCACCGTCAGTGAACACCAACACTGAAAAAACTCATATAAAATAAGAAATAAAAAGGAAAAAAATAAAACAAACGACAAGTAGACGTAAAAACGTTAAACCATGCACGTGAAATGTAAAACACTAAAATTAATAACTAAGTCGATCTAGTACCCAAACGTTGTGATAGGGCCGTTAAACAGAAAAAAGTATGGGTAAAAAGGTTGAACTAGACGCCCACATTGCAACGTGTTAATTCGTAAAATTAAGACCGAAACATAAGAAGGAAATTTTATAAAATATGAAACGTATAAGGAACTAAAGTTCAAAGAAAAGTATGTTGGTGTTAAATTATGAAAGATGTAAAAGTATTGTGTTAAAACAAAAAAATTAAAGATTAACAAAAAAGACAAAAGATAAATACAATCTACTAAAACACATGGTACAACTCATAATACATATCAAGATTAGTAATTAGTATTTATATAATATATATAATCGAAGATAAAAGCAAAAGTAGGTCTTATGAGTTGTGACTTGTTACCATATTGTCCACACATAGTGAGAATGAAACTAGAAGGCTAGAGAGAATTCTTCTATTTGTAATGTTATATTCTTATTATTTTTTTTTTCAAATATTAACATCAAGGTAAGGTGATATAATCTAAAGAGGAGATATGAGTTTAAAAAATAAGAGTATTAAATATTATAATTTATTACTAATTAAAATGATGAGCTAATAAAATTTTGATTTAAACACATGCATTTGAGATATGGTAATTAAAAAGTTGATGGAAAAGATGTTGGGGGACAACATGAAGTTAGGCCTCTTTGATTTTTGACGCTTTGCCAAATTATTTTCAATAATGTCAACTCACTTTCTTACTTTTTGTCTTCTTGTCTTTTTGGTACCCTTGTGTCAACAATGCATACCCCACTTGTTTTCTCAATCACATACATATTTTGAGATTGTTTTACTTCATGTCTAAAAAGAAAAGGATTAATTTTGCAATTTTAGATTAAAGGTTTTTTTCTTTCTTCTTCCTTTTTTCTCATAAACTTTTATGATAATTTTTAAGATGCATTTCTTATATTTAAAAATATTATATTACTATTTCATGCAGTTATGCTCAAACCTTAGATTTTAAAAAATGTCTTAAACCCATTGTTTAAAAAAAACATCTCGTGTAAAAAAACCAACCACCATGTTGATTCATTTTACATCTCGTATAAAAAAATTGTTTATGGTGGAATGGTTTTTTCAAGACCAGTTTTATATTATAGATGACTTATTGCATGATTGAATGGTTGAAATTAACTTTTTTTACTATTAGCACAATTAATATTTTGAAGTTTTCTTATATTTTTTTAGAGTTTTTATATTTTTAAAATTTTTAGCATTTACCATAACATAATTTGATCTTCTAACATCAATCCACCAATAAACCAATAAGTAGATCAGTTCCATGATTAATTTGTTTTTTAAAAGATTGCTTAAGAAATCAAACTATAAATGCAATATAGGAATCTAGGATATTCAAATTATTATAAATGGAAGGATGATAAGTCCTTTTACCCTACAAGAAGAGCTCTATAAAATAATATTCTATAAATTGGTTCAATAATTTTACTATTTTGTACTAGTTATGTTTTACCTAAGTTAATGATTTGAAATTCACATTTTCCTAGCTAAAAATGCCCTTGTGAAGTAGCTTTAGCTTCCAATAGTAGTGACGTTTCTTCAATGGTGGAATCAACAAAACAATAGGTCAAAACATTTATAATTAAGCCTAATTACAAGTACACATAATAGACAATAATATGGTATGCAACATTCAAAATGGGTTACACGTTTGTACACTTCAATAATAGTCTTTAGCCCCACAAAACTTGGTTCCTTTGAAGACACTTGGCAACTTCCTATTTGCTTGGTAACTTCCTATATGCTTGGCAACTTTTAATATTTTAATATACCCATAATGCCCTCAAAATGTGTGAACTACCAATCTTATCTTTGTGGAATTTTCCTATATATAGATGATGAAATGAGCAAAAGCTTTACAAATTATTAATCATATCCCAAACTTCTCTTCATTTCATTACATCATATCAAAGCTATGAGAAGAAAAAGAACAGCCATCATAAGCCCCTTAAATTCAACCTTAAGCCATCAAGTAGTTATCAAAAACCCTCAAAACCCTAGAACTTTAGTTGAAGAAATCGAGGGTCTAATTAGGGTTTACAAAGATGGACACGTAGAAAGACACGAGGTTGTTCCTCGTGTTATATGTACGTTACCCCTTGAACTTGGTGTGACATGTAGGGATGTGGTGATCGACAAGTTTACAAATATTTGGGCACGTTTTTATGTCCCAAAACGCGATGTCAAACTCCCTTTGCTAGTTTATTTCCATGGAGGAGGGTTTTGTGTTGGTTCGGCTGCTTGGAGTTGTTACCATGAGTTTCTTGGACTTCTAGCAAGTAACGCCGGTTGTGTGATCATGTCAGTAAATTATCGTTTAGCCCCCGAGAACCCTCTTCCGGCCGCCTATGAAGACGGGCAAAAGACACTTATGTGGGTGAAACAACAAGCTACAAGTGAATCCAATAAATGGTGGTCAAAGCAGTGTGATTTCACCAACATGTTTTTGGCAGGCGATAGCGCTGGTGCTAATATAGCACATAATGTGACATTAAGATTGTGCGCCAAGCGCGCACATCTAAAACCATTAACCATCAAAGGTAACATTCTAATCCAACCTTTCTTTGGTGGAGAATCAAGAACGGATTCAGAAACTCTCATGGTCCAACCACCTGGCTCTGCGCTCAACCTAGCGGCCTCAGACACATATTGGAGACTCTCGTTACCGAAAGGGGTGAACCGTGACCATCCGTGGTGCAACCCAAGGGCAAGAAGGTCAACCATGGTGGAAAGAATGAGATATTTGGCCACCATGGTATGTGTATCAGAATTGGACATTTTAAAAGATAGGAATATAGAATTTTGTGGGCTTCTTGAAACTTCAGGGGTAGAAGTAGAACAAATGGTGTATAAAGGTGTTGGTCATGCATTCCAGATTCTTGACAAATCTCACTTGTCACAAATGAGAACTCAAGAAATGATTTCACATATCAAGGCATTCATCATCAAGAGGAATAATAGATGACATGTTAGTGGTATACAACTTACTTTAGTTATAATTATAATACCTTAAATCTTTATGTTATATATTATGTAAATCGTACAAGTGTTCATATAACTAGTGTGAAGTGTCAAAAGGTGTTGTAAGAAGAATTACATTAGTCATAGTTATAATACTTTAAACCTTTAATTTATTCTTTTCACAACTTTAAGATCCAACAACATTTAAATTTAAAAGTAACTTGATTTACTTTTTCAAATTTTACAACTGATGTATCAGCAAGTTGAAACAGTCATAAAATTTTTGCGACATGCATTTAGTTTTATTTTTTTTTGTTTTTTTTAACTAATGTGCGACTTAAATTCAATTCTTAATATTAATTTTTCTTCCTGCCGTCTTGCTATCAAACTAAAACATGACAGAATTTATGACCATTTAACGACCGGTATGAGTGTGGTCACTAATTACGCGACTGTTGATGATTACTATCACAAGCCGCTCGTTAAAATTTATGACCCTTTTTAATCACAAAATTCGATAGCAAATACCCAATTGTATAGGAGGGTACTTTCACACCTAATTCTTACATGTCTTGGTAGTTGGTATCATGGATTATTTATACAATCCAAAAGTCTAAATAATTCTTAAGAGTGTTTTACTGCAAAATAACTTTTGAAAGTATTAAGACTATTTGATCATACTTTTAATTTATATACATGAAAATCATAACACATGTCTTTTGTTTCATCGGTTACTCATTTCTTTTACATGAAAGTTGGAAGTATGTCCTTTTTTTGTTATTTTGTTATATGTTGTACAAGTTTTTTTTTGTTTTAACCTCTTAAACACCTTGTGAGATAATGAGTTGAAACTTGAAAGCACACATTAAAAAACTGTAAAACAGATAAATGATTGCTTATGTATATATTTCATAATATGCCTATGATTATTGATAGTTGAAACACGCGAAATAGTACTCGTGCATATTGTAACATAAATTTATAAACTTTGATGTAAACTGACAAGACATGATATAACATATTGTATTATTGTAATGTACCCATATGACTATATCGTATCAAGTACGTTAGTGGTTGGAGATGTATCACAAAGCATTTTTATATCTGTACATTTGTGAATTCTGTAACTGCAAGTTGTAATAAAACTATTATTGAAACAAATTATAGAAGATAACATGTATATCAATCTAAAAATAAATCGAAATGGCTCGTTTAGTTTCACAACCCAAAGCAAACTTGTTGTATAAGCTCAGTTCAAGCTCTTATATTAAACAAGCCCTAACTCAAACTTCGAGTTCACAACCTCACCAAAGCACTAGAGTGCCCGACCATTTGAACTTTTAACGAGCTGATAATAGCCCAAGATGGCGGGAGAGGCCCCTAGACTTTGGAGGTACATCTTTCAGAAACTCTCAAAACTCACGTTTACAATTGTAAGCTTTACATATAGTTTGTACACGTGTAAATATATAAAAATTGACTCGTACCACCTCATGATGTATCGAACTTTCAGTTCCATAAAAACAGTTCAGATCCACGTAAAGCAAGTTTTATACTACAGAAAGCAAATCAAACCATAAAACTGAAAACTATCACATTTCTCGATTAAACTAACGCTATCAACATATGTCGAAATTACCAGCTATGACAGCAAACATCATGGCTTCGATGACAAAACAAGGATCTTAATCTGCATCCATAATCACGACACGCGATATTGTCTGCTAAATTTTGAAAAGCAAAAAACCAAGGCAAAAATAGACAAAGGTAGAAGGGGAACAGGGACTAATTGTATCTATGTTTGGTGCTTTTATAAGAAAAGGGAGCACATTGACATTACAGTAATGTCCATATAAAGGTGGCTGCAAATTTGAAGGAAATTTGCTTTAGCTTGTCATCATGACTTGATCGATTGCTTCAAGTGCTTGTTTTGAAAAATAACGGACATCAACGTCTGGATCCTCTGCCAGCTCAACCAGGCATGGCCTAACCGTTTTCTCCATCACCTAAATAGAAAATATATTATAACACAAGTGTATTATGAATGCATAGAAGGGAGGTTAATATGCATAACCAAACCAAAAAGAGGGAAAAAAAAGTTACTTACAGATTGTTCAACTATAGGAATAAAAGATTGCAACACCTTTGCCACATTAAACCTGATATTTGCCACTCTGAAAAAGAACACACGTTATAAAATGGAACCAGCTCATATCGTTAAAATTCTAATGACAAGAATTTTTAAGAGCCTAGTGTAATATTAATAATAATGATAACAATAGAAAGATATAAATGCAAATACCTGTCTTTGGCTAGAGTAATGACAACTGGAAGCAGCTTAGAACAGGTGATTTCTGAGCCCATAACAGGAGCAAGTAAAGAAATCGCACCAAGAATTGTCATACGATACAAGTAATGTGGGTTGTTAACCATTTCCAACACCTGTGAACAGACCAATAAATAAAATTAAATTAAAAAAAAACACAAATGTAAATAAAAAGATAAAGTGAATTAAACTATAACTAGTTTGTACCTGTGGAACAATATGCTGCATAGCCCAATCTGGACCGAATTCCTCTGCAAGACGTTTCAGGTTGTTAGCAGCAGCCTCTCTGATGGAGTAAACCTGAGGATATACAAACCCATTATCAAATAAATATACATATTGAAAAAATAAGATTACTACTCCATATTTTGTTAAAGAAAAATTTAAATATAAACCTTGTCTTGTAACCATTGCATGCAGAGAGCACCAAGTTTATCATCAAAAAACCCAACACCTAACTGACTTGCTAATAAAGGTATGTATTCTATTATAGCCAAGCGAACCCTCCAATGCCTATCTTCAGCCAATTCTACAATTGCTGGAAGTAATGATTGGGACAAAAGATCAATTCCAATCACCTGTTGATCACAAGCAAACACATAAACAATAACATAATAAGATTGATAAATATAATATGGTTTGAAATTGGTAAAAAGCACCGTTAGTAAAAGTCATTCTACCTGATTCACTTGATCCAGCTTACTAATAATATTGAGACGCACATCTGGAAACTCATCTTTTAGAAGTGACAGAAATATAGGCAAAAGTTGTTCAATAGTTGCATCCTGTATAATTAACACAAATAAACATAATCATGATATGTTAATCTAATCAACCATGAAAGATAGTAGATAAAACTATTAAACAACTACCTTGCCTAAAACAGGGGCCATGCCCATAATAACAGAAGCAAGAGCAGACCTAACATGCTGAGAAGAATCTGAAGACAATTCCTATATGCCATTGTAAAAAAATAGTAAGAAAACGAAATGGAAAATATAAAATCTTGAATGAAAAGTTAACTTAACAAACAATTACCTTGACACAAGGAAGAATATGCTGAAGAGCAAGTTCAGGACTAAGAATGCGGGAGAATTTGGTGACTTTACCAGCGGCTGCAATACGTACTTCGGCTTCATTATCACGAAGCAACCTCACGTATGCTGGAACCAAATCCGTCCTTTTTGGTGCAACCAAAATCAAATTAATATAATAACAAAAAATTAAACAGAAATAAGAAAATAAATAAATGATCTTATTTGCAAAAGATTTTTTAAATAGTTATATCAAGATATTTAGAAAAAAAAAACATACTTGGTAGGTTCAGGGCCCACAGCTTCACATAGCTCATACAGCTGATTTGCAACCATATAACGCACACGCCATGATTTGTCCTAAAATTGAGCACCCGTCCAAAATATAAGAAAAATGAAAATAGGAATATAAATTGGTGTATGACTTACATACACCCACCAAGTCAACCTTATATAAATATATAGTGATATGTGAAATTGGGAAAACTATAAATTAAACATTAATTTCAGAAACAAAAAGATAAAAAATAACCTGGGAAAAAACGACAATGACAGGAAGAATATGTGCAATACAGTCTTGTGGTTCCAACAACTTGCCGAGAGCAGCACAGCCCTCGACAGCAAGCAAACGAACAGAATCTTGATCTGCAGAAAAAAGATTGCATTGTCACAAGGACAGACTAGAGAAAGAAAGAGATGAAAGATATTTTCATTACACACTCGGCATATTTGTAACTTCTATTCTAAATCAAACCAGGTATTTTTCATTTTTGGCTTAAAACTATGCATTTTATACCATATAAGTTAAGTCTATGGCCCGTAGTAAACAAAGGTAGTCTTATAGCCTACAAATCATATGTTAAAATTTGCCCCACAGGATGCATTATCCCCACGTTTTAAAATGTAACATCAAAACAAGAAAGCTAAAAGAGAAAATATCTCTGCGTACAATATGTTAGTTATCTCTAGTCTAGAACAAATCAGGCATAAAGGTCCAACAAGTAGCAAAATCATTTCATCACTTTCAAGATAGCCAAAGTGGTCAAAGGTAAAACATGAAAGAAAAAACATACCATCTTGTGTAAGATCCTCAAATATTTGCATGATATCTGTCTTGAGATGAGACTGTTCCACAGTAGCAGCAAATTTCCCCAAATTTGTAGAAGCTGATCTCCTAACCATAGGCATATCATCTTGACATAACTGACTATAGATAGTCCTCAACTCTGCCTTCAACATCTCTGATGCACTAGGATAAGCAATGTGAAACAGTCCACATGCAGAAACTCGAGCAGTAAACCACTCACCAGCTGCCAACCTCTGCAGCCAGATAATAAAACTTTTAAAAACTAACCAAGCAAAAATGAATATTTTACGAAGATAATAATCAAATAATCAAACCTTAACAAGAGGTATAAACCAATCAACCAAATCAGTTTCTCTCATCTGTGATCCAATCCTGCACAGAGACTCAACAGCTTTGTCTCTCACGCATGTTTCCTCAACAGTGCAAAGGGTTTCCAAAGGAGGTAGCAACACATGAGCATGTTCCAGTCCTCCAACATAAGGTATGAACACACCCAACTCTTCAGCCATGGCAAGAAGAACCTCATCATCATCATCATTGTTTTCACTCAAGAAAGGAATCAATTCCTTCCTGGTTCGTTCCTCTCCTAAAGCACGTGCAATTGTAGAAAGCTTCCTGATTGAATTTAATCTCAACTGAATGTCATCATTCTTTAGTTCATCAATCAGTACCGCTATAGGGTACAAGGGCTCATCCACCATTGACATAGTTATCTGAAGTTCGAAAAACTACAGCAGCTTCAGTCAAAATTCAAAGCTAGCAATTCAGTACCAAATTTGATAGATTCTACGAGATAATTTGCTCATCAACAGAAATAAATGTATGCATAATATAACTTCCTCAAATTAACAATTGCATATGAAATTAATAAATATCTAGTTCAAATATCAGTAACGGCATGAAAATTCATTCAAGCTTACTTGGTTAAAGTTACTAATGTATTCTAACAAAATTGACAGGATTTAAACAAAACACATCCGGAAACTGAGATCTTAACCTAACCCTAGAATAACAAATCTGATAACAATTAGGGCAATTAAATTTGGGGAAAACATAACAAAACGCGATGGAAACAAAACTAACTCCTAGATTCGTGCTTATAATGTGAAAATCAGAACAACAAATCAAAATATGTAGCAAAATTACATAACATAAACGAACAGATACAGATATCGGCAACAATTAGATGATTGACGGAAGGAGAGATAGAGGAGATCGGAGTAAATGGAGATCTCACCGGCGGTGGTTAATGTGTTTGGAGGTTTTGATCGGAGTAAATCTGGATCTCACTGCGAGAGATGAGAGAAGATGAAAGAGATGATGAAGTGGTTGTTTGTTTTGTTGAATGAACGTATTGCGAGAGAAGCCGAACAGGATCTAGAGAAATGGGGATTTACACTACACCCCCTGTGGTTTTTATGTTTTCTACGGTTTGAATTATTGTTTCGGAATATTAATTTGAAAAGCTTAGTTACAAATAGATATTTTCGCTTTTACGTTATGTTTCCGAGTTTAATTAAAGATTGAAAAGAAAGTAACGAAGGGAAAGAAAAAACAATTGTGTTTTTGAGTTTTTTAAAAGTAAAGTAAAATGATTGTGTTTCTGAGTTTTTTTAATTGAAGTAGTAAAAAAACTATGTTCTCGAATTCATTTAATAAGAGAAAAGAAAATAAATAAAAGAGAAAATGAAGGCTAAAAGTAATCCTTTCATATTGGAAGGAAATCGAGAGAAAATAAAAGAAAGAAAAATAAAGAAAACATAAAAAAGGAAAATAAAAGAAAGTTTTCTTCTCTTTTCTCTACTTGAGTAAACTCGGAAAGACAACGTTAGGCCCTAGTAAGAACACGTGTATGGGTGACGTGGCAGGGGCGTGAGAGGTGGAACGCCGCGTCTTTGGTGTGTGAATGAACATTGAGTGTGGTGCATGATTGTTGCCACAACATTGTCCATATTCAAAACACAAAAGCTTTTCACGTAGGTTTCACTTATATTTGTAAAATGAAGTATCACACAAGACCTTATAAAAAATCTAATGAGAAATCTTATTAATCCAACTCTATATAATTGATTTTAAATTGTTAACATATTATTAAAAAAACAATATCGGTATCAATGAATGTAGAGCATGGGAGGAACTTTTTTAAAAAATATTGTGAGAAAGTTTTATACTTGTATGGTGAGAAGGAGTCGTTTCAAATTTTCTCATTTCCTCGTTTGATACATCAAAATCACATTTGTTTTTTCTAATTTCTTTAGTTTTTCCAAAGTTTTTCTAGTTTTGAAGAGTGTTTTCTCATTTTCTTTCACATTTTTCTTCTATGTGCATGTGTGTGGAGTATGGTACAACCTTAAAGTATTAGTGTAGTCAAGTAAGAAACAAAAGTTATTTTCTACTTTAAGAACCAAGGATTTTTATTCTGATATAAGATTGAACGTGCTTTCCCAACTTCCACTCCCTCTCTCATGACATAAATCCCTATATAAGATAACTTTTGCCTTCTGATTTTCACCCCCCTTTACATCTTTTCCTTTTTAAAACCAAGAGTTGTATCCTACAATATAATATCAACACAAGAACCAATATACAACGTATGAAAACATTACATAAACTATCTTAACAAATGTCCTTTTCTTATTACAAAAACTAAATCAAAAAATCATATCGTCCTCAAAACCAAAGAACACAACAAACAAATGAAATAGATAATCTATTTACACCACTACAACTGCAAATTACAAAACTTTACAACACAATCACACCCTTTTACACCAGCTATCGTCCGTACACTGGTTTACTCCTCACCGATATCAGCCTCTTCGTTAGATCAAGCTGCTGCACTCCCTGCTGCATCTTCAACAACTCCGATGAAGATGAATCGATAGTTTCGATCTCAATCTCATTCTCATTATCACTTTCATCAGAACTGTTCTTTGATCTTTCACCCTCCTGTTCAGGTTCAGATTCAGATTCAGTTTCATTTTCCTGTGTTTTCTCGTATTTCATTTGAAGTTTTGAATCGCGGGTATTGAGTATTTTTCTTGATCCCGAATTGGGGCTATTGCGAGGATCAGAACCGAATGATCGTGATCGAGAAAGCTCTACTGCAGCTCTAGCAGCAGCTGCAGCATATGCAGCTGATTCAAAAGCAGCCTGTGCAGCATCTTCAACACCCTTGTATGTCGTTTTCCCTTTTACAGACTCTGAATAACTCAAAATTTCATCAAGATCTTCACCCAAAGCACTTGAATTTTTCTCAATCTCACCATTCATTGATCCACTCTCCCCCTGCAACAACAATTCATCATAATTTTCACAATCAAAACTTGAATTCGATAATCGAATCCTATTTCATTACCTCTGTAACAACCGAAGGCGAATCGTCAAGCTTCAGAACTATATCATTCTCAATAGCGATTTCTTGTAGGACCTTCATTCGGGTCTCTAAGCTCGATCGTCGTGGTGACAGCTTCTGTATCATCTATAACACCATTACAACACACATTTAACATCAAAATTTAAACTTTAGAAACACACAAACTGTTATGATATGTTATGAATCAATGAATCATGCTCTGTTTTAGTGCTTTCTTACCCTTGTATTAACACCACAATTATTTTTCAACTCGATAGCATCATGAGCAAATTCTTTCCCGTAACGAGCGGTTAAAATCGATCGAATCTTTTGAAGCTCAGGGAACTCCCCACATCTCGGAGCTGCAAACATCAAGCTTGATACAGCTTCTTTAAGTTCATCAGGGCAAATTCTAACACAAATTTGCAGAAATCGTCAAAACCCACATGAAAAAAAGCATAATTTCAACAAATTAAGATGCTAAAACGTCCAAAAATGTAGATTTACCGTTCTTTTTTAATCAAATCGATCATTTGCAACAGTAGATGACAGTACCCATCCACCATTACCAACACATCCATCATATTCTGCTCCTTGATCACCTGATCAACCTGTTAAAAAGACACCGTATTTCAACATTTTGGTAACAAATTTACGGAATATTAACAGAAATGTGTAATCTTTAAACCGAATTACGCGAAGGAGAGCTTGTTCATGGTGATTTAGTTTGAGGAATTGGATGGTGTCGGAGCGAGCCACCGTGAGGCGAGCTTGACGGTGGTTTTTGAGGACGGTGAGGCGGGAGACGGCGAGGTTGACGGTGGTTTTGAACTTTGTGGCTTTGAACTTCCGATGAAGAAGAACATCGAGTACTCTTCCCATGGCGGTGTGTTCGATTTCGAAAATGGGTATCGGGGAAGAAGATGATAAGCATAAAGACACCGACTTGTGACGTTTGGTGATGATGAGAGTATTGTTACAAAGTTTTGATAGGCTTTATAGAGAAAATACTACACATGAAGTTTATTTGTGTGCAATTGAAATTATTGTAATTATTTCAAAAGTATATTACTTAGTTAAATGATGTTTGTAGCATTTTAATATTTTCATTATGTGTGAATATACGAAGTAAAGTGTGCTTGTTTTATTTAGAATATATTTTTAATGATTTAGAAGTTTTTAATTATGTAATTTTTAAAACATATTTAATGACTTATAAGATATCTTTTATTCTGTTGGTCTTTTAATAACTTAGCATAAAATTATATATTATATTACCAGCGGTGAGTGTAACCGCTGGTAGAAATCATTTCATCCGTTGGATCAAGCTGAAACGAAATCATGACCGTTTAAACTCGACGGTTACGGAGGTTACAAGGTGGTTTTCGACGGTTATTTGTAGTTTTTGGGCGGTTGTCCATTCAAACTCTAAAAACCACCAAATTCCCAACTTTCTCGGTTCTCCAACTTCTCATTCCTCCGCTCCTCCCACAACCCCTTAACTCACTGTCCCTGTGATCTTTATAAAACCCACCACATACTCCATCATTTCTTTGTCATTTCTCTATCATCCTCTACACACCGTGCTACACGCATAAACTACACAAGCATCTTCATCATCACTAGTCATCGATCAAATGGATTCTCATCACTGACACATCACCAAAGAAAGGAAGCGGCAACAAGGCGGAGATGCTACTAGGGAAGCGGTTGCGGCGAGGCAAGGGCCACGATATCAACACTGTTTATTTCGCATGGCTCGGTGAAATGCCATAGATATATTCATATAGAGAGAAATTGAAGCATATAAAGGAAGGCCACAACCTAATCAGAGTAAGTTTGGTGCTTTCGATTCAAAGAAAGGTGTGGTACTAACTAGACTTTTCTATTTTCCATTTATAACTTCATTTGATGAATATATTATCAATTCCAATTTGATGATGATAGATTTTTTATTTTTAAATTTTGGATGATGATTTGGTCTGCATCATTGTTGTGATGAAAGGAATTAACATTTTTAGTTCACTTTGATGTATCATTGTCGAAGGCTCCTTAAAACTCGCAAACTAAAGTGGACGAATGGTCAACGCAACCTCCCTTATTCTGAACATTAACCTAATTAACAATGACAACTTGGTTTTGACTTTTGCGTATGAGATGAACAATGAATACACCTTCAGAGGATGCGCTAATTCTACATATCGAATGTTTCAGTTTAGTATAAAGAATCAAATTATTATCGTATAACTAAGATTATGCATCTGATTCTTTCCTAATCTCTCATGTTTGTGGTTCGGTTCTCACCCATATAAAATAGTTGTATTAAAGTCGAAGCGTGAACGTATTATCATTATCGTAATTAAGTCTCTGTGTATGCAGAATAAGAAATACAACTTTTCTGATAAGTTTTAAAATTCAAATCGAATATTGAATTCTATGCTATTTTATTCATGAGAAGTACTAAAAACAACAATTTGGTGATATAAATAATTCAAGTAGAACATTATCACGTTACAGTACCCGCCCACCGGACGGGTATAAAACTAGTTACAACTGCTCCTTGATTTATTTGTGTGCAATTAAATTTATTATTACTTGTGCACAATTAAATTTACTATCATTTAGCTTAGCTTCTGTTTAGTTACACTTGATTAGATCATTGATACTTATGTAAAGAAAAGATATTGATGTGAATTAGACCGTATTATGATAAAAAGTTAGACTTCAAAGATCAAATTTATTTTACTTGGGTTATCAAAGTTAGAAGTTAAGGTTAATTAAGCAAGACAGTGAGCGAGACACTTTTGGTTTGGGATCAACTCGTTTATAAACACAACTTATTCGAGCAAGCTTTTCCCGAATGAGTTTTGATCCTCGAGTTATTGAGAGCGCACAAGCTTTTTATACCGTTTTAACATCTATGACGTTAATTGTTATTATTATCATTATTTTTTTTTTATATTGTTATGACCAACATACTATATTACTTGTCAAGGAGGTTGATTATCAATCAGATTGTTCGTGAATCGTGATAAAACAAATTGTTTTCTAAAGGTTAAAGCTTTTAAACCTTAAATTTTAGTTTTCACACTTTCTTTCATCTCAAGGGATTTAAATTTTACCTTCATTAACCTAGTAACATAACCTTACGTTTTAATATCTATGTCTTTTTGGAAATAATAATCGTGTGTGAAGTTGTAACTTCTAACGCGTTGGTGGATACATTCATTTTGTAATGTATTAGTTATTTTACTTATTTATTATAGAAAACTAGAAATTCGGTATCGGATAGAAAGTGCGCGTGAAATATTCAAATATGAACGTAAATAACATAAAATAATATTCAATGGTAACATATGAAACAAAATGACAACAGTTAACCAATTTATGAAAAGTAAATGTTAAATAATATAACGGAAAAATAAGTAACATATTTTTATTTTTAAAATAAAGGTAGAATATAAGTTATGCATAAATTTTCCTACTAAATAAAACATCATTTTAACCTTGGAATGAAGATAGTTGACATCTCTATTTTCCCTTTCATCATACTTTCTTTCTTAATTTTATCATTTGTTTTTATTTTACAATAAATAGAAATATTTATAGAAGGGCTCAATGTTCCTGAGAATTCTAATGTAAATGTTGCATTGAGGAAGGTATCGTCAAAAGACTTTCGTTGTTGATAAAATTGACAAATGCAGTGTCAAAGAAGTTCCTAATGGTCTTTTATCTCTAAGTTAGATTTTTAATATCATAGAAGATATATGATTTGTTCAATTATTATTTGATGCAACCCACCTAGAAGATATTTATTTATATTTTGTTAATAACTGCTAGATAATGAGAAAAGGTATGTGATATGGTGGATGGAAAGCATCTTACGGCGTTTCACTCTATGAATTTCATCTTGTCCTAAAAGTCACGGGATGGTGTTACTGCCCTCCCACTGACCTCTTTATGCTTTCCGATCTAGGATGATATGATTTCTCTATCACAAGCCGTAATGCATTATTGTCTCAATTTCTTAGGATTTTTAAAAGATGGATACAACAATAAAAAACGATAAGCTTTCTCTATGATTTAGGATCATTAAAATATGTATCCCGCCTAGAATTTTGAAAATAACAATTTACTCAGAAGTATACTCAAATGATTTGATCAATCATTAAAATTACATCCTTAAGTGTATAAAAACACATTTATCATTTTTCTAACTCTTAAAGCATATTAAGACTCCACAAATTTATACTCAAAATGATAATTGACTTATTTCTAAAAACCATAAAAGCCATTCGATTGTTTGATGGTTAAATGAAAACTCTAAATAGTAATATGGCTAATGTATACGTTATCAGATATTTCTGCTATAGTTTATCATCAGAAGTCATGGCCGGACCTAGGTTGAAGGTTGGGGGATTAACGTCCTTCGTAACTTTTTTTAATGTTATATTTATGTTAAAATCCCGAGCACCCCTCTCCCCTTTTAAAGTTATACAATCGCCCCTATTTCTACCCATAAAAAAAAAATTTTAATCCGTCACTATGAAAGAAGTACTATTATATCTTGCCTAATATGGTAATGTTATCGTGTTATGATGTAGCATGTTAAATATAGGTGGCAATCAAGGATGATGAACATGCAAACAACAAAATCAAACAAAATAATGTATTCAAAAGTTGGTACAGAACTCCATGCAAACTAATTATATATAATAAATGTATAACATGAAAAAAAACAAACTTTGAATTGTTTATTGAAATCATTAGTTAAATGAAAATTTACATCAACATCATCAATTGAAACAATAAAATATAGCAGTTTTGATGTTAATATATTTAATTAACCGGTAGCTCATGACATAATCACCATACGCAAACTATTGTTTTATGGTATTAACCCCTTTTGTGAACACAATACTTTATATTTAAACATGTTTTTAATTTAGCAAATAACAACTATTGATATATATTATTACTTGAAAACATGTCATGTATGATTGACGTAAGTTTTTGGTTTTGTTCTACGTTAGACGGTTATAGACGGTTATGACATAATTTTAAAAGGAGTTGATTTACCTAACTTTTGTATGCTAAATTAGTTTATTAGAATCTAACTCATAACGGTATAATAAGAAACACCACATTATCTGTCGTCACAACCTACCATTAATCACTAACACGACGAGTGGCACTACCGCTACATTCACCACTAATAGCCATAAAAACAATTACTTTATTCTTTCTAAAACAATTGTTTCAACCCGAACTCATTATGATCAGGATCCATTTCTCCTTTAACCTCGGTGAAGTTTTTACAAGATTAGTTTATTCACTCTAAAACAAAATTTTCAATTCTAAAACATATATTTTACTCGTGTGAACTTTCTATTTTTGTGAATTGATTTGGATGGAGGGTGGGACTTGAGTTTCTTGATTTAAAAGTCTTCTGAAGTTTCTTGGTAATTAGGCTTCATTTGATACGTAAACTTCCACGAAAACATACAAGTAAAACTATAGTCATAAGTAATGTGGTCCACTTGTGGGCACAAATCTTGAAAATAATGCCATTTTCAATAAGTAATCTTGACGCTTTCAATGATATGAAACAAACTATTATAACACATCACATTCATTTAAAAGAATCACTATTAATTCAGAGTTTTGTAAAACAAATATGTCGATTGCCTTGAATAATAAAATACAACAGCATACTGCAGGTAACTATACATAAAAATTATAAATTGATAAAATTAGTTTATTATTTATGTTAGTTTCATAACTAGTTGATGATAAAATGAGGCAATGGAATGATTAGATTATTTGATAATTTAAAACAGCTCGTATTAATATATCGATAGATAAATATAATTTACCATAATATACAATTTAATTATAATGATTCATTGATTCGCTGCATGCCTTGAATTTTATTTATTTACTTATTTATTTTTCTAAAATTCATGTATGTTGTCGTTTGTGCTTTCCAAACCATTTTACTATTGTAATTGTTGGGATTACACATATGTAAGTATAATCAATCATTTTGCAGTCCAAAGTCAGGCCATAACACGATTCTTTTATACTTGCATCTACCGTTTTATACCTGCGTTCTCATGACTCATAATTCTATGGTAGTAACTATCTTGCACTAGCGTTATAAATAGCATTCACTAGCTATAGATCTTTGAATACATAGTTGCGGCATACAAAATCAAAGTGTTTCCAAGCTTGTACCGTGCTTACAGATTGAGCATTATCCTCTCCTTTAGTGGGTTTGCGAGGGAATTCAGTCAATGTATGTGTAAGGTTCTAAGTAGTGAGATAGAATGAACACCTTCTACTGTCATATCTTGAAATGCAGCACATAAAACTTTCTACTTTCTCAATGGTTGCAACTATTGTGATTGATTACCAACTAATAGTAATAGATGCCAGAAGAAGTGTTTGATGCAGCCATTTCTAAAACTTGTAAACAACAAAAGTTAGAAAATCAACAATATTTAAAGTAAAACTAATTTGAATCAAATCCAAGGTTAAAGTTTTCTTGAAAGTTCAAGATTGTTTGTTTATTCAAACTTTTAGAATACACATTTTAGATACTTTATGTCTAAAGCCTTAAATTTAGACAGAAACTTTCATAAACGAGTTATATTTGTCAACAGAAAACTGTAAAACCATGTGAAATAAAACCAATGTCACACCACTGCCAACAAACACCAACATTGAAGTTGTGGTGTGTTAATACGAAAAAGTAAGACTAAAACATAAAACATAGAAAATATAACTAAGTCGATCCAAGACCCGCACGTTACGACGAACCTACCGAAGTGGAAAAATAGACGTAAAAACGTTGAACCACACACGCACATTGTATCGTGTTAACTCATAAAATTTAAAACAAACGTAAAGTGAAACATAAAAATGTTAAACCACATATGTATGTTGCGTTGTGTTAACTTGCAAAACTTAAAACGAAAAGTAAAACCAAAATTTGCGAAAGATAAAATGTTTAAAAGTAAAAAAAGAAAACACATTTTGGGAAGTTACATTGAAAAATGAAAAACTTTGTGTTAAAAGTAAAAAATTATTTTTTTAAAAAACCCGAAGCATAAGATGAAACACTATTTTGCAAAGAAAGATTACAACATAGTATAATATAAATAATGATAATAAGTTAAAAACAAACATAAACGTATAAAAGTTAATTAATGATAATCTTAGCATAATTACGTGAGTAGCCTTGTGACCATTGATTTGAAAACTAGATCAGAGTATCAGACTGGTCGGTCGGATCGGAAATCAGACTCCGATCCGGCTCAATTCGGTACTTAAAACCGTTCTGACATTGAACCGCTAGTCAGTTCATCGAACCAGGAACCAGACTGCTCGAGCCGGATTTTTATATACAAATTTTAATTTTTCAATATCTTTTTTTACATATATTCATAAAAGTAATTATAATATCATATGATTCTTATATCCGATTTTACCAGCGAACCGGTAAGACGTTTGGTTTACCGTCCGGTACGGTTTTGAAAACATTATTTGGACCCGTCTGCCCGACTCCCTCGACCTGGTATCACACCCCAACGACCCGCAACGAACCCAGACCCGTGACCCGAGTGAGCATTCTTCTTTCTCTTCTGTTTCACCCCAAATCCAAAAGCCCTTTTGCTCCTCACGGCGAACTGTTGTTCGGTGGGACTCCGGCGAACCACCACCACCACCACCACCCCTCAATCGTCGAAATGAGCCTCTTCGTCCCAACAGATGTCACCATCACGAACCACTTCAGCGCACCACCACACGACCCCAACAACAACCATCACCCAATCAACCTCTCAATCCCCACAAAGCCCCATACAACAGTCTCTTCATGGACCTCTTTAATCGCTCATCATTGCCGCACGGGCCATTTACACCGTGCTGCTGCTGAATTCACCCGCATGAGGGTCGCCGGAGTTGAACCCAATCACATAACCTTTGTAACTCTTCTCTCCACCTGTGCTGAATTCCCATTTCAAGCTCTTTCTTTTGGAGCTTCAGTACATGCTCTTGTCTGTAAACTTGGGTTTCTTGCAGATAATGTGAAGGTGAGTACAGCGATTATTGATATGTATTGTAAGTGCAAAAGGGTAGATCTTGCTTTCTTGTGGTTTAACAAGATGGGGTTTAGAAATAAGGTAACTTGGAACACTATGGTATCTGGGTTGATGAGAAATGGTGAAATTAGTAAAGCACTCCAAGTGTTCGATGAAATGCCTGAGAGAGATGTTGTTTCGTATACCGCGGTAATCGATGGGTTTGTGAAGAAAGGAGAGTATGAGCATGGGTTGGAGTGGTTTCAAGAGATGCAGGTGTGTGGGGTTGAGCCGGATCATGTTGCTATTGTGTCTGCACTCTCTGCGTGCGCGAATTTAGGTGCCCTTGGGTTAGGCTTATGGCTTCATCGCGTTGTTTTGGAGGGGAGTGTGAAAGATAACATTCGGGTAAATAATTCGTTGATAGATATGTATTCTAGATGCGGGTGCATTGAATTCGCTCTTCAAGTGTTTCACAGTATGTGTAAACATAATGTAGTCTCGTGGAACTCGATTATTGTTGGGTTTGCTCTGAATGGGAATCCTGAAGAAAGTCTTAAGTATTTCTATCGGATGCAGAAAGATGGGTTCAAGCCGGATGGAGTGACTTTTACCGGGGCTTTAACTGCTTGTAGCCATGCTGGTTTGGTGGATGAAGGTAGGAAGCTGTTTGAAGTGATGACAGAAGTTTATAGAATATCCCCTCGGATCGAGCATTATGGGTGTTTAGTGGATCTCTATAGTCGCGCTGGCATGTTAGAAGAGGCTTTGAATGTCGTAGAGAATATGCCCATGGTGCCAAATGAAGTTGTGTTGGGATCGGTTCTAGCAGCCTGCAACGCAGCTGGGGATATAAGATTAGCTGAACAGTTGATGAGGTTTATTAGTGAGTTAGACCCGAGTGGCGATTCTAATTATGTTCTTCTTTCGAATACGTATGCTGCAGGTGGAGATTGGCGAATGGCAAGCAAAGTGAGGAGGAGAATGAAGACTAGGGGTATTGAGAAGAATCCAGGTGCGAGTTTGATTGAAATTGATGGTTTAGTTCATCGATTTGTGGCTGGGGATAAGTCTCATGTTGAATCAGAGCGTATTTATGCCATGCTAGAAATTTTATCGCGTGAACTAGTTATGTCTGGAAGATTAGGATGAGTGATTATGCTAATGCAAGTAATTTGGTCAGAATTTAAAGTACTTCAGAAGGCTGAAAACTGGATGGGAGCACAATATTAACAGCTAGGTACATATGAATACATGTTTTGTAGACTTGGAAAAATGGACGGGTCGGGTCAGAATGGGTTTGACAAAATGGGTTTGGGTCAAAATGGGCTGTTAAAAATGATCAATTTGGTTAGGTTCATAACATGTTTTAAGAAGATACAATAATCTCTCCTCAAAACCGAAAGATTATTCATGAGCATAACATGATTACATCAAGAAAAGAAATTAACATCCGTTGTAACTTTCTTTCTCATCTTTCTTTTCTTCCTAGCAAACCTGATCTTTGTCAAAAGTTCCAAAGTAAGATTTTGTTTAAATTTACCCGAAAGGAACAATAAATCATTACGCAGAATGCAAAGTGTACTTAGATTTACTCGAATTTGAATGCATTTACCCTTCAAGTAACATTCACAATAGGCATTAGAAACATACATTCACACAAGCATGAGCTAAAAATGTACTTGCAACCAAACAGGAAACATAAAGAATCACTTTAACAGTAATCTGTAAACAAACAAACAAATACACATTCTGACATTATTGAAATTAACGAGGTCATTACAAATCAAACACAAATTTTTAAAACAATTCATCAAGAAAAGTGTTTAATGAGGGTGGGGCCTTGAAGCAACTGGTAAGGTTGTTGTTTTGTGACTTTAACATCATGGGTTTAATTCATGGGAAACAACTCTTGCATAAAGCGTAGGGTAATAATCACCCAAAGTTTAATACTTGGGTTCTTTTTGCGAGATCTAATATTTTGACATGATCCACCAGGTTCTTGCTGTTACATGCTGATTGCTGAGTATATTTGAAGCAAATTTGCTATGGGCCTTAGAAGTTTTGGATCGGACCCTTGGGCCTCGAGTCCATGATCCTACCAAATTTTACAGGAAATACATAGCCCAATTCCCAAATCAGTAGCACACACATTCACAAACCTCAAGCATGCAGCTGCAGCATTTTAAACATTTTCCACAGATCAGTTCGCTAATGATGTAAATGTTGTGCTTATGCTCCTGCATGATCTTGATGGCTATACTTATTATCATACATTTATACATACAGTTTGATATATATGCTACATGTTGTTATTGATGCAGATGATCGGTTTTCTTGAAGTGGTAGTATGAATATGTGTAAGAGGGACAACGTCTTATATTAAATCCAAGTGGTGTAGTTGAACTTAGATACGTGACAACTATGTTAGCTTATAATGTGAAGAAGATTTTATACTATGCTTGATTTTGTTCTTAGTAATGCGCGAATATGTAATCGTTAGCTTGATACCAGTGATATATAAAGATCTAATGTAGTAATTATTAACTGATCGTCAGGGGTACAAAAACAAGAGTAAAGGAGTTATGAGTATTATCACAATTTAACTTGATTGTAACTAGTATATATGACTATTTGACATGTAAGATGTATGATTTATCTTTATTGTTAAGTTATTAATTTGCAATATTAAAAAAAATTTCATGCCAAAACAAACAGGTAGTGTAAAGTCATTGGTGAGTTAGAGGCTGTTTGGTTGGGTCTGACTGACCTCGTCAAACGTGCACGTCTGGCTCGGTCAGACGTGGAATGTTTGGTTGGTTACCTCTTACCGGAAAAGAGGTCTGAATGAACCACTTATTTGGTCAGATCTAAACCAAGATCTGACCCGAGTCAGACGTGGAGGCGGATCCGGTGAAGCGGCTAGGGTCTGTTCGGGCGACGACAAGGGGTCTGGTCGGCGGTGCTGCCGGCAGTGAAGCCGGAGAGGAAGGGGAGACCGAAGACGTCGATCGGAATTTTGGTCCAACCAGATATCCAACCAAACAGACTTATTGGTTTAGACATTTTACTGGTTCAGACATCTTATGTATTCTCATATCACATGCATTTACGATAAAAAAGAATATTGATACGCATCATATACCAATTAAAGTATATACAGTTAAGTATATTATACTAATACTTAAAATTCATTGTCGGTGGGATTTATTTTTCAATTTTTTATTCCCTCTCTATTCTATTTATATGTGTTTCAAAATTATTACTCAAGGTTGTGTTAGCTAAAATGGTTGTTTGGAGTTTGAGTCTAAGGGGGTGTTTGTTTTTTGTGAAAAGCTCTTTCTAATGTCTTTTGTCTGCGTTGCGCAGATCACGCGCAGACGTTGAAGTCTGCAAAGTGTATGTGTTTTGAAAGTTTTTCATTCAAAAAGGTCTGCGCGAGGTATGCACGGTGCAGACTTTGTACAACCACGTCTGAAGTCTTTTAAAGTCTGCAGAAGATTAAACATCATCACCCATCACCACCTTCCACCACCGCCACCGTCTGCCTCCACCCACCTTTCGCGTGGAATAAAATTTATTTTTATGGTTTTATAGCTACTAAAAATGTAGAATAAATTATTTAATAAAATGTATTTTTATAGTTTTACGAATATTATTGTAATGTTGTATGACTTTTATTTAAATTTTAATGTTGAAGTACTTTTTAAAGTTTTAAAAAAAGTTTATTTTAATTAAAGAATATTTTAGCAATCTGCAGATGCTAAAAAACAAACAATATACTTTTTGCAGACTGCAAACGTTTGGTCCACTTCTTCTCCTGCAGATGTCTGCAAATATGTATTTGGTTTGATTCTTGTCCGTTCCACTTTTTGTTTTTGTTTTTCTTTCTATTTTTCTTTTCTAATTATTTTTTTCTTGAACGTTTTTGTCGTCTTAAAGTTCGGTTTTCTTTACGCCACAACATTTGAGGCATGATACTCTTTTCTAAACAAAATAGGTTGATTGTAGTCTAATGTCTTTTGTCTGCGTTGCGCAGATCACACGCAGACGTTGAAGTCTGCAAAGTGTATGTGTTTTGAAAGCTTTTTCATTCAAAAAGGTCTGCGCGAGGTATGCACGGTGCAGACTTTGTACAACCACGTCTGAAGTCTTTTAAAGTCTGCAGAAGATTAAACATCATCACCCATCACCACCTTCCACCACCGCCACCGTCTGCCTCCACCCACCTTTCGCGTGGAATAAAATTTATTTTTATGGTTTTATAGCTACTAAAAATGTAGAATAAATTATTTAATAAAATGTATTTTTATAGTTTTACGAATATTATTGTAATGTTGTATGACTTTTATTTAAATTTTAATGTTGAAGTACTTTTTAAAGTTTTAAAAAAAGTTTATTTTAATTAAAAAATATTTTAGCAATCTGCAGATGCTAAAAAACAAACAATATACTTTTTGCAGACTGCAAACGTTTGGTCCACTTCTTCTCCTGCAGATGTCTGCAAATATGTATTTGGTTTGATTCTTGTCCGTTCCACTTTTTGTTTTTGTTTTTCTTTCTATTTTTCTTTTCTAATTATTTTTTTCTTGAACGTTTTTGTCGTCTTAAAGTTCGGTTTTCTTTACGCCACAACATTTGAGGCATGATACTCTTTTCTAAACAAAATAGGTCGATTGTAGTCCATACTTTATCCGCCGGCGTAATGCGTGACGGGTAAAATACAAGTTATGATTATAGATATGTAATTATTATAAAGTATCCATAAAATATGGGTCCTGATACACAGACACCCCACATTATAAATCGACACCCTCTATACGCCTCGTATAGCAACATGACATATAGGGTCGAAGATACTGAAAACAAGAAAAATTTAGGGGGGGCTGTTAGAGGGCTACACGCCCAATATAACTCTATACGACCCCCTATACGACACATATAGGGTTATACGACGCATATAGTAAATTTTGACACTGACTACGTGGAAAAATTCATGAGGCTGTCAGAGGTGTTATACATCCCATATAGGGACATACGACCCAGCTACACGACATGTATGATGCTATATGACCCGTAAAGAAATTGACAGGGTTGATTTTTAATTAAGAGGTGTCTAGATATCGAGATCATAAAATATATTATTACACCTAAGAAAATATTTAATTTGATTATATTCTTTTTTCAAGAAAAAGAAAAAAGGAAACACTTTTTTATTTCTACAACGACTAATAAAGTTTTAAGTCAAGGGGGATCTAGAATTTGATTGACAAAGACCTAACATATTAATAAATGATACAAATTGTCATTATTCTAGGGTACTAATATACATAAGTCTCACATTATAAATCGACACCCCCTGTACACCTCGTATAGCACCATACGCGGCGTATAGGGTCGAAAACACGAAAAACGTGGAAAACTTAGGGAGGGCTGTCAGAGGACTATACACCCCATATAGCTCTATACGACTCTCTATACGACTCTCTATACGACACATATAGGGCTATATGACATGTATAACAAATTTTGACACCGATTACGAGAAAAATTCATGGGGCTGTCAGAAAGGTTATACGCCCAATATAGATTCGGGCTAGACGACCCACTTATACGACACGTATGGTGTCATATGATACGTATAGAAATTTGGGATGCTGATTTATAATTTTGGGGTGTTCCAATAACCACATCCTTATTCTATTAAAATCTTATTTTATAAAGATTAGAATAATATTTTTTATCAGAAAATACTCTTTTAAATAATTTCTTAGATAGATATTTACTATGTTAAAAACTTATGTAATATGTAAATCAAATAAATTCAAACCGATAGTATATTTATAAGTAGAAAAACCCTTTCTGGTGGCATATAATTTTTACTCAAATAATAAATTAAATGATTGTTACATGTTTAGATTTCTAACCTATTGACCACTTCAACATTTACATATCATACAACAATTTCATTTCCGTATATATCTAGCAATCACCTAGAAGAAGAGCAGAATATCCTTTTCATCAAAGAAAACTTGTGCACTCGGTTTTTGTAGATTGCTACAGGTTGAAGTTCATTTTCTGACACTTTGATCCGTTTTGTAAGTCTACGAGACAAGGTAATCGTTACCTTCTTTTCCATCAAGCTAATCTCTAAAGACTCCGCTTCACCTGTGGGTTGAAATATGTAGATACGTCATGACAATTTACGCTATATCTATGTTAGTGGTTGTTTGTTAATTTCTGAATGATTAAGTGTTGAATCAATAAGAGGTCTGAACCATTAAGTGCTGAGAGGTCTAAACCATTAAGAACTAGTACATTGTTTAACTATTCAAAAACAAATGTCTGACCAATTCATATAAGAGGTCTTAACCATTTAGCATTAGACCTCTAAACCATTCAGCATTAGTATAATGCTTAACCATTCAGACGCAAATGTCTGAACCATTCAGACATTTGCTCGCGAAACAAACTCTGAACCATTAAGTGCTGAACCATTCAGACATCTGAAACATTAAAATGCTAATTCAGATGCTACCAAACAATCCTTTAATAAAAAATGATCAGGTCAAATGAGAAATCTTATAGAAAGTTAGTTTGCGATGGAAAATGGGTTAGTAAGAGAATCTAGAGTATCTTATGATGGGCTTATTAAAACTTTAATCATTAATTCATTCACATTGGTGTATATATATGTCACTTATATTAATTAATTTAACTAAATATAGATAAAATATAACATAATTGTATGATTATTAAATCTGAGCAACGTAATTGCTAAAATTTCGTGCAACTCATGAATTTAATAAACAAAAAAATAGAATAATGTACTTATCTAGTTTTACCAATACCTAATATGAAAGTAGACAGGTTTAGGAAATTGCATCAAATGGGACCAACAAAAATAATTCTACAAGGCATCCAATGTTGAAAATTTGTCATAGTCAATACATCTCTCATTGCTTGTAAATAAAAGTAACGTTATTTTATATATACACGTTTAATACATTTTACTAAATTTAATTAGAAACCATAAGAATAGTAAGATCACATAACGCACTTATATAATGTATGTCATAATTAAAAAAAAAAACTCAATCTAATATTAATTCTAAATCTATAACAGTGTTTATTATTGGACTAGACCCTCTTTCTTACAAGAAGAGACATCAATATGTATATAATAAATAACATTAGATTACAAGCCCTTTTAATCATGTATAAGATAAGTAATAATAATAAGTAATAACTAATAAAAGTAATAGAAAAAAGCCCTTTTAATAGTGCATAAGATATATAATAAAAGTAAAAAGGAGATTTAGGATAATCAATTACTTAATTAACGGATGCATCACCGTTAATTAAAACCAAATTTAATGATATTTTGTAAACTTTTTGTAAACTAAAGATTATGTTTTCATGACTTCGAGAATCGAGGTAATCTGTAGGCCCATTCTTAATTTCACACACAACGGGATACCAAATTTACAACGGCTAGATGTTTCTTTATGAGATGATGGAGACTAATGATAAACAAGTCACTTTAGGGGTGTGGGTTGGCTCATTAAAGCCATTTGGACTTAAAGTAATATAGCTCCTTATGATATTAAAGGTTCAAGTCTTTAATCGACAGTTTAGACTTTAGCGTAAATAAATTGTACTGTAAGTTAGATGGGTTTGTGAGTTGTCGTCTAAATAGTTAACTTAAGTCGCCGGAAAATCAAGAAATCTTGAAAAGACCCAATGCTCAAGTCGCCGGAAAATCAAGAAATCTTGAAAAGTGAGATTAGGAGATTAAACATACCATTTAATCTAGAGACGATGTCATCAACTCTATCTTGACAACTTTTGCATCTGAAATCAGCTAAAAGAACAACTTCTTGCACCTGTTTTTACAAAGATTAAAGCACCAATTAGCTAATTTGAAAGATTAAAAACAAAGATTAAAGATTGATCGATCATGAAGTGAGATGAAGAACCGATTACAAGAGGGAAAGTTAAGGATTCAATGGTGGCAAGTGTGGTTGGAACAATGGCTAAATTGTTCTTTTCGAACTCGACTTCTTCATCTTCTTCATTGTGATCAATTGCAGCCATAGATATGGAGGATGATGTATGATAAACTTTGGTTAAGAGATAAAAAACTGAAAATGAAAGTGAAGTCACGACTTTGTGGTGCTTTATGTGTATTG
Source organism: Flaveria ramosissima (assembly GCA_025215565.1). Lineage (NCBI taxonomy): Eukaryota > Viridiplantae > Streptophyta > Magnoliopsida > Asterales > Asteraceae > Flaveria > Flaveria ramosissima. The sequence continues at coordinate 49,779,680 of CM046032.1, forward strand.
GGAAACCCCACATGATATATGTAGATATATGTATCTATATATATGTGTGTGTATAGAGAGAGAGAGAGAGAGAGAGAGAGAGAGAGAGAGAGAGAGAGAAATTTAATGGAGTTGACAAATATACTTCAAGAACATTGGTTGCATCCAAGGCTCACCTACTACATTTTTCTGTTTGTATTTTATGTTATTTTTATTCTTTTGTAGGGAAATTTAGAGTAGAATACATTCTTGTCCACTTGGTATATATAAAATATAAATGATAAGGTATACCATCTACACCTATAAGAATCCTATTTTTAGTTTGTTTGTTTTATTCATGAATAGCGTATGAATTTATATTTGGTTACTTGTGTCAAAAAATCATAGAAAATCATACATTATTAAATTACTTTTAAATATCATCTAAGCATACTTAATTGCAAAATTCTCTTTTCCCTCACAAGTAATACACCCAAAGCGTTGTATTGATGATGTTTGAGAATTGAGATAGAACATATCTTATGAACTCATAATTTTTTATTTTATAACTGATAATGAGATTTTCATATGATGTTACAATCACCTCTTATGATCTCATTTTTTCATGAGATTTATTTCATATATCAACAAAAAAATATCTTATCTATATATGAAGGTGTGGTTGTTATGATAACTTGTAATCAGTACATGAAAAATATTTCACTAGAAAAATAAGTTTCATAGAAAAAATGAGCCATATGATAAAATTGTTTAAACTATATATCAAGAATGGTGAATTATATATTTTGAAATATGTTATATATAGGTTTTTGGCATGGCTCATGTTATATGTATGGTACTATGAATTATTCACTCCATCACTATCACCTAGGAACTACATATGTCATCATTATAACCATCACCATGGTACATCCTTTAATCACTACCATCACTAACATCTTAATGTCATTATTTGGATCTTATCCTACCACAAACCATTCTTCTACATATAAATATATAAAAGTGATACCCTCTCTAAGTTTAATGATCCATGGAAACAAACCTTTGTAATCATAATCTTGTTACATGTTTGTATCAATCCCTCTTCCTCCCATACAAACATTCCATATCGATTCTAATTGTTAAATACGAGCTTATTGAAACTATTCATTAGTGAGTTACAAAGAGACACCACATTGATGTAAAATTTGTTTAGCACTTTACACTTTGCATCAACAAAACGATATCAAAACAATAACACATGTCTACTTTTACCTAACTATCTATCTCGTGTAGGTATGATAACTTTTGATATTATCACCATAAGGGGATGGTGGTCATGATAGTCAGATGCTTCCAAACGTATAATCCATTAGGCTTGATATTTTAGTTAGCCCTTATAGGTTTAACGCATTGGTCTTGACTTAACCTCGTCCCTTATATAAGGAAGGGACACCCTCCTATAATATAAGGATTTATTACTTATTACTCTAACTTGACTGTCAAATGTATTTATCAGTTTACTGTCATCTTTTAATAAGTTTATTTACATGTTTCAGCCTTGATCCTAGCCCAAGAAATTATTGGAATCGGCCAAACCTATACATGAGGAATAGTAATAGCAACAATTCTAAACCCTAATTAAGTTGAAAAACTATTTATTTGAAATAAAATCTTGTAATTAATTATTACCCAAAATCGTACAATTTTAGGATAGATTCGTGAAGCCAAATACTTCCACGATGTTTAGTTTATGGACCCAAAGAGGTATTTTGTCTACAATTATTAAGTTTTTGACAAAAATAATCATCATAATGGATGATTGTAGCTAGAAACTTGTAAGACCGATTATAGTATCCAATAATATGATGGAACATAAAATTGTATATAGCCAAATAGAGCCCCTGAACTATTACTATTGTATAGTTTTATTCCATTAACTTTTCATAAGCTTCTGCATCGTATAAGATTAGTGGTAGGCAATGGTAGCGGTTGGGTTTAGTTGAGTTTGAACTTTTAACCTAAACCACATACACTTCTTTAATTATAAAGGTAACTTGATTAGTTTAGATATTAAAACTTAATTAAACTAATGAGGTCATTTAAAAGTGGTTATTAACAATAATATATGATTTCACAACAACATCAACAATATGATGTCACGAAAAGCCAATAAGAAAACATTTATTACTCCAAAAAAATAAAATTTTGATATTTGTTATTAGGAATATGAAGAAAAATATAGTAATTTTATATAATATTGCTTTGACAGATAATAATAATACAACCATTTTGTAGCTATGAGGCTATGAATACCTGAAATTTAGGTCACAGGAAAACATTAATTATATATGAACAGAAGAAGGAAGGGCATCAAAAATTATTGCATCAACCATAATAGCATATGATCTTTATAACAAACGTTCAGAAGGTAGCTTTATATTTAAAAAAAGTTAATGAGAATAAATGGACATAAAATCATAGTAAATGTAAAATGGTTATTTTATTTTTAATAAAAGTTTTTTTACTATCAAATTATTTATTTTACAAAAATTTAAACTCACACTAAGAGCAAACACAATATTACTATAATGCTAACTTATGAGTAACATAATTATTATTAAAAGCAACTGTCAAAACCAATAGCCACAAAATTCTATGCTATACCAATTGGCCCCATGAGAAGCAAATAAATGTTCAAACCTATTCAAGAGATTTATAAGAATCACAAATCACAACACAACATTGAGATCTCACCATGCTAGACTATACTCAATGCGAGAGATACACAAACGTCCTTCTGTCAATATTGTCGATCTAACTAATCTTTCTTCATTTCTTTCTTTAAGGTTGTTCTTCTTGTCTCTCTCCTCCTCTTACAACCTTGTTTTTTTAACAGACGAACTTTGCTCTCTATCCTCGTCATGTCTACGGCCTCTTTCCGTTGGAAATTATCTTAATTTAAATTAGTGCTCAAACTTGACATATTGTGTCGACACCTACTTATGCTAAAAACTAAGTCACTAATTTGACTAACCATATAACCTAATACATTGTTTAGGGAAAATTATCAAAAATACTTAAAATGGAAAACCATCACAAGTTTGTATGTAGCGAGGAATCATTCGTTCGGTGGAACTTACAAGCTACTTCGTGTAAACTAATTTAAACTATGTTTGATTTGAAAATATTATATCCGCCACACGTCATAAATAGGTATCTCATAAGACCATATTTACAAGAATGTGCGAAAATAATGAACAAGTTGAAAGTTTCTTTTAATACACATACGAACTTAACATCATTTTTGAGTAAAATGGTAATAATGAAATCATTTTAGGTCTATTTATTTTGCTTAAAAACATTAAACAATTCCAATCAAGACATTACTAGGCTTGATGGCGAAGCAACTAGAGCAAACGTGAACTTGTAGTCCACTGTAACAGAATCAGACATAAACAATCTTGTTTGAGTTCATTCAGTTCGTTTACAACCACTAGTTATGTGATTACATAACCACCCTTTATACAATTTAAGTAATAGTTACCTAATATAGAACCAATTTTAAGTGCATTAATGCAGAACCACATAAACACTCATACGTAATGCTAATCATATATAGTTGGAGAAAGAGGTGTGGTTATGCAGTTATATAAGCGTCTAGTGTATCACAATTAAAGCAATACGTAAATGTATTTATGTGATTCTTGTATTTTACTACTTAAAAATGGTTTATTTATTTAACACACCCATGATGAAAGATAACAAGAGATGAACAATCACTTGTTTGCAACTCAAGTTTGAGGCAACTATACTATTATATGAAATAAGCACACATTATGATGCGTAATATAATACAAGTTATCCAAAATGTGAGAAGATTTTGAGGAAAATATGGTACATTGTAGATGTGTAGAGCAACTGGTAACAGATGACAACATGGTAGTCTTCCTCATTAGACATGTTTCATGAGTTCTTGATGAAAAATTATAAAAAAAGGCAAATTAAAAGTTTACACAAATTCATGAGTTCTTGATTCTAACCCAACCACAGTTGGATCATACAAAATCACCAATCCAATGTAATACCTCTAGAAATGTAAAGATTATCAATGATTTTTATAACATCATGTGATGCTTTTATGTACCTCCTCATTTCTGTTTCTGCTGACTTATCTGTCACAAAATAAAAAAAGATATAAAGATTACCAAATGATCTACTAATCAACTAATGAGACTCACCAGTTTCATTTAGATTCAATAAAAGTTGTTCCCTTGTAGGAAGAGTACACATTCCAGCAGAAACTGCAGTTCTAACTGCCCATGTGTGATATGGTGCACAAACTTGTTGATATGCTGTTGTAGCTGCGGTTTTAAGCGAAAGGTTCCTAAAATGTCACAAAAACACCATAAGAAACGATAAAAACACCATTATTACTTGATTCATGAAATGAACACACGACTTACTCGGGTGATAAAAAGTTCTGAAACAATTCTCTTATGAGATCTAGACCTTGCCTAACTCTGCGAAGGTTACGAGTGTGGCTTCCAGGTGATCTTACCGTCTTATTTTTCAAGTCATACTCAACCACACTGCTTAATGTGTCGAAACTCTTCGATGCCTCAAGAAGATCGCGCAGCTGAAACCCATCAATCATCAAGTTATAACATTTAAGACAGTAACATCAAACCAAAACACAAAAGTTGAGAAATCGATTCATAACTAGAGAAAACAATCATGAAATCTTTAATGGAGTATTCAATACAAAACCAATTCATAACCAGAGAAAACATCTAAACTCCGCGTTTCACAAGCAAAAGATACAACCTTTTACGCGGTTTCTCAGGATTAATCACACCCAAATCATTTGCATTAATCATCTAACCCAAATAATATCACAACATAATCTGAAACAATAATATTAATCAAACCTTGGCTGTGTATTCCATCTCTGCAAATTTGAAAGCCATACCCAGGCAACCAAAAAGCACAGACAACAATGAACACGCCTCGCAAAACGGCTTCAATTGCAAATCAACAACAACCTCATTATCACTACCCTTTTTGATCAGATCCGAAATCTCCTCAAACGCCTGAGCGATCGATGAAAGAGGGGTTTGTTTTCTCGCAACAATTTGATCATTGTCCTCATTATTCATCTTCCTGATCCGAACACTTGAAAGATCAACAGAAACAATAAGCGTACACTTGTTGTCCCGATCATCTAAAACCTAAAATACACGAAATGAAAAGTTTAAAAAAATTGAAATTGAGAAGAAATAGAAAGTGAAATTAAGGGAATGCATACTTTTCTCGATCTATGTTAATGGTGATTGTGAATGAGAGCCATTGAATTTGTGTATGAATGTTTTAGGGTTACGACAAACCCTAAAAAAACGGTGATTTTGTGTGTTTGAGATTGGGGGAAGTTAGTTTTCTTTCGCGCCTTTGAAGAATGTGTGAGTTTGTTAACAGTTGGACCTTGTATTTGTGGTGATAATCGGTTATTGCCCCTATTGTTTTAGTAAATGACACAATACATCCCTTGAAAGATAAATAATGTTTTGTGTTTATGAAGTGATTGATTATCATATTTGAGCCATACAACCAAGGATCTTATCATCATTTGTAAACAAAGGTTTCCTTATATGTAATAAAACTTGTAAAAACCGGATCGGCCCAAAACTTGTAAGGAAAACCGGTTAGGTTTGAAAACGGTTTTAATATGGTTTGGTTCGATCTTAATTTGGTTTCAACATATATATTATCAAACCAATTTCAAATCACACGTCATATTTGATTGTGGTTGGTTTCACCCAAACTGGTTTCACTATCTGTTTTGGATCGGATAACAGTTTCAAATCCCTAACCAATTCGAATGTGCACCTCTACCCCTACATCTTAACTTCTCTCTATATACATCTTACTATATACTTACATAGGATTTTTTACATTCTAGTATTTGGTTGACTCGACTGTCAGAGCGTATGGATCTTTTAACACAAACTCTGTTCCCGCTCGCAAAGACAGGGTTCGACACTACATCACCATCAAGTTCTCCAAACATGGTGTTCGATTCTTGATACTAGATCTACGAGGTTTTGCAGCAACAGTTAATTACCATGTTTATAAGAAGTAATATATCTTGATTTGATAAAAAGATATATACACTTGGCACCAAAGTTACAAGATTCAAGAACAAGCTTCAAAACATCTTTGATTCAATATAAGCTGTTATACAAGAAAAACTTCCATTTACACCATAAATCTGAAGCATAATCCAGGTTAATGACCATCTAATTCTAGTTAACTATTCAACTATGTCAAAATCATCAATCGTGAAAAATTTTGCTTGTTAACTTTGATCTCAGTCACAGGAAATTTGACCTCGGGTTGCTTCTGCCACAAGTAATTAGCAGCTTCTAACCACCGCGGTTCAACCAAAAACTTCTTTTCTTTAACTGCCCAACGAGATTTTTCAGTTCCAACAGCACTTGAAATGACATGGGTCACTGACGGGTCAATGTCTTTTGCACATGTGGCACCCAATTGCTCAGCCATTTTCCACAATCGATGTTTTCCTGCCCGATGTCTCATAGGGAAGATACGGCTGAACACAACTTTGCAGCCCTTTAATATTTCACCACGGACAGTCGTTAGTACCTGCAGTAATAAAATTGAGATCCTGTTTTTCATTTTCAGATCAATAATAAGTTTTTTAATGTTTGATAAACAAATTATGGAATGTAATCTTTATATTGGGGCCATTTAACATGCTTCATACATGTGGCAACAAAACTGATCATAGAATGTAATCTTTTGGTTGATTTATCTATGAGTTTCTTAAACAATCAGAATTTGCCAAACACTTAAGTAGATATCAGACTATTACAACTACAAACAACAAAAACAAATCCAAACACTGTCTCACCTGCCTAACGTCTCGATCTGCATAATTCTCACCAAGATCCTATAATGCAAGTAAAAGTTTTATAACCCAGGTTTTCAACACAAGTCATTAAATACAAAAACAAAAATAAAGAATAAATGGATTGCTAGAACATACAGGATTAAAGAACAAACTGTGTATTCTTTTGAGCACTTGTAGAACAGTTGCAAGAGCTCCGTCAGCTTCACTTTCATCAGATTTCAGTTCAGAAAGTGATTTAAAGGTGCATTTGAATTGTTGACAACTAGAAGCAAAAAAATGATATCTTTCCATTAAAATGAGATTCGCCTTGTGCTTTGCCCACACCTAACATTGGAAGTAAAATCATCCACCTTTTAGCATAAAAAGGGGAAAAAGTATATAATTTCAACCTCATTTACTTGTAAACGGGTCTATTTAGTATTTAAGTTAATGCTTGATTTAAACGGGTCAAGTCAAAAAATTTAGCTAGAAGGTTAAACGGGTCAAATACGTTGAATTCTCCCAAAAGTGCATTTTATTGCATATAAACAACTCAATCATTCTATTCACATTTTGAAATTAATCTTAATATGATGTCTTTGTAAACATGATTAGCACATTAATTATCTATAAGATTATCTAAAGAATGGAAAGAAAAAAATGTATTTGTGACTTGACCCAACTTGTTACCCAACCCAAGCATCTTTTCTAATAGGAAAATACAAAGCTTACTTCTTCTGTATCATCAAGAATTAGAACAGCACTTTCTTGTCCAAGAACAACATCAAGGCCTTTTTGATGCCTTTGAGTAGAATCATCTTTTGCAATTACTCTAGAATCAAAGTAAATTTTTTGTGGGTCCAGAAGATTTGCCATTTCTAGCGCATAAGCACGATCTCCCATGGTGTAAATGTACATTTCAAAGAGTTTATTTGATTCTTGTAGGAATGTGCGAACAAAAGGTCTCAATTTGGTTAACTTGCGGATGGAGTTCAATTTGTATAAACTGCCTCTTAATGCATCTGTCAAAAGAATACATGATTATGCCATTTATGTGACTATGATACAAAGTTACAAATAACAAAAACTATCATGTAAAAACTAACAAGAATGAATGTCTAAAACTGATTTTGTTTATTGTGGCTATGCAGTTCTTGATAATCTGTTCATACCAACTGTAACAAAACTAAAATTTTAAAGGTAAACCAAATTACTAATCTACTCCTTATATTGAACTTAAGATGTATCTTTTTGGTTAATATACCAATGAACTCCTTATTAATATACCGATGAACTCCTTAAATAAAATTAAACCATACACTCATTACAACTTCAAGCAACATAAGCACATCCAAACACTAGCTACCTTCTTACAATCCGTTTAGCACAATTGACTATCTAACTGGACTATTCAATATCACATAATCAATTGCTAGAAGCACATCCAAACATTCCCTTGATGTTCTAATCCTATCAAATACCAATATAAATCTTAATGAGAATATATCTTAACAAGAATGGAAAACAACCCAAGAGAACATTACCTTGCATAGGATCACCTTCCTTCATCAAATAATCTTCTTTTTTAGTGATATGTTTAAGTCGAGTTGAATTAAGTAAGGTGTGATCTAAATCAAGAACCAAGTAAAGCTTCTTACGGCTAAATAAATTCTTTAGATCTCTGTCGCGCAATCGAACAATTTCATCATTAGCAAGCCTCAGATCCTACAAAATTGAAATAAGGATAAGTTAAAGATATATGTAAGAAGATATAACTTTTAAGCTCTTTTACTAACGAAATATAACCTTGTGTATATATCCAAATGCAATACCAGATTGGTTATCCATTTTTTCTCCACATTTTATGCACATTCCTCCTATTTCCCCAGGATGTGTGCATATATCGTCCTTTGCTGATGCTTCTAAACATCAAAATAAGAAGAGTAGTGGATGTGTAAATGAACACAAAAATACAATATGCAAAACATATCAGTCTTATAATTGCTAGATTTACCCCAATATATGAGCAATAAGGGAAAAAGAAGAAGAATCACCTGATGTTTCTATTGTTTCGTTCTGAGATGTTGAATCATTAGCTTCTACGACACTTTCTGAGACCTCTAATTTCTGCCTCTTTATCCTTCATAATACAAAATATTAACACAGTTATAAGGAGAATCCAACCAAATCAAAATGCATGACAGTTTTCCTTAAGAACAAATCTTTTAATATGAACCTGTTCGTATCAGGAGGATGCGTCTCATTGGCACATTCTTCTGGTTCAGGAGAGGTATCAGCCGTGGACTCCAACTCAGCCTCCAGATAAGCGGCAAATTCGTCACTGCTGGATAAATTCACGGATGAATCATCCGCCAAACTCATCTAAAATGCCACCTGTGATTTCATATCAAGAAATACTCATAAAAAGGTCCATTGTCACATTTGGCTTTTGAGTAGAGACAATAGCACTAACAAAAAAGCCATGACTACTTTACGCAAACTGTTGAGTAACAGATAATGTTTTACACAGTGATTTCACTTACATTCTTTGATGAAGTTCAATCTCTAATTATCATCATAACTTTCAGTATTTGTTGATTTCAGCTTCTGTTACTAATAATCCAGATATTTAATTTTCAAATTCTTTGGTGAATCTATGATCAATGATTCGAAATACCATCAATACTACATGGGGTACCCAAAATCCCCAAAAGAACTACACCCTCAAAACACCTTACACCATGATTCAAGATTCTTAGCACCCTGATTCCTAACCGTAAAATAATCATAGAACATTGATCCACAAAACAAAAGGTTCAAAATTCATACACATAGATGCAAAAAGTTCTCTTAGGACTTTCATCAAACACATATAACACAGGCGACCAATATACATACTTTTTTCAAGAATCTTGGAAGTATTCAAGAAACTCGTTGTCAAGATCAATGATACACTAGAAAGATATGATATTCTAAGAGATTAAACTTACTAAACAAACAAGAAATTGAACCCCACTTGAAAATGAAATGGGCTAACGGCTACTGCAGCAGAATCGCCGGTGGCTACCGGAGGTTAACGGTGGTCGAACGACGGATGGAAGATGGTGTGTGGGTGAAAGAAGAGGGTGGAAGTGGATCCCGTAAATCAATTCGTTCGATCAAGAAACCTGAAAACGGTTGAAAGCTATCAAGTTAGTGTAACGGTAGGGGCGGGAGTTTTCGATTTATTGCGGGATTTTCTTGAATTGAAAATAAAAAGTTTCTTAATCCTTTATTTTTGCTGTAAAAAGATCAACTAACATTATATAAGTTGGTTTTTTATATGTAAAATTAGGGCTGATCGTTAGGCTACTGACAACGTCATCTTTTTCCATCTCTTTCAGCTTTTTTTTTCGTGTAACAAATCAGCTTTTTTTGTTTTTCTTCGTTTTTACGGTGTCATTCTAGTTTTTTCTCGTTTCCTCATTTTCCTCAATTTAGTTTTCAATATATACAAAAAATACTAATAATCGAGTTTTAATATATACAATATAACCACAACGATCCCAAGATGCATATGAACTTATTTCTAATAACATCTCACTAATATAAAGCTAAAAACCATAGTCAAAGTTACATATATGCCTTGTGACTTCAATTACATCATATACTTCCTAATGATTTGTAGTTTTGTACTCTAAATTATTAAACTTAACAGAGTATAAATCACAATGGCGATCCAACTGGGCCCAATTTAGACTTTGGGCCTTAGCTCAACACCATCCACTTTATCATTATTACTATTAGCAACCTGAATGGGCTTTAAAGTGTAGAATTTAGCACAAAACAAGTAGTAAACCAAATTAAGAACTTGAAGCAATGTGATCAACCAATAAAAGTACTCCAACTTTCCCTTGTTTAAGTTATCATCCGGGAGCCAGTTTGACCCGTCTTGACCCGCACTCAGTTTATGCACCATGGTCACCAAAAGGGTACTACCGTAATTTCCAGCTGCTATCGCCAACCAAAACAACGCGGTTGCAGTACTCCTCATGCTTTCGGGCGCTTGATCATAGAAAAACTCAAGATGCCCAATTGACATAAATGCTTCGGCCATCCCATGAAGTGAGTACTGAGGTACTAACCAAAAGACCGAAATGGGTATCGTCTCGTGAGGTTTGTCAGTCAAACCATGGGCAAAAGCGGCATTTTTGCGTTTTATTTCAACAAATCCGGCTACTAGTGTTGCAAGAACCGATATGGAAAACCCGATCCCCATCCTAGTAAGAAAGGTAATTCCCCGTTCTACCCCTGTGATCCTACGCGTGATCGGGACAAATATACGATCATAGAACACTATTGTCATTAGCATTGAGGTTAAGGTGAAAACTGTCATTGATCCAGCTGGTATTTCAAATGATTTTGTGAGGCTTCTATTCATTGTTTTAGCTTGTTGTAGTGAAAAAGTGCTTTGTTGGGCATATGCTAATATTAGAAGAATACCAGAGGCCCATATTGGGCCCATTCTGATTACTGACTTTAGTTCTTCGACCCGGTGGACCGTGTTTAACCTCCATAGATCTGGGCTTGATGGACCTTTTGAAAAGTCTTCTTTTGTGACAATAGCAGCCTTATCCAGAAATCTGAAATAAATCAAATAATTGAGTGAATCATGTTTTATTTTTGACTTTTCTACAAAATTGACACATTTTGACTTTTTGTTTAATCATACATACAATCGACTCGAAAAAACTAAAACGAGATCATCAAGTTATGTGAAATCTTCATACAAGTGTTAAACATCGTAGCCTAGTGCTAGATGTACCCACTTTCTAGTTATTTTTATAGACTATGCATAATTTTTACTAATCAGTCATTTCACTTATATATTTTTTTTTACCTAATATGAGGTATGTTTAACATACATTGGGTACGTTTAGCCTATCCCAACATCATACTGTACGCTACGATCGGGTTAATGATCTTGAAAAAAAAATATAATTTCTTTTTTTTTGTAATTCTTAAGTTTGATCTTTAAAGTCAAAATGTACCTTTGTTGAAAGGGGAATATCTATTTTGAGAAAGAAAAGAAAAAGGTACCAAAATACGTGACATATGCTTATCAATTAACGGACTAATTAAAGAGATTGCTTTGATTTTAACTCACATTGTACCACCAGATTGTTTAAAAAGAAAAAAGTTAACTCAAGGGTTTATATGTCATTTATTACATAAAGTTGCACCTTGATTTTCCCATGTGTTGTTAGTTAACACATGTGTTTTGGCTAATCACTAATTAAGATGACCTAATAATTTCAAAGTATAGTTTTGCTTTGCTTTTTCTAAAAAGATTAGGTGATTAGCATTTTATGCTAGATATTTAAAAATGAAATACCAACCTAAAGTATAAATAATTATAATGTAAAAAAAACTTTCAATACATAACCATATTTAAGCAGAAAACTATAAGAACTGTATAAACACCTGTATATTTTATTCTAATCGTGATACAACTTTGTATATCATTGTCTAAGTCCTTTTATATTTATCAAGCATTATAGACAAGTGAATTATATAGTTTTTGTAGTTATTTATATAAATTTGATTTTGTATTAAACGCGCTAGCTTAAACAATATAAAATGCTAATAAAAGAAACTTACTTCATTTGTTTGGTATGTAGAAGCTTTCCAGAAACAGAAATAGATGCATCAAGCTCTTCATTTTCATAAAGCAATTTAGGATCAGAAACCATAGGCAACTTTCTCTTCTTGTAAGCTGCAACACACACTTGAATCAACCGCGTAAACGGGCTACCCGCGGGATCCATATTCCGATACAACGGGTACCCGATCACGAACCCGATGATCGAAATCGCCATGGCGATTGATGGAATACCAAGACCCCAACCCCATCCAATATTATCTTGAATGTAAACAATTACTGTTACTGCCACAAGCATAGATGCCCCCATGCTAAAATAGTACCAATTGAAGAACTTCCATGTGCTAGTTTTTTGCTTTTCGTCGGTTTCGTCGAACTGGTCCGCCCCGAATGCCACCACGCACGGGCGGATCCCGCCCGACCCGATGGCTGTTAACAATAGGGATATGTACAGGATTGCTAGTTGACCCGTGGTTGCTTGTTGGCAGACCTCACCGTTGTTACACGGTGGCGGTCTTAAGTTAGGCAGCACCGCGGCTAATGTCAAAGACACCATTCCCTAGATCAATTAACAGCGTTAGTGTCAGGGGCCGCACCATATGGTGGTCAATGACAGGCATAGTGTTTCCAGATCCGGACCGGTTGGTCGGACCGGGAACCAGTCAAAGAACCGATTCAGTTGTGTGTATTCGGATTGTTTTTAGTTGAACCGGCTGATTACCGGCTAGACCAGTGAATTGATTGAACCGGACTGGTGGTCAGATCGAAATTTAAAACTTTTTTTATTTTTTTTTCAAATTCTTATTTTCTTGGTTAATTTAATACTTTATAGTTTATAATACATATTTTAATTATTTAAGTGTTTATATTGTGTAAATATGTAAATCCACCTTAAAATATATAAAATGTTCCTATTTTGTTTTTGAACAAAATATATATAATATATTTTATATATTGTATCATCTGGTTTTTAGATTTAGTTGACTGGTCAGACCGGTCCAACCAATGAACCGCGAAGAAAACTAGTTTTTCGCTTTGGTTTTAAAAACATTGTACCGACAACCATCCACTAAAAAGTTTTTGATTTTGTTGGTGGTTAGTGACCTAGTAGAGGATTGGTAGATTGTGGCTTACTATTTGGTAAATGATGGAAGCCACAGTGATGGTCCAAAACCGGCCCGCGAAAGAATCAGCCACGAATGCGCCAAGCAACGGGGTCAAGCTAGCGGTGCCACCAAAGTTGGTTAGAGTGTTGGCGGCTTTAGTGATCGGCATATGAAGTTGTTGAGTCAAGTAGCTAATCATATTCGTTTGAAATCCGACCACCGCGAGCTTCTCACCCACCTCATTCGCTACAAAACAACCAAATCATTAGATCAAGATCACATACACAAAGATGAATGATTGAACTTACCAAAGATAAAGGGCATAGTGATGAGGCCACCCTTGGTCTTTTGATCATTGTTTTTGGCTTTGGTCTTCATGTCTACCATTTTGTTTAATTTGGTTGTTCAAATGGTGGTTCAAGGTTCTTTTTATATAGGCTAAAGGGTATGCCAGAATTACTAAATATTAATATTAATTAAATATCTATAGGTACAACTTATGGCCACAAATAATAGGACTAGATATTAAAGGTAAATGTTTATGGTATGTTGTGCAAATGGCACGTGATAGGCACATGGATGAGATTGTGGCCTTGTGGGTTCTAAAGTATAGTTTATGTAGGGTTTTAAAGGTTAATTAGATGGTGTTTATATGTTTAACATAAACTTGAAATTTTATATGAACCTGGAAATCATGTTATATATAACTACTAAAAATAAACTTGAAAATCATGTTGTTTTAATTTTTTTCTCTTTTTTTCGTATGTATATGCTCTAGAACTACAAATTCAATCCAATAACACAAATGGCTAGATTAAGTGTGCTTAAACTACAATTTTTTATATTTATTTATTGTTTAACTTTAAAATTTTGATCTGATATGCATAAATAGTTTAAGTTTTGATATTATATATTTGTTAAACCTTTATAAATAGATGGATCAACGTTGAACCTGTAAAGTTTTCCGAAAAAAACTATTTAGGTAAACATTCTCGTAGGTTGACCTGAAATTGACCCAAACAGATTTAAAAGAAAGTTAAAATCAATGAATTTTTTTGTTAAACTTATACCGTGGCTGAAATACACACCACTAAGTTTAGTTCACTGTTTAATAACACGTGATTTTATTTTAACAACGTGATGAAAATCTATTTGGTGTCCTTTTGAATAATGGAGATGACAATTACAAAAGCAAATTAAAAAAGGTTATGTTCTATTAAATCCCAGTCACCAATTAACTTTACTAATGACAAATAATATAAAGAGTGAATTGTCGTTTTCCTTCCTATGGTTTGGTAATATATGTTATTTTCATTCAAAAAAGTTTTTTCTTACATTTGTCTCCCCAAGGTTTGAAATAGTTGTCATTTTCTTCCAAAAACATGAATTCCATGGTAAAATTTTTTATTAGTAACACGTAAACATAAATTAGGATTTCATTTTTATATAAAAATTTACGTAAGTACCCTTTTAACGATGAATATTTAAAATTTTAAAACAATGGAGCTAATATTTTTGGATGAAAATGACAATGTTTCCCAAGAGGATCCAAATGCCAAAAAAATTGGATGAAAATGACAAATGTGACCAAACCACAGGGAAGAAAACGACAATTCACTCTGTATAAATAACAATAATACCAACAATAATTTTAAGTGTATTTTTTGTTGAACGGCAATAATTATGATTATATGTCCTTACAATTTTCATATTTGAAAACTTATGCAACTTATAATTTCTTAGATACTATTTAACACTAAATTTAAAAAATAAAAATAAAAAATTATAATAAAACAAAACAAATCAACAGAGAAGACTAACAATCTCCATCCTCTCGAGCCCACATATGACTTTGAGATTCAATTATCAAGCATCGCTCCTCACCATTTAAATCAGTATTAAATATTCTTGTTTTATTAAAACTTATAAATTTTGTCCTTTAGAACTTTTGTATTTTTAGAACAGAATTTAAAAAAAAACCATGAAAAATTAACTGAATCCCTGAAAATTATTAATAGTTTTTTTATTATATAAGTATATTTGTATTATCCAGAAATATAGATAGAAAATTTGATTTTAAAAGTAACTATATTTATAACTTTCTGTGGTATACAACTATACAAGTACTATAATCAAAATTTGAAACTGAAAGATTAAGAGTCCAAAATAGAGAATTTGCATGGGCCCGCATGCTCAGCCCAAGAGAAGCAAACAATTAATTATGAGCTTTTAAAAATGGTCTGAAAATATTAAAATAAAAATTGTCCATAAGTGCTTGTAGTGAAAGATAGTATATGTAGTGATTGATAGGTCTTCATTTTTCATAAATTCGGAGATAACGTAACTAATATAGTAAAATATCAACTGCATGTTGTTTGGATGGTTGTGGAATATTCCTTTTTTCGACATTAAATATTAGAAGAGTAATATACACTAAATTGATGGATAATACTTTTTTTCTTTGACACTTTAGTTAATCTTCCCTACACGTATGAATGTGTTTGAGTGAAAAAAAATAAATAAGTAAAGATAAATAAAAAAACTCTATGATTGAATGTGTTTGAGTTGTAATAATTTCAAGGACGGATGACCGTTAAGAAGTATATACTCTCACAAATAAGTATAAAAACATAAGTTTTTGTGGTTAAAACAGATAATATCTTATTTGTACGTGTATTTTCTTTCATGTTGAAAACTAAAAAAGAAATTAACTTAATATGTGTAAATTAGGAGGTTTTCACAAATATAATAATGGTGCCTAATAATTTGTAATAAGGGTTTGCTAAACTTGAATTTTTAGTGTATTTTTAGAAACATTAAGTTGAATGAAACTTTCTTTATCTTTTAGGGTTTAAAAAAATTACTAATATAACAAATTAAAAAGTAGTTACAACACGTACAAACAACAACGGTGATACATTTAACACACAATCTTTAATAATTTCAAGAAAAGTATTAGGCTATGTACAACATTGTTAATTTCTTTTATATGTATATATTTGTTCTAAACGACAACTCTTTTTTAACACCTAAATACCACCTATATTTCATTTGTAAATATTTAAACTCGTACCGTTTTTATGAGTGACAAACACCATACCACTATACCATAAGATAATGAGTCTCTCGTCTCTATAGCACTGTTAACATTAAACATTATAATCCACATATTTTGGTCATGCTTTTTTACCATAATGTCACACTTCATGCTCAATAATGAATAAATTATGTGTTTATGCATCTATCCTTATCAAATCAGAGTATGACACATTCTTCTCTAAGATAATTGAACAACGTGACAAAGATATCGGTTAGCCCAGCTAGAGCAACTTTAACCAAACACGAGCATGCGCAAAGAATGCACCACAATGATGCGACATCCATGTGCCAACATCGATCAATACATAAGGTGCGTATAATAGTAGTCTTGTTGTATCCATTGGTCTCTAGTCAATTAATTTGTTTTGGAGGATTGTAGGCAAGGGTATCTAGATCATATATAGATGCACACAACCTGTTTGTATTTATGTCTAGAGAAAAAGGTATGGTTAATTGGGTGGGATGGTGGTCCTTTAGATCATGAGGTGGGACTCAAGCCATCTGTCATTTGGCTAAGAGACTGTTTCGAAATCGCTATCAGTATAGGCTCATGGATTTCGTCATTTGCATGTTACTTGTGGTCATTGGTTGTGCATGAGAGGAGAAATCAATTAAAATGACCTATATAAACGCGAGGAATATTAGTATAGTGATAAGAGTTAAAAATTATACGAAGAAGATCAGGTTAAGTATGACAATCTACTTCTTATGGTATTTTAGTGATATATTAGAGGTAAGGGTTAGTATAATATTTTCAATTGAAGTGTCTGTAGAGTCTGATGGTATCAAATTTTTCACTATGAATGTTCTTTTTAAGTGGTTGAGGTTCTACTTACATCTTCGACATTAGGTTTTAATGTTTAAATAAAAAAATAGAGTTAATTGTTGTTTTCGTCCATGAGTTTTGGTATGTTTTGTTATTTTCATTCATAAACCATTTTCTTTCTCTTTTTGGTTCTTGACTTTTTAAAAAGTTGTCATTTTCATTAATGTAGTTAGTTGTGTTTATTAAGTTAGAGGCATTTAAGTTATTATACAAATCATTTATTTCAAGCTTTCATTTGTATAATGACTTAAATGTCTCTAACAAAAAATGAAGTTAATGAAAATAAGTGATAATAGCAACTTTTCAAGAAGTTAAGGACTCAGAAGAGAAAAGAAAATTTTGAAATAAAATTAACAAAATAGACAAAAACTCAGGAGCGAAAATAAGAATTAATTCTAAAAATTATTATATTTTTTGCTTGGGGTAGGTAAGATAAAATCATGCAATTAACGTTGCATGCTAAAACGAGTAAGGTACTACTCATCATAATCAAATGGATACTTTCCCGGGATTAACGTTTTGTTTTTCTACAAAAAGTATTATGATTTTTAGTATATAAAATTCCTAAGGTGTGCGTCATGTTGCATAAGTGGTGTGTAGACGATATAACTTACCAATGAATTTTGTAATCAATAACCATTGGTTGTATGCAATACAACAAAATACAAAAAGGATACAAATAAAAATAGGGTATAGTGTATAAAGTTTACGTTTTTAAGACATAGAACACTAGTTATTTGATAAAAATTAACCAGATCATTCTATCTGTCAAAAAACCACCCGGTTCTATGGTTAGAATTGAGCTCTATTTGATGCATCAAAAAGTAATAGAACCCTAAATTTTTCTTATTTATTTTACAAATGTTTTGAAACTACATGTAGGAGTTTACTTAAATAGGGTCTTTGATTATGTAGATAAAAGAGTGTAACCAAAGAGTCGTAGACTAATGATATTAGGTGTGTGGAAAAAGATATGTCTCCTATAGAGGTTGAGAGTTCTAGGTCCATTATAGAAAAAAACGGATTATGAGTAGGATTAGTATATGCATGAATTAGCCGCTCTAAACGAAGAAAAAAATGTAAAAAATATATATTTATTTTGTAATGGGCTTCTTGTATAGACCCTTATAGAAAAAAAATGAGGTAAGTTTAGTTTTGCTCCCTCAGGTTTGACAAAAATAATTATTTTCATTCAAAAGATTGTAAATATCAATTTACCTCCAAAAGTTTCATAACTTGTTTTAATTTTAATCCAAAAATTTCATTAGTTGTTTCAACTTAAATCTAAAATTATGAAGTTTTTGGACTAAAATTGAAACAATTTATGAAACTTTTGGAGGTAAATTGATGTTTCTAATCTTTTGAAAGAAAATAATTATTTTTGTCAAATCTCATGAACAAAATAGAAATTAACTTATAAAAATTATGCTATAAAGAAATTTTGCCGGGCCACAAGTCGCCATAATTGCATATTAGTTTTAACTTTTAAAGTCTATTTTGTTTCAGGCCCATATTGGAGTCATTTGGGTCTTGGGACTTTGGGAATTTGGGTTACGTTGGTTGGGATATTGATAAACTTACAAAATAAAATGGATTTTTGTTTTCTTCAAAATAAAAATCTGATTTAAACATTAGTAGGTGATTTGATCTAATAATTAGAGGCATTTGTTTTTTTTCTATTTAAACTAGTAAAATTATATATTTTTAAAAAATTGCTTAAAAAGCATTGTACTTATGCATTACAAACTAGTGTTTTGGGCCCTAATAAATTATTATCTCTACTATACACACTTCGAATTGCAAGTGGTATCAATAATAATGTTAAAAAGGGAAAAAAAAGTGTCATTATTGATGAATAGTTGTTCACAGAATGCCATACTCAAGTCAATTTAAATACTATTGTAGTCAATCCTATAAAATGTAAAATCCACCTTATCATATTGTTTCTCACAATCGTGTCCCCACAATTAAATCGTGCAAATCAAAAATCAATTTTCACACATCTTATATTAATTGCCTGAGAAAGCTATTATTGTTCTCGACCTTGTTTTGTCATATGGTTTTAGGAATTATCACGTACATGTTACGTTGATCATAGAGTGGCAATTTTGATGGTTAACTTGGTGTGTTTTTTTCTAATTTAATTTTTACGATAAGATTCAGAGTTTGCGTTCTAATTGGTTTTCTGTTGACTAGTAGCATAATAAATTTGGTAATTGTTGTTCTAGTTTAGTTTGATAGTCATAGTTTATTTATGCTTACTATTCATTGTAGGGGATTCGTATTTAACCGTTGGATAATCTGAGAGTTTTGATAACCTTTCAGATTAATATAATTCAGTGGTTTAATCCAAAATTTTCAATAGGATAAAACTCAACATCAATCAAGAAGAAGTGTGTATGTGTATGAATTTTCGAGAACCAGTATGCATGACCAAAAGAATAAATTCATATTCGAGAGTTACCTTTTGAATTCAAAATAGACAAATTTGTGTCAGCATTTATCACATGTGAATTTTTATCGACCTGGACCAGGAGCTTTGCTCCTTTGACTCCGTCAAGGACCGTCGCCCCTTGAATCTCACACCAAAGCGGCAACCCCATTAGTTAGGGGTGACCCTAAGAACCAATGAGATTCTAGATACCAAAAAATCATGTTAAATTTAAACAAATATGTAACACACTCTTTCTAATTTGTTTGATCCTCTTATTATTTAATAAACAAATTAATCCACTTACACTATAAGTCTCTAACGTTTAACATTAAGTAACTAAAAACTAACTTATGATTTAGGTTTGTTACTAATATGTGTTACAACTTAAAACTTTTGAGACTTATTCCTTCTCTACCAACATGTGCTACATAAAATCACAACTTAATCGCAATACAATCCTAACATATTTTAAACTACAAAAAACCGTCAACACAAATCACAATTACAATACTTTATTATCATCAAATCAACTACAAATCATCAACAAACACCAGTCAACGCTGACCACCACCCTCACCAAACAACAATCAATCACACTTCTGATCGTTCACCGGATCAACGTTCAGATCAAACCCCACAACACCATCACTCTTTACACCATCTCCGGCGAACATCTTCACATCGCCGCCGTGAAACTGCTCAAAATCACCCACCTCAAACTCCGTCTCCGCCGTCGCCGCCGTCGCCGCCGTCGCCGGCGGCGTAACGGCAGTCTTTCCGGCGGAATCTCCGCCCCCTTTCGCCTGAATCCAATTGAACCCCGCCCGTAACCGCTGTAATATCGCGTTGAATTCCTCCAGCTCCGCCTCCTCCTCCGCCGCTGCTCCGCCGTGGGACTTGAGTTTCTTGCCGGAGATTCCGCCGTCGCCGGCCGCCTCCGGCCGTTTTTTCTTCAGTTTTTCCATTGGGTTTCGCCGGAGATGTTGTACGGTCGCCGTTGCGGCAAAGGGTTGAAGTTAAATGATCGAATTGTGGAGAAATTGATGGGTTTTTTTTTCTTTTTCCGGTGAAGTGATATGGAGAATATTTGGGTGAATAGTGCGTATATATAAAGTGATAAAGATTGAAGATGATGATGTAATGTAATGGGGAATATATGACGTTGGATTATTAAACGTGTCGGGATTTGCGTCATAGCGATGTGAATTCTTCGTAACATGAAAAGCATATTGTTTTGGTCTACGGGTAAAGTTGAAACTTGAACACACTTCTTTTTCTTAGAAATATTCTTCGAGAATTCGACTTATGTTTATGTAATTATGTTTTTTTAACGGCAAATGTACGACCTTAATTCGTAGGATAAACGTTATTTTAATCGGGACTGTCTATTCGTTTCCCAGCCAGGACCGCGCTCCCAACCCCTTCAGGAGGAAACACATTGCTAAAAAAAATCATCTGTCTTAACTTTGAGCATTGTGCTCAGAGTGAAATTTGAACCCATGAACATCACGACGAAACAAATTTGTTTAAAAATAAGTATGTCGTGAGATTATACTTTGAATCTAAGAGAGCATTAGGTATTGAAAGAGGAAAAAAAAATTAGAAACAAATGATCACGATGTGTATATGGGTATAAAAGTAACAAACGCATGTACAATTTAGAAGATTAACTTAAAGCACAAAATATATCCAATAAAGTTATAAAGAAATAGAATAAGAAAATAAATACAAACTAAAGAATTTAACTAAAATAATAAATTGAAATAAGTTAATTTAGAAGATAAACGTTGCATGCATCTCCATTAACCAACTAACCTATGTCACGTACTCTTTGCCAAAATTGTTACTATAAGTAAAATGGTAGTGGATGGTGTTTTGCTAATGAGTTTATCCACGTGATCGGATGTATAGTATTTGTTAGTCGTTAAGAAAAACTAAAATGGTGGTGGAATGGAGTAAATATACGGTCACAACATGCAAATTTTATTTAACATCAAGCCGGGTCAAGTACAACCTATTTGTTGTCTTAACTTTGCTACACTTATTTTTATAACATCGTAAATTTGTTACAAACAAACCGCAACAATTTTGAGTTTCCTCAAGAAAACTTATATTAAAAATATTTTTTTAAAAAGTATTTTAATTTCAATAAATTAAAAATGGTAGTTATTACATATAGTTGTTCCCAAAATCGTAACTGTCACACAGATGTAGAAGACGAATAAATATATTATATGCATTTTTCTTTGTTGACGTAAATTCAACCAAATATATTAACATAAAAAATTCTTTATAAATAAAGAAATGAATCTAACAATACTCTAGCGGTGTAATATATAAGGTTGACTAAAAACAGATGCATGCACCCAATGCAATAAATAATCGTGGTCGGAAGGTTGTCTATGATGAACTCAATGCTAATAAATTTTCTTAAATTCTTTTGGAATAACTTTGTAAATGACGTATAATGATATTTTTAAAGGTAAAAACAGTGAATATGATATTATTAGATGTCTAATATTATATGCGAAATCAATTAGTCTTTTTTTTAAATCTAACTAAAGGTTAACTTTATTCTTTTATTCCCTGTTACCCTTAACTTTATTCCTTTGCTCCCTAAGTCCTCTCTTGTTAATTTTTTTAATCAAACTTAAATTCTTGCCAAAAGTCGCCCCTTTGTGTATAGACAGTAGATATGTCAATATCTTTTTCTTTTATATATTTTTCTTATCGTTAACTCATAGTATACATTCTATAAGCAGTTGAGTTATACTTGCAATCTTATAGACTATATAGTCTTATAAAATGCAATTCAACGATAAATTAGGAAATGATAAAGTTTATATTTATATTGAGCTTAGATCAAAATATAACAGTGTATAAACTATGTATTTGTTGTGACCATAAATACAAATCTTGCCCGCGCATACTCGAACACAATCTGAATAACAAGATAGTCTGAAAGTAATCTGAAGAATTAAGTAGAAACTAGCCAAATTATGTTCAATCTGAAGAATTAAACCATAAATTATAATGAAATCAATCCTACTAACTAAATTGGGTTTTTAATTAGTTTGTTATGCCCATAATATATCCTGTAATTTGATAGCTAAACATACATAACAATACATTTTGTTGCATCTTATTATGAATTAAATAAGGGTTACTTTGTAGAATAGTAACCAAAATTTAAAAGTGTTCTAATTACGTTACTCACGTTTGAAAAATATTCCAATTAAATCATTTAGCTTTCATTTTTTATTTAGATTATAGGTTTATACATGTTTTTAGCATGTTTTTCTTTTTACTTCAACTAAAAACTATTTTTTTCTTTTTTTTTTGTTGATGTTAATATGGAGTGGTGACATAGATTTTAGTTATTATTATTTATATAATTTACATGTTTTTTTCAACCCTCACATCTTCTTCTTTATTTTCTTCTTAATATATAAAAATTTGATAATTACTTGATTTAATGGTTTAGTATTTCCGTTTCAATAACCCCTTATAATAAAATGATAAAAGGTTAAAAGGAATCAAACTTAACGAAAATACATAAGAAAACCTTGAGTCATAAACTTATAGTTCATACTTCATTGGGTTGGATATTGGGCTCTGTATTTGGGCTTCTTTTAGGGTTTAGACCTACAGAAAAAGTTTTGTGAGGATTTTTGGACTTGAGGACATGACTCAGACTCGCCAAAGAGATATTTTTTCCAACATGTTATTAAAGTGCATTAACCATTATGTTTTTATTTTCTTCTTTTATTCAAAAAAGAATCTAGCATTATGTAAAGAATTTACTAGTTTTTTTTTTCGGGGACAGAGGAGATGGATTTGAATAATTTATCGTCGGTCTATCAGTATACTCATCTTTCTCATACATATATCATGATCCGATTTATGTTAATTCGACTGTTTGAGGACGATCCCTAGAGCATAACACCGGCAACCTCTTTTCTAACATGTTTGTAATCTTGTATGGTGCTTACGGTCTAACTGGTCCTTATTTGGGATGGAAAGACATAACTCAGACATAATTATCAGGCCTCTCGAATCGTGACAGAGTCAATTTCAAGTAGTGTTATGTGTCTTCAAAATCGGATACGTGGATCTATATAGCTATAATATCTTAACTTAAAATATATATCCTAAGTATATATCTGGATGGTTTTCAATTCTTTTATGTGCACATAGATAATAGGGTGTTTATGATAATTATAGAAAGACCAGTTGAATAATAGCTAATAGTTGCTAGTGTAACCAACTAAAGTTAGTTAGAATTTACTCTCACTAACCACCAAAATTTGTTAAATACTTAAAAAAATGTTAAGATCATGCATGACTAGTTTATTTTATATATAATCATAAGATATATAATTTCCTTATATAATCAATTTACAAAAGATTCTAAAATGAATAGAATGAGTAGTAAAAAGGGTATAATAGTGATTTTGTGATTGACTCATGAAGTGATATCCCCATTCCCCACACCTCATCCATATAGCCCCACCATCTCTCAAACACCATGCACCCCCATACTGAAAGTCTGAAACTATGTCTCCTCAATTTGTTTTTTAAACTCTAACTACAATTTAGTTATATACATGCATAAGGATGCAATATTTTGTGATTATGGTTGGGTTTTTGAAAAATATAATATATGCTTTGAAAGTTGGTTATTAGCATTTTTATGGGCGAATATTGGTTGCATATAAGCTAGAATAAAACTCATGTTTTAGCATTGATGTACTTTGTGAAATTCGATGCTTTGACCATTTAGTGTATTACCTTAGTCCCTAGGTTTGATTTGTGGATTATAAAGATTACACGAACCTAAGTAACACGATGTATTGCTTATGATTTTCGGATTAAGTGTTTGAAATAAGATACTTAAAATTTTATTAAAATGGAGAGGTATTAAATTTAAGTTTTATTTATGACAAAAAAGTTTTAGGTTGGGTTAGAAAATTTTCTCATATAAAATGGGTTTACTCATAAAAGTGGTATCATGTTCGGAACTGATGGTGATAGACTTTTGTACAAGCTTTCTTTCTTGGACATGCCAGCCTCGAGACTCAAAGTCTCATGTATATACAAAATATATTTATACACGTAACAATTCACCTATATTTTAAGGAAACAAAGAACACACACATTATTTTTAAATCTATGCATAAATCCACATATTGCTACTTTATGACTTGAACTTTCACTACTTTGGTTGTGATAACACTAGAAGCCACTAGGCTAAGTGAACATCAATGAACGATTCACTTATATTCCCAGCAAATCTTATGCTATCAGGAACAAACAACTTAAAAAACTAAAAAGCAATATATGTGTCGATGATAAACTTTGAATCAATGAATATACAAATCAAACATCCAAAGCTTGTGTAGTGTGATATCAATCGATTCATGTTCTCCTAGCGATAAACTTTGAATCAATATATGGGACTACAGTAATCATATACGTTTCAAATAACAAACTAAAAGAACCAAATAGCAACGGTTAAAATCCAAATCTGACAATCGAATAACATTAACGTTGTTAAACTTCCCAGTCGACTTGAGCATTAATCGACACACATCTAAAAAATGTTATAAAAATAAACAAGTAAATCCCCAAAAAACATTCAGCTAAACAGATATATTATATCTATTACTAATTACTAACATTTTATGTATCAAGAGTTGTACTTTATGTATAGTGAGTTGTACCCTTGGTCTTTTTATCTTATATTTTTTTACTTTTAATTCTAATACTTTGATATTTTTTATAATTTAACTCTACAATTTTTCACTTTCAACTTTGTCCCTTATACTTTTCATCCTTTATAATTTTTCGTTTTATGAATTTACGAGTTAGCACACCGCAACGTGTGCGTGTGTGGTTCAACGTTTACGCTTATGTTTTCCCCTTTAACGGTCCCGTCACAATGCGCATGTGTTCGATCAACTTACCCTTTTAATGTTTTACATTTCACGTGCGTGATACAACGTTTTTACGTCTACTTTCCGTTCGGTTTACATTTTTCGTTTTTATATATATATTTTTAAGATTTTTTCCGGTGTTAGTGGTCGCTGACGGTAATATGACATTAATATTATTTGGCATGGTTTATGAACCCGCCGCAACGCGTTTGACTTAATACCAGTTCAATCCAGTAATCACCTGGCCTGTCAATAAACATTTCACCAATACCATCATGCCACCTGTCAAGTCTCCAATGGCGCCATTTCCCCATCAGTTTCTATATATCCCCACACACCACAGTGCTACACCACTGTACCCATTACTCTGCAGTCCGTACCCCCACCCCCAACAACCACCGTAAACCACCGCAATGATCTCTTCTCCGGGACCCCTTCTGCATATCGCCGTCGTCCTTATCATATCAGCATGTATAACCCCCTCTTCTTCTTCTTCTTCTTCAAACTCCGGCACGGCGGCGTTCACCCAAATCGGCAATGGCTACCGCCTCATCTCCGTCGATAAAACCGCCGACGGTGGACTTATTGGTCTCCTGCAAGTTAACCAGAGAAACAACATCTACGGCCCTGATATCCCTCTGTTACAGTTATACGTTAAGTAAGCATTCATCACCATTATCTCTGTTTTCTGTTTTTTTTACTTTAACGCCCTACACTATTTGTTTACCAAAACACACCCCTTTAGATTTCAAACTATATGACTTTTAGAGTAAATGTTAAACTTCACTTTTATCAAAACCCACCCTTTAAATATAAAACTTAGGAAATTACCTTACAAACTGACAAAATTGTTAGTGTAAATTATGCTTTTGATTACCGAATTTTGCTAGATTTAACTTTTTGTAACGGTTTTAATCGAAAAAAGAATCTTTTGATCTCACATTTGTTAAGGTTGTATTTTTGTAACGGTCTCAGACGTGAAACTATTGAAATACCCCAACATTAACATAAAAATAATAACAAAGTTAATGTTAGAGAACGTTACAAAAATACAATTTTATGACATGATATTTAAAAAAAACAACTTTCTAATCTGTTTAACCTTATAAAACCATACCATAATCATAATCATATCTGTATTAGTATATTCCGTTCATAACAAGGATACTGATTAAACTAACCTTATAAAACAAACATTGTAATTTACTCAGATTTTTAACCCGCAAAACATCTTTAGCAGTTTAGCATATGCCATTCAAAACTTTCCTGTATTTTACGTCTTCATTATTAGTATAGAGGTCAATATCAATTTATAAACTTACCACTACGACTTATAAACTTTTTTTTATTTACGTTCCCAAACATACTTATTACTTTATTTACGTTTTAAAAATTAATAAGTCAAAAGTTGGTTATAAAGTAGTTTTTCAAACACCCACTTACTCCGTCCTGTTATCGGAATTTCAGGCACGAAACCGCCGACCGACTAAGAGTCCACATCACCGACGCCCACCACCACCGATGGGAAGTACCCTACGACCTCCTCCCACGACCCCCACCGCCACCACCCACCACCACCACCAAACCACCCAAAACCCCCATCACACCCACCGACTTCGCCGCCACCGACCTCGAATTCACCTACACCACCGACCCTTTTTCATTCACCATCACCCGAAAATCCACCCACCAAACCCTCTTCAACACCTCCACCGACCCATCATCCCCTTACAACCCCTTAACCTTCAAAGACCAATACCTCGAGATCTCAACATCATTGCCCAAAGATGCTGCATTGTACGGCCTCGGAGAGAACACACAGCCTCATGGGATCAAGCTGCAACCGAACGATCCGTATACGCTTTGGACGACGGATCAATCGGCGATTAATTTGAATATGGATCTGTACGGATCGCATCCGGTGTATATGGATGTGAGGAATGATGGGGGTGAGGCTCGAGCTCATGGGGTTTTGCTGTTGAATAGTAATGGGATGGATGTGGTGTATAGGGGGACCTCGTTGACGTATAAGGTGATTGGGGGTGTTTTTGATTTTTACTTCTTTTCGGGTGCCACGCCGCTCGCGGTTGTCGATCAGTATACGCAGCTTGTTGGTCGGCCCGCCCCGATGCCCTACTGGTCGCTCGGTGAGTTCGATTTATGATTATTATTGTTTTGTTAAGGGTTAAGGGTTAATATGTTACGACAGCCATCGTTATAGGACTATACGAGGCGTATAAGGTCGACGACATTGAAAACAAGAAAAAATTAGGGGCTTTCAGAGAGCTTTACGCCTGTATAACTATATATGATCCCTTAGACACCCCATATAGGCCTATACGACGCATATAGCAAAATTCAACAGTAATTATAAGGAGATATATACGTTTTGTATAAGATTATACGATCCTTTATATGACTAGTATAGAGGTTTTGAGGTGTTGATTTATAATAGGAGGGTGTTTGGATATCGGGACCCTTACGTTAATAGTTGGATGCTAACTTGTGCATTGGTGACTTGAACGGTACAAGTTAAATATTTATGTACACTTTTTTTGGAAAATAGAAAACGTTTAACCGACAGAAAAATAGAAGCGTAATTATTGGTTAAGATTAGGAAAGTGACGTTTTTTTTAGAAAAGTTTGAGGACATTTAGGGTATAAAAATAAAATAAAATAGTAAGTGTAGGGTAGGATATTACTATGAAATAAACTTTTACCTTATGAATACCGTGGAAAATAAATCTATTTAAAATTCTTTAAGTGATACTTTAAATAACAAAACCAGTGTTTGTTTTCACTAATCAAGTCAAGACGAGCTAGAACTCTTTGAGTTTTAAATCATGCTGAAAACTTAATTTCTAACTTAGCTTTCTATAATGTTTTAACTTTATATCATGAATTCTTTTCACAGCTTAAACAAAATGACGACATTTAATTGGCAATTTTAGAATATAAAATGTCATATTTGGTTGATATGGTTGTTTCTCTTAACAAAATTGATTCGTTTTGAACATACTTTTGTTTTCTTCTTTTTGAAGCAATATGATATTTCTATTGTTAAATCTTACATTTAAGTTAGTATTGTTATTTCTTTGAACTTGTATCGAGTATTCCACAAGTTATTCTATAAAAATTAGACAAATTGCATTATACGTAACTGTTTTTATAAATTTAAACATTAAATAGTATTTCTACCAATATTTTTTGTTTTTCATTTCTATGATTTCTTCTCTGTCCAATCAATGTTCTATTAAAGACAATTTAAAGATTGGTGTTCCAAATAAAAATCTTTCAAGATCTTCATGTTTTTTAATCAGACTTTGCCCATACAAGGGACACATGTTTGTAGGACACCAATTTAATAATATTCAATAAAATATTGCAATACATGTAAACATGTTCAGTGTTCATAAATCAATTGTCATAATATCTATATTCAAACCAATGATTGATAAAAAGAAATAAAACGTGTCTCACATCGAGTCGTATGATTTGACACTATCAAAATTCATTCATATACCCAAATCACGTATTTTTTAGAAAAATATGTCACATATGAGTATTTTAGTAACGTTAAAATTACATATTGTAGGTTTTCACCAGTGCAGATGGGGTTACCACAACCTTTCAGTAGTCGAAGACGTTGTCGAAAACTACAGAAAAGCGGAAATTCCTCTCGATGTCATTTGGAACGACGACGATCACATGGACGGACACAAAGATTTCACTCTTAACCCGAAAAATTACCCACACCCAAAATTGATTAACTTTTTGAACAAGATACATGCTCGCGGTATGAAGTACATTGTCATTATTGACCCCGGAATTGGAGTAAATTCCAGTTATGGTACTTATCAACGCGCTCTTGCTAACGATGTCTTCATCAAATACGAAGGTAAGCCATATCTGGCCCAAGTCTGGCCCGGGCCCGTTAACTTTCCAGATTTCCTCAACCCAAAGACTGTATCTTGGTGGGTTGATGAAATCCGAAGGTTTCACGAGCTCGTGCCAGTAGACGGGCTAT
The DNA here is from genome assembly GCA_025215565.1 of Flaveria ramosissima. Lineage (NCBI taxonomy): Eukaryota > Viridiplantae > Streptophyta > Magnoliopsida > Asterales > Asteraceae > Flaveria > Flaveria ramosissima. Next base: position 49,809,617 of record CM046032.1, read on the forward strand.
GGATTGACATGAACGAGGCTTCAAATTTTTGTTCGGGCTTATGCTCGATTCCTAAAGGAAAGCAGTGCCCGAGTGGTACCGGGCCCGGTTGGATTTGTTGTTTGGATTGCAAAAACATAACTAAAACAAGATGGGACGAACCGCCTTACAAGATCAATGCATCGGGGACCCAAGTCCCCATCGGGTATAAAACGATAGCCACTAGCGCGGTACACTATAACGGGGTTCGTGAGTACGACGCCCATAGCATATACGGGTTTTCTCAAACCGTTGCTACACACAAAGGCCTCCAAAGTCTTCAAGGCAAACGCCCATTTATCCTGACCCGATCCACATTTGTTGGATCGGGTCATTATGCGGCCCATTGGACCGGAGACAACAAGGGCACATGGGACGATCTTAAATACTCGATCTCCACCATGTTAAACTTCGGTATATTCGGTGTCCCAATGGTCGGGTCGGACATATGCGGGTTTTACCCCGCTCCAACCGAAGAGCTATGCAACCGTTGGATCGAATTGGGCGCGTTTTACCCTTTTTCAAGAGACCACGCGAACTATTACTCACCAAGACAAGAACTTTACCAATGGAAATCCGTCGCTAAGTCAGCGAAAAACGCTTTAGGCATGAGGTACAAACTCCTCCCCTACTTGTACACATTAACCTACGAGGCCCACACCACCGGAGCCCCGATGGCCCGACCCGTCTTCTTTTCGTTCCCGAACATCACGAAACTATACGGGTTGAGCACGCAGTTTCTACTCGGAAGTAGCTTAATGGTGTCACCGGTTCTAAAAAAACACCAAACTAAAATAAGCGTGGTGTTCCCACCCGGGGCCTGGTACAATTTATTCGATTTAAGTCAAGTTGTTGTCACAAAAGAAACCGAATCTTTCTCGGTAGACGCGCCGTTGCACGTGATAAATGTGCATCTATATCAAAACACCATTCTCCCAATGCAAAGGGGAGGAATGATATCAAAAGAAGCAAGAACAACACCATTTACTTTGATTGTCACTTTTCCCGTGGGGGCGACCGAGGGCGAAGCGAAGGGGAAGCTTTACATCGACAACGACGAGCTCCCGGAGATGAAATTGGGGACGGGTGAATCGACGTATGTTGAATTTAGCGCGAAAGCGTCAAATGGGTATGTGAAAATGTGGTCAGAAGTTGAGGATGGTAAGTTTGCTATGGAGAAAGGGTTGATTATTGAGAAAGTTACGGTTCTCGGGTTGGCCGGAGTTCATGGTGAGTTCGCGGTGGAGGTGGACGGTGGCGGTGGCGGCGTGTCGGCGGTGGAGATGGTTGAAACGGAGCATTTGTTTTTGAATGAGTTGAATGGTAAAGGCAAAAGGAAGAGTAAAATGGTTGAGGTGAAGGGGTTGGAGATACCTATTGGTAAGAAGTTCATGATGACGTGGAAGATGATGGTTAATTAGTTGTTAAGTGGGTGGTTAATTTGGATCAATGATTGAGAATTGGTGTTGATTATGGATTAAGGTTTTTTAAGTTGTTGATGTGGAATGAGACTTTATTCACTTAATTAATAAACCATTGAACAATGTTACCTTTTGTTTTATATCAATTGTCTCTGTTTTATTCCACCTAGTTACAATGTCACATGCTACTATTTTGTGTATAGGATTGATTAACTATGATGTTTGTAAGGGCTTGAAACTAGGGACTATTAAAACAAATTAACCCATTTAAATCTAACTGGTTTAAAATGTATACAGTTCGGTTTACGATTTAGAACTCTATAAATTATATTATATTTCACATCTATAAATTAATTTTCTATTTTATGAGTATATGGTTATGCATATATGTTATATTTTCGAAGGCCTTTTTAGAAGTTACAGATCATAGTTGACTTAATATACTTATCGAACCACTTATATCAATCGATTTAGTTTGTCCTCTAGATAGTGTTTAGTATGCATAAATATAATCTTGAAGGGAATGCATAAATACGCTGAAATGAAAGAAAAATGTTTATTAATCACTTAGGATTGATTGAGCCAATGAGCCATACCAAACAGTTACTCATATAAATCATCATCAACCATTGAATTGCTAGAAAAGAGAGAAAGCCCAATAAAAGATGGTCTTAAAAAGTTAATGGGCTTTTACTTTTGTCAAAAAATGGGCTCTAACCAACCATGGCTCTATGGGCTATGGCGATATATGTTTAAGGGTTCAATCTTATTTCGGTAAAGGATGTTGGGCCTCTTGTTTTGCATTGCTTGTAAAAATATTAAAGAGTTAAGTCTGGTTTTACTTCGCGAGTTTTAACTAAAATAACTATTTTTCTTAAAAATAATAAAATATCAACTTACTTCTAAAAATTTCTTAAGTTGTTTTAATTTAATCAAAAAATTTCATCAGGGAATCAACTTGAATCTAAAATAATAAAACTTTTAAAGTGAAATTAAAATAATTTATAAAAATTTGGAGTTAAATTGATATTTTTACTCTTTTAAAGAAAAAATATTACTTTATCAAACCTTAGGTAGGAAAATTGAAAAAAAATTAACTCAATATTAAAATAACTTTAAGTAATATTTGAATAAATAAAGTATTAAAAAAAGCACATGAAAATGACATGGCAACATCGAAGTGGGTGTCTGTGTCAGCATGGTAAGAAGCAGACACGTGGCATGCAAAGGCGGTTAATCAAGGAGGTGGAATGCCACGTAAGACAATGGATGGCGTGGAATCCAAGCAATCCCAGATTTTTGGGGTGAACGTGAAGCCAATGTCCCTTTCATTTGAATATTATTTTTTAAATATTTAAATATTAATAATAGTATGAATATACTTTTAGCTTAGGGTGTTAATGTTGTTGTTGACTTTATGGTTTTGATGTTTTAAAGTCAAATCGTTGATAATGAATTTATATATGTGGAGATTAAATTGAAATTGTTAAAAGTTTAGACTTTAGAGGGAATCGATACAATATTAGTGAGATTTAAACATGGGAGTGGAGAGTAAAAGAAACAAATGGATTGTTTGCTAGTTTTTTAATTTTTATTATTTTTTTTTTGTTTTATAATCTTTTTATGCTTGATGGTAACTATAATGTTAAATGGTTAAAATATATCATTAAAATTTAATCCTTTAACTATTTAGCATTATGGTTAATTCTTAATCACTAACAATTTATAAATCATTTAGAAGTAGTCTCTTAATAACCATTAAGAGGATACTAAAAGCTACTACGATATTGTAATTCTACTTGATCAGACCACTAAAAATCATTGTAGAACAATGCACCAAAATGATACAATAGATATAGTTGTGATCTAACAATAATTCTTATATCAACTGGTTAAGATAAACTTCCTATAACATGCAAATATTGGGTGGTCATATGTTCAAGTCTCAGTTTAAACAAAATGCTTAGAGTTGAGATAGGGGTTTTTCTAGTAATAAGTTTTCTACCAAGGGGGTTGGGGGTGCGGTTCCGACTAAAAAATAGATAATCGGGTCCGACTAAGATAAAAACTATCATGCGAAGCAGGATTTCACATTAATATATGGTCGTAAGTGACGAACCATACACCCATGAACATACGTACACAAGGTCTCAAAATTATATGTTCATTGTTGTGACGATACAACTTCAAAATCAAAAGGGGGCGTCATACCGTATGTTGGATGATGTGTGGATGTCGGCGAGGTATTTTGATGTTGTCCTTTAGGGGTCATGTATATTCTCTTTTATACTATACCGTATGCTCTTACTTAATTATTTTTTAATGTTGTATAATATATATACTTCCGGTACAATACAACGAAAAAACATCAAAGGTTTTTAAAAAGCTTATAAACTTATGGAACTTAATAGTTTAAGTCAAAACCTTACATGACTATATAGAAAAAAAATCAATATTACACGTTTAAACAATACATTTGATTGAATATTCATACACGGGTGTTACAAAACATATATGCTTTTTCTTACCTATCTATATGTTGTATTCACATTCACATGTTTAAAGCAATAATTTTCCCAAATGTCTTCCGAAGCTAATGATGCAAGGGTGACCACCGAAGAGTTGATGGTCAAAGCTAATCATCCAAGACTCACATTCCGAAGATGATAGTCCAAAATTATCTTTCATAACACTCATTTTAAATGCTTGTGATTATGAATAGATAGTCAAGAGTCATGATTAGTAAATTCTTTTTGTTTTTTCGGCTCCCCATAAGTCCACATGACAGCATATTATTGTAAAGGTGTGGTCTATAACTAAATATTCAATTATATTGTACCTCATATTGACGATGTAATTCGTCTATAAGCATGAAATTGTTACTTAAACAACTTAAAAGATGGTTCTCCTTACTCAAATTTTGTAACGAAATGGGATTTATAATTATATTCTAAGAAAAAACCTAAAATATGTTTTATTTAAAGAAATGAGATGTAAAAAGTAAGAAGAAAAAATATGTAAACCATATGATTAAATTGGACATTTATTTAAAGTATATACATTGTACACATTTATATTTTAAAAGAATGTACAAAATCATCATGAAATTCTTGATAACGAATCTTGAAAAGAAAACAAAAAATCATTCATTAATGGTACAAAAATAAACACTACAACTAAGATATTAAAAGATCTTAGTTAATAATTAAATAAAGGGTTTTTACATAAAGGTCACTAAAAGTTAACAAATTTTGGGAAATATATTTCGACACAAATTCTTCTAGAAAGAATAATTTCCATTTTAACAATCAACTAGTATATTACAGTGGCATTCTCGTAATATGATACGAATATGGAACCTAAAATCGTACAATAAACTATTAGCTGTCATCAACGTTTCCGACTCGCAGCGTTACCACTAACCCTTAAACAAAAAAACAAAAAATAACGCATAATAATATCCACTCTCACTCTCTGCGCGTGTAGTGTACGGATGAATGAGGGTCTAGAGGTCCTCGAGAATGTCGCCTCAATGGAGACATATGAGCGCGTGGGGTACACGGAAATGGGTTGGCGCGTGAACTACATAATATCTGCCAATGGCGGCCAAAATGTGGCATGATATGCATGACTTATGTATGGTGAAGATCATGCATGATGTATGGCCATGACAACTCATCAAACATTTATTTTTGAAAGAAAAAGAAAATACCATAAATAGTCCCTCTATTTTGATCAAATTGAACATTAAGTCTTTAAATGTTTAAACTTTGTACCAATAATACTTAGGCACTTAGCGCAACTGGTTAATATGAGATATCCGTAACATGTAAATATTGATAGGTTATGTGTTTAACTCTCACTCTTAGCATTGCTTAGAGTTGAGCCATGTGGTTTTCTCACAATGAGTATTCTCAACAATGAGTTTTTTCCTGAAGAATTTGGGGGTGTCGTCATTGCTGGTATACAGATATGTGAGCCCGATTTAGATAACACATATAATGCGAATACGTGTCGCACATTTTCTGTTAAAAAAATGTTTAAACTTAGTAAAGTTAATCTAAAATTTTGTGTATGCTCCTTTTATCCTTTTATTTTTAAGAATTAAGAATATAGTCAATCTTATGTGTGTACCTTTCAGTCTATAGATTTTAAAATAACGAAAAAAAATAGTTTAATCTTTCATGTCTATATTACACGTTTAATCTTTTGATATAAAAGTTTGTAAGTTAATTCAAACTCTTGTGGGTGTGTTATATGTTGTCACCAACGTAAAATCTTGTAAGGTTGTGTGAAATGCATAAATGTAACTGGATTTAACTATGCGGACCAAACATGTATTCCGCACACAAAAATTCGGACTAGCTTTTTAATTTAAAAATTCGAAAACCAAAAGTGCAATTTAAACAAACCATAGGGATGGATTATGTAACTTTCTCTTATTAAAATTAAAAGAAATTTATTAATTTGAAACATTATTTACTTTCCGAATAAATATGAAATAAATAAAAAGTCATTATATATACCCACCCAATTTTTGCGTTTTGACCGCTTGAAAAACGGAGTCATTAACAGTGAACGAAGAAGAAGAAGAAGAATTCAGAGATAAAAATCATCATCACATCACAGGCGGTGGGTTTCATACGAGCAAAATTCACCCAAATATCACCTAAAATTCACCCACCGGTATCCATCTCCTTCATCAATTCTTCTTAATTATTGTTAATTCCATAAGGGTTCTTCGATTTCCCCCTTCCGATTGCTGTTACTCTGTTTCAATTCGCCTAAAATCGCTTGAAATTGAAGCGTTTTTGCTGTGTTTTTCACGAATCTGATGTTTTTCCCACTGTTTTTGTAGTCACAGAAGGGTTTTAGAGAGTGGTTTTACGTCAAAAAAGGGGAAAAGAAGCTGATTTATGTGGGCTAGTTTGTGACTGTAATTGGTGCTCTGTTGAAACTCTGGATTTCGTTTACTGTGTTCATCTGCTTTCATCTCTGCTGTTTGAATCAGCAGAGTTTTCATTTCTGTTTGCCATCAGTTTCGATGCGTTTGAGGCCAAAAAGGTGAACGAAATTTGTTGAATTTTGGTTCGTTATACCTCTGCGATTATGTCTTCATCTGACAGATCTTTGATATTTGTGTAACTTTTGCAGGACTTGCTCTGGATTCGAGTGTTTTGGTTGTTTTCATATACAGTGGTTCTTCATAATCACAAACCAATTTTGTTAACAGGTTAAAAAGATTCAATTTTTCATCTTTAATTCTCTCTGTTTTTGGGGATTTTGTGTGGAGATCGGAAGATGTCTGTGTTCTCCGATCAATCACCGGAAAATCAAGAAACCGGTGGCAACAAGAAGCCCAGAAAAAGGGGGAAATCAACAACCGAATCAGATAATCTGATGAGATCAATTCGGATCATTTGTCATGATCCGGATATGACGGATTCATCCGATGATGATGAACCCAAAAGCAAAACAATTGTTCGAGAAATCAAGATTCCGATGATCAATTTTCCCTCAGGATCATCTCAAGAAAACAACAATGGCGATAAGAATTTAGTAAAACCTAAGAAGGGTTTGACAAAGGGTTTAACAAAAGCCCCAAATCAACCACAGGTATCATCTGGTTTGAAGTATAGAGGTGTTCGTCAGCGAAAATGGGGGAAATGGGCTGCGGAGATCCGCGACCCGTTTCAGGGCAGACGGGTCTGGCTCGGGACGTATAACACCGCAGAAGACGCCTCTCGAGCCTACGAGATCAAGAAACTCGAGTTTGAACAAATGGCTCAATCTTTAAAACTTCCTGTTAACAAGAACAAACCCCAGGCTTCCTGCAGCCAAAAACAGGCTGTATCCGATGAATCATCGGGTGTGATCACACACGCATCACCATCATCGGTTCTTGAGCCCGAATTATCCTCGGGTTCAAAGATCTTTATAAACGAGGACAAAAAGATGGAACCTTTAGCCATGAATGAAGATTGTAACGACAAGTTACTAGACATATTGCCTGATATGGGCTTTGTTGAACCGGTTGGTGAAGCATTGACATTAGCTGAAATCAGTAACGATTTGGACCTCGAGCTCGAGCTTGGTGCATCGTTTCTTGACAACTTCGTTGCACCGTTGGAAGGTGGGTTCGATGGTATCGATGATTTGGAGATTTACGGGCTCGATCAGGCGTCTACTGCCTTGCCTGATTGGGATTTTGGGGAGTTAAACAGTGAAGAACTTGCTTGGATGAACACATTGAGGGTGGATGAACCATTAATGGGTGATCAGCAACAGCCATTGCCCATGAGTTTTGCAGCTAGTAATTAATCAGTAATCAGTAATTAGTGATTTAATATTATTTTTGGAGAGCTTATGATTAAGGCAAAAAAAAAGTTTAATTTATTTGTTTGTATGAGAGAGATTTGCAGTGAGTTTGATCAGATTCAGATGTTCATTGTAACGAACCAGAACAGGAGAATAACGAGTCGTTTCGGTTTTCATTTCTTATTTGTTTTACTGGGTATGTTTATTTGTTCGTTTTAGTGTTGGTTTTGAGATTATTAATGTACTGCTTCTGATGCATGAAGTACAAGTGCTGGTATGAGAAAGCAACCCAAAGGAATTTGCTGGGAATCCTAACTGTCTTTTTCATAGTAAACAGTTGAGAGTGTTATAAATTCTATTCCTTTGGTACATTTAAGTGGGTGACTGTGTGGTCAACAATGCTACATTTTTTTTATTGGGAAACAGCTCGAATGTCATGAAATAATTATAAAATAAGACCCATGTTATATAAGATATTTATATTATTTTAGTGATTTAAGATATTTGAAAACATGTCGAATTAGTGTTGGAGTTCTTTTGATAAAGTCATGTGATGTGAGCTGCATGTAACTTGTTTGTTTTCGAGTGTGGTAGGAACTTCTTGAGATTAATAGTAACTAGTAATTTTACCAGCACGTTACCGCATGTTAAAACGCGAAAACATTAATACCAACATTGCATTTAAAATACAAGATTTCAATCATGGAACAAAAAGCATTCTAAATACACAAATTCTTACGCATGTTAAAACGCGAAAACATTAATACCAAGAGTTTGTTTTTTTTAACAGATTGTGCTCCATATCCTTGCTTACAGAAGTAAAAAACGGCTCATCAAACATAAGAGATTACCTGACAAAAACATGTTCAACATAAGATTTTAGTTCACCACAAAGCTATGTTTTATGTTAGAGGGCAGTTAACTCTTAATTATTAGCATGCTTGTTGTATAGCATTTTCATTCCTTGTGACCTGAGATATAACTAATTTCCGTTCAATCTTTTTATCCTAACTTTTGTTTCCCGTGCTAATACCAATTACCAAATAGAATTAGTCTTGATAAAGTGACATATTCAACACTTAAAAAAAGTACCAAAGCATAAGGCCATTGGTTTGTTTGCAACTACAAAAGAAAATCAAACATACTTGGATGAGAAGATTGGGTAGTATGAGTTGTTCGATTCCATTAGACACAACCAATAAAATCTCAATGATGCAAGTTTTATAACAAATGCTAGTCAAAATACCTATTTAGTTCTCATTATATACACATTTTAAAACTAAAAGGCATTCATATTACCAACCATGCCAATCGTAGCATGCATTCCTTTAGCTTGTTAACATGTGACTAATCTATTTCACTGTATAACTAGAGCAATATAGAAAGCTTTCACTCGATGTTTGCAACCACACATCTATAACTTTTGATAAAAGCATACACTTTCATAATAAACAATCCAAAAACGCATATTGTTTTAACACAATAATAATATGTTCATGAGCTTAAATCAATTTTTACACATTGAAATTTAGCAAAATGTGCACATGATTACGTTCAACAAATCACCTAGTATGGCTTTTTCATCACCGACTCTTGTTGCTAACTTTTGACATATCGTGTCTACTCAGCTAAAGAAAAAATATAATCTGCAATAAAAAAATGTCACTCATTAACTAAATCTCCATCTTAAAAGAAGAAGAGATATATCTTTATTGTGTATAAACTAAGAAAAATCACTATGTAAATTACGCACGAAAGATACCACGACATGCTTATTTTGTTTCTTATTATTAATATTTAACAAAACTTTGGTCTTAAATGAATAATAGAAATCAAAGAAACTTATTAATTTATATAATACTAATTATCAACTTGGTTATGCTTAATGGGTTGTATTTTATGTTTTTTAAATTGTAAGTTTTTTTTTTATCTTTTTTACTTTTAACCCTATAGTTTTTATCTTTTACATTTAATATTAATAACTTTTTCACTTTCAACTTAAGTCTCATTTACTTTAAATCTTTTATAAATTTTTCATTTTACGTCTAGGTCTAAACTTTTCGAGTTAACATACTGCAACATGCGAATGTGGTTCAATATTTTTACATTGTTTTTTTCTATTTAACGGGTACATTGTATTTACGTTTCTTTCTAATTTATACACATTAACACGCCGTAACGCATGTGTATGGTTCAACGTTTTTACGTCAATTTTTTTGTTTTAATTTATTAAGTTAATTTGAATCTCTACTGTCTTATTCGTCATTGAAGGATAGCTAAAATTATAATGTGAATTGAAACTAGCTTTAAACATGTCTAATTACTAGAAGCTGAAAATTTTTTAAATTAAACTTGTGTGGAATGATCTATATGTTATTGAGCAGCTAAAAAACATATATGACGTTCTTGCTCTTTAAAAATAGGTCTTTCATCCTTCGTATAGTTGAGATTCTCTAGTGTTTAAATTAAACAAGTCTGATTAATAGAACTTTGCATTGATCTTTTGAAACTTTGAGTGTTTTATTTAAAACCTGATTTTTTTAAAATAAAAGCTAAATCTGTTTAATCCTAATAAATCAGTTCTTGTAATGCAAGCTTATTTCAAAAATAAAAAACTTAAGCATTTAAAAGCCATATGTCAAACACTCTAAAGCTATGAGTAAAACGTAATATTTGTGTTTGGTATATTGGCTTAAAATTCTCAAGTCTATATTATTATTTATGTTGTTTTAGACTTAAAAGAGGAATATAACATAAACATAAAACGTAAGTTTGATCATTTTTGCACTAAAATTATTCTATTTATTTTCAACCTTTTAATATTAATTATCCCAAGCTTGAATTTAAAGTACAATCAACATAAAGAACTCATTAGAAGGGTTTTTATGTCATGACCTCAAAGGATTGTCTAACAATCAAAGTCAGTACACAAAGGATACTTACATGTATATATGTGTACACTAATGAAATTTTTTTATAAAGAAGATTAGATCATGACAATAAGAGTTACAGATTAGTGTGAAAATTGTTTAAACGATAATCATATGTCCTTGTCTTAGTACTTTAGTAGTAACTCCCCTTATATATAGAGAGAGACTGTGTGTGTGCGCACACATTAGGATCCATAAGCTTAATCTTGTCTGAGCACAACACGGTAGCTCTGATAGTGAGCTTGAAATGAATATGATCACTCACCAGTAAATCTAGAGCCCAAGTACTTTACTTAGAGAGATTCTAGTACGTGATACTTTCTTTTAAGTATAATACACAAAAAGTGAGTCCGGTTTGTAATAGATATTCAAAGACCGAGTCCCTACAAAAACAATATTTTTGAGTCCACCACTCTGACCCATACATGTTTTATTGATTATTAGTCATAATAAGAAAAGGAATTAGCATTTATTAGGTAAACTTTATTATCTAATATTGGCAATAGAAACTTATGGATAGACAAGAAAAATATACATGCAGATGGAGGGACGCTCCTCGCGGATGCATTATCTATAACGACGTGTGTCAAAAGGATATCCTGATGGTAAAATGATGTATTTTTAATTAAATTATTTTAAGTTCAAATCTTACACAGAGTAAGTGTGATAATTTCAATATAGATAGGTTGACTCATATAATATACTCCTCGCATCTCTCTCTCTCTCTCTCTCTCACACACACACACACACATACACACAACATACACACTATATGTGGTGTATCCATAGTTCATTCTCACCAACTTGACTATTGAAGGTCGTTCTTCAAGGGATTGGCTTTTAGAACCCTCTAACAGGTTTTTGTGACATCTACGACTTAACTCTTAGTCCGTGAAGGCAAAGAAAGACTCAACACAACACCACTTCAAGCTAAGAATGTCCTTCTACGAGTCTTAAGAGTCTTCCTCAATAGCCCATCTAATAAGCAAAACATAGTCAATTTCACATCAACAATGCCACAACTAACTCCTTATTGTCAAGATATAAAAGTATTCTATCAAGCTATGAGAACACTCCACCGAGTTTTGATTAGTCGTGTGCAAGTATTGTCTGGACTCATCATCCACCTCGCCATCATAACCTCATACTTTACTAACCTCACTTCATTTTGACTTCATCCTGACCCCAAATGAAAAACCTTGTACTCTATTCATGAGGGATGAAGGCAGATCATATCCTCATTCATAAGGATAGAGAGACTACTTATAGAAAGAACTCGACTTCAAACAAATAATAAACAAACATTAATTAATACAGAGTATGTAACATAATTAAAAAGTCTACCTATAACAAAAATACAACAACATATATAACATAATAAAATAGCACATAGACGATTAATACCACAAAATAATAACATTTTATGAGAACATAAGTGATACGACTAAATTTCTGATTATTCAAGATGGTTGGTTGAAATATGGGTGAGCCTAAAGGAAGTCGATAGGCATGTGAATAACAAAAGGATTATAAAAATAATAGAATCAAAAGAAAATATGTAAAGAGATAATGAGATAAAAAGGTCGTATCATTATCCTTTTATTAGATGAATAAAATAGTAATACTTTTTTAACTTTCAAATATACTTTAAAAGTCTAAACATGTACAAACCACTAGATCTAAAGTGTTTTGATTATCATATATACATTTCTTAGAATTCAAGTTAGAACTATGTTTCGTTATATAGTTTTCCATTATAAAACCAATCTTGCTTTATTCATTGCTGGACTTTTACAAATTACTACACATCTCTCATATTTAAGCATAATCTCTTTCTTTATCTTTATATTTTAACTAAATATCACATTTCTTTATTATTATATCTTAACTTTATTTAACATCTCATATCGCATTCTCTATATTTATCTCTATTTTACTCACAAACATTTATTTTATTATTGTTTTTCTCTCTTATACACTCATAAAAAATATAGAGATTATAAAAATAATAATTTTTATTTTAAGAGAATCACTATTTATAAAACTCTAAAGTTTAAAGACAGAGAAAAAGATGAAGATGCTGATGGAGATGTAAAATACAAAAAAATATTTTCTACAGTGAATAATTTTAGTTCTTACATTATTTACTCTTTTTCAACCTTTAAACTCTTATAGTTAATTTTAATAACATATTTCACGTTAAATATTCATATGTTACTTAAATGCCACATTTGATGCACATTATTTCACAATCCATGTTAAACATAATCACTAAGCGTTCAAAAGAATCAAAACGTTAATATTAATTAATTTAACATCTTATGTGTGAATACTATTAAACTCAACCACATAAGTAAGGTATTAAACTCAAAAGAATCAAAACCTTAATTCCAATAATCCTTAGCTTAACTCGTGAAGTTAAGCTACCTATGACAAGTAAATAAAGTGAGATAATGAGCTTAAATCTCACTCTGAGAAAAATGCTTAGGGTTAAGCTAGGGGATTTTCTCAGCAATGGTTTTCCTTCTGAGGGAGTTGGGGTGCGGTTTCGGCTGCAAAACAGATAGGTATGCCCGATTAAAATAACACGTATCCTACGAATCAGGGTTATACATCTGCCGTTAAAAAAAAGTAAGATATTTAATGCTTTCAAAATAATATTTAATCAAGAAAAATAGATAACAATACATGTGAGCTTTAACCACTTTAATATTAATCTAGGAATAAATATTTAAATTCAAATCTGATTAAAAGTAGTTTAAAGAGTTTTAAAACAAGATACCGGTGTCACTCGAAAAACATATCAAAGCTTAAGGGTTGAGTTTTGCAATTTTTCTCATAATTCAGGGGTTAGACTTAGAAGTTTGAGATTATTATTCAACAAAAATAAACTTTGATTGACCCGAAGTCTTCCTATATATACTCATCATCCCCTTTGATCCTCTTCTTCAATCAATAACAAAACAAATACAAAATCAAATCAAATCAAATCAATTCAATGACGAAGAGAAGATCAACAGAAGTTTCATACATCGCTTACAGAGAAACCAAAAGGGTTCCGATTGCTACAGTTTCACATTCAATTCATGGGTTAAACGAGATCAATTTTTCCGACGACATCTCCGGCGAATACAACGACGACGACGACTGTGAAAGTTCAGTGGGATCAAATCAACCGATTCATGAAGTAATCACTCTCTCCGACGATGAGGTTGAATCTCCACCTTCAAAGATCGATTCTTTGTTGCATAAAGATCTCACCGGCGATGAATCACAGACCCCCAAATCGGAAATCGGAGCTTTTCAATCGCCGGTGGTTGGTGAGAATTGTGGTGGTGGTGTTCGATTGATGGAAGAAGATGAACAGGGGAATTGGATTGAGATGTATGGATCGATGATTGTAGACGATAATGGGTTTCTTCTTGGTGAATTCCGACGGTTGGATGAAGAGCTTTACATCAGTATAATGGCGGATTGAGTGTTGATGGTTTTGTCAGTTTGTGGATTTTGGTATGAAGAAGACGATTGTGAATAACGATTGAATATTATGAAGATTGAAGAAAAGTTGTTGGTATCGAATCGTCTTTGTTTTTGTTTGATATTCGGTTGTATTTTTGTAGTTTATGACTCATTCCATGTATGATATAGTAATTATATTTCCTTCTAATATTTAATAGTCATTTAATATAGCATGACCAACCATTTTAAGACGGACTAGCGGTAAGCGACTTGGATTCTTTAAAAGAGATTCAGGTGATGATCGGGGAATGCTAGGTTTGAGTATAAGTGTAATGTGATTGTGTGACAGAGATGGTAGTTCAAATCTACATTTGGCTTTGTTTGAACCCGAAGCTGATTGCCTTCAGTGACATTCCTGAACTAGGGTGTTGCAATCCGCTTAATGAGTTTGATAATACTCTTTTTGTGTAATTTAATATAACCGTCTCTTTTACTCTCTTTCGTTATATCTGAAATCTAACAAATAATATATATTGATGTTTATTTGAGTTGTGTATATTATATTGACAAACTATCATGGGCATTAATAATATTCTCCTCTTTTAAACTGATCATATAGTTTGGTTAGTTGCACTAACCAGTCACTCACATCCGAAATTTAATAACATATAAGAAAAACACCATTACATTAAAAAGCTTGATAGGCCATTATCTACATGTGTTATTAACTCATTGATAAGACTACCCTCATCGCTACTAGTTTTTTCATCTGTAGTGATGTCAGTGGCGGAGCTTAAACAATTTTGTAAGGGGGACGGGGGCGAAATTATTTTTTTTAGGGGGGCGAACTCGATATTTATATAAAAATTTACACTACCGGACCAAAAATTTACGCTATCGGGCTAAAATTTAACACTACGGACGAAAAAATAGGGGGGCGGCGGCCCCCCCGGCCCCTATTAAGCTTCGTCCCTGAGTGATGTGGCAACCACATGTGGGGCATGCTAAAATCTGGTTTTGAAATAGTAAGTGCAAGCATCGTTTATATACTTATCATTTGTCTGGTTATGCAAATCTATCTTTAAATGCAAGCTATGCTTTATCTTGAGCTTTATTAATAAATGATTAGCTAAAAATAAGAATCGGCTAGAGTCTTAGGTTATAATTATAGCATTTTACAATCTACATAAGTAGAACACAAATATTTATTTAACTCTTTATATGATTTATTAATTACCTTTTTAACTTACAAAAAAATCATTTAATTTTTTTTAAACCAACGAACAATAAGGATCATAATCGTTTTTTTAAATAGTGTTAATCGTAAAAAAAGGTTTGTATAATTTGAAATTTACGTAGTATAACACTACATGAAACCAAAAAAATAATGTTGTCAATTGACCTTATCATCCTCATGGTGGCTCCACCTTTGGTGTTGTAGGCTAATTTATGTGTTTGTAACGATAAATAAAAACAAAATAATGTTGTCAATTGACCTTATCATCCTCATGGTGGATCCACCTTTGGTGTTGTAGGCTAATTTATGTGTTTGTAACGATAAATAAAAAACTAATGTGACATGCTAAGTTGCCGACAAGACCTACAAATGAAAACGATAAGTTGTTGCACTAGAGAGAGTATAAGTGTGAAAGTGAACAACTATATTTTTGTTATGGAATGGTCAAAAACCAAACACAAGACTAAGTCGCTTAGTGGAGTAGGCACAATAATTCAAATCAGTTTTTCCTCGTAGTCTACAACTATTCTACTGAATTTTTCATCATATTTCTTCTTCATTTCATTTTTTTCTTCTTACTTTGAGATGGTCAACAAAATTTTAAATCATTTATTCATTTGTACACATTTTTTATTAAAAAAATTCATCTATTATATCAAATGTAATGGAGCATTATCCATTATAGCATCTTAAAACGTCCTTACACCACCCCCGTGAATATTATAGGGGTGTTATAAGTGGGGGGCATTTCTACCATAACGACATAACTTATCATATATCTCATAATTAGGTGATGACTGAAAGACTTTAAGAAGCATTAACCATTGTTATTGGCAAAAAAATGATGTAATACATGCATTTTTTTCTGTTTAAGAGGCATTAACCATTCTTATTCATACGTAAGTTTAGTTATATATCTTCTCAAAACATCGGGTTATAATTCATAAATATTTATTATTAAATATTTAATAATTTATTTATTTAACCTATATAATACACGTGATACTACATAACAAACTATAAAACATGACTTATAGACATTATAATGATAAGACTCATAAGAAATATTACTGAAGATATAATACGAATTATAGATCAAAACAATATATATACATAAGCAAACGTGACTTTTGGGTTTTGAAAGTAACACAAATACATACTTACAAGCTCACCTAAACGTTATGTTATGCCTTATTGTCACATATTATGCGATTTTTGCAAGTTACACATATTTATATAGTCATAATCTATTGCAAATTTGCAACTACATATTCTAATTGTTAGTTAAGACTTATTATCTAAACGACTTACAAGCGTAGTTCGTAGGCTATCAATGTAGATTTTAGACATGTATCACAATAATAAAGATCTCACAACTTATGTGTTATTTTGAAAAACCAGTGACGATTGTTATAGTTATTTGTGGTGTTTTGTCAAACAATGTAACAAACACGAGTCCACCAAGTCCGTATGTATAAATGAATACATACGTATAAAATAATTAAATAAAACAATTGATCCTCTAATGTTATCTGTGACCTAACGTGGAGCTTTACTTGCAAGGTGATGCTATTCACCAAAAATTTGAAGAAAAAAAAAACTTAATTGGTGAAATGCGAGTCCCTTTAAATTAGACGATTCAAGCCAGAATTTAAAGCCAGACCTTATCATTTGAATTCTAATGTTTTCAGAATACGACTGAGAAATAAATTCATAATAGATCTGGTTGTGTGAATTTTAATCGTACAACCACCGGTCGGACTAGAATGAACCATATATCAATATTATTATTATTATTTGTGTTTTTCCCTTTTTGAATACCGTTTAATGGTATATAAATACTCAATATCTTTCATTTAATGCTTTGAACTTTATTAATATTACAAACACACAAAATAATGTATATTGTTATATTTTATATATGTTAGTATATAAAATTATTAAAGTATATAATAGACTTAATTACACCGGTGGTCCTTATGGTTAGGCCTGCTTTCACTTTTAGTCCTTAACTCTCTGAAATTACAAAGTTGGTCCAAAACTTTGCACAAGTGTAACAACGAGGATCCCTGAAACGGATGGACGTTAACTTTAACTGTTAAATTTTTTAAAATAACAAAAATACCCTTTTAATTAAAAAATGGTCCCCACCTCGATCATCAGCTTCCCAGCCCACCCACCACCACCTTCATCCACCACCATCACCGGCGAACACCACCAAATCGGTCGGTATCTTCACCGGCGACCCGTCACCACCATACTTCCTTTCCCCCACATGTCTTCCTAAACTAACACTCTCGCTCAACCCATCCGCCAACATCACCATCATCTTCCTTTGCCGGAGAAGATGACCTGAAAACTGAATTTCCGAGGAAGACAAGAACGACAGTGTTACGTGGGTGGTTTGGTGCTGGTGGTGACGATGGTGAAGGTGGTGCCGGTGACGGTAGTTGAAGGTGGTTTTGGTGGTTGAAAGTTGAATGTGGTGTTTATGGTTGAAGTTTGAAGGTGGTAGTGGTTGAAGGCTAAAAGTGGTGGTGGTGGTGGCAGGAGTAGTCTAGATGGAGAAGAAGAAATGTAAAAGGGGATATTTTTGTCATTTCACACGAATTTAACAAAAATAATTAACGTCCATCCGTTTTAGAAACCATATTTGTTACATGTATGTAAGGTTTTGAACTAACCTTGTAATTTTGATTTTTTAATATGATTGTGAAACATTATTATTTACAATATTAGAAGGATTTTTTGGATACATTCTTGGGGAAATGAATTACTTTTGAGCAAAGAAAGAGCCCTTTTTAAGAAGCTTTCGAATCTTTTTTACTCTCCTTACCCGAAAAAGAAACAATATTTTGCCATAAGTTTTCATATTTCTGTTTTTGTTTTTCTTTTTCTAAGATTGTCTTTACACGACATATAACCATATGCATTATTCTTCTTATTTCACTTTGATTTTTGAGACCCCATATCTACACACATTTAATTATAAATCAATATTCAATACCACATAATTTTATATCCTATCCCCAGGAATTTTCTCTTATATGCAATGTCGAATTTTACTATACGTATTGTATATAATTATATGTGTCATATAGCCTTATATGATATAGGGCTATGAGATGTATATTCATCTCACAACCCTTAAATTTTTATTGTTTTGATGTCGTCGACTTTATACGCTACGTGTTAGGCTAGATGAAAAGGGTGCTGATCTATAATAGATTAATCGGTTTCTTAATTTAGTTTTTAGAACCCTTAATTTTTTGGTTATCTTCTTCAATTCACATTGGTCATTATTGCACATTATTCAAGATTCACAGCATTCAACACGAATCTTTCATGGATTCAAACACCAGCAATGAGCGGGAAGAAGGTAAATCATCTGAAGAACTAACAGTCATATACAGCCACAATGACGACATGAATCACCCTGAAGAAACCGAAACAATCATACCAATAAACCAATCAAAATCCACAACAAAACGCTACAAAGGTGTTTGGAGGAAGAATGGCAGATGGATTGCTCGAATTCGAAACCCTTTCACCAATTCGCGTGTGTTTTTGGGCAAATTTGGAACCAATGAAGATGCTTTGTCTGCTTATTTCGCCAAAAAGAGCGAATTTGAGTCGCAAATTAGGGCTGAAAAGGTTTCGAATTCGGTGATGATCGATAAGCATGGGTTTTTGTTGGGGGATTTCAGTCGATTGGATGAGGATCTCAGGATTTGCGAGTAAGAAATTGATCAATTTGGTGAATGATTTTGCTGAAACAGGTATGTGATCTAAAAATTAGGGTTTGGGAAATTTGAGCGGATGATTATAATCAACACACTTAGCATATATTACTATATTAGTGAGGGAATATGTTAATCAGGGTATATATGAGAGTTTATCGACTGTTTTAACCACAACCATTGTTATTAGCAGCTCGAGTATTCATCATCTTCATCAATGTACTTAGAGCCATTTCATGTATGTTCAATGGTCATCACCAATTTTAAAGCTTTAGGGTTTAGTTTTCAATCTATCATCTTTATTAGTGTAGTTAGAGCTCAAAGTTTGTGTTCCCTGTAGATCAGAAGATGAAATATAGAAGATTTATTTATCGATAATGTAGTAGTAGAAAACTAACCTGCAGAAGAACTTAAAACAATCACATGATTTGATTAAACTACTCTCACAAGTCACAAATATTCAAAAACACTTCTGAAGATTTAGAAATACTTTTGATAAAAGCGATCCTGGACTCGCTAACATAACAGAATCATCGAGAAATAAGCAAAAGTGCATACAATTAATTCTATAACAAGTCATCAAGATATGAAGTTATGAACTAACCCTACTTGCAATGAGATAACGCAAAGATTAGAGAGAAGGAAGGTGATTTGTTATAGAAAGAGTATAATATCTCTAGTAAGGCTCTAAGTTTGTTTGTCTCCCTTAAAATAATGACCATTTGTCTTCTCGGCGTTAGCCTCTTTATTCCATGGGATAGGGGTAACGATTGCTCTCATCTCACCCTTTCCAGACCCTCTTGTATGGGTGATATTTTTACTCGGCATGTCTGTTGGTTTGTATGCCGCTAACCTCTGTCACCCAGTTGTTTTCTCCGACCAGTCAACCCATTCTGATTGCTAACTACTTTGGTGGTTGCATATGATTTTTTCCCTAATTTGTGTTTTACGCTTCTCGAAGCAGACTGAGTTTTTAGTTAAGCATCAAGCTTTAGCTGCTGATGGATACTATTGTGAGAAAAGAAAATTTGTGCAAATATTGAATGGGCTAAATGTTGAAAGGCATGCGGGCAACCAATGAGGAAGATATGGTAAAAGAAAATGCGATGGATAATCATGACTTGGTTGATTCGAGCATTCATGAGGTTAGACAATTGGGTTGTGATGATTCTTGTGGTTCTGTCTTCTGTCTTCAAAGAGAAAGGCAAGAACCTTTCAATGATAGCTGAAGAAGAAATGAAGGAATTCATATGATACTAGGAAATTTTTTGGTAAAAATAGAAGAGAAAGATTGACTTAAAAACAAGGAATGATGTGGATCACATTAACAGTAGAAGACTAAATGTAGAAGAAAGATCTAGCTGGTTTTGGTGTGGATGGTCTGCTTTAAGAATTTGAAGGATCGAAATTTTGGTATTTTTTAAAGTAAATTGTATCTTGAAGTAGAGATTCATTTATATCGTTGCTAGTTTTGCTTTTTAAGTTGGTTATGATTTTGAAAGCCACAGCGCGATCTGGAAATTACCTCAAGGCCTTGAGGAGGTGCTTCATGTACATCTCATCGAAATCGATCAAAATTAAGGTCAATGGAGGCTGATATGTAAAAGCTATCAAAGGAATGAAGAGATCATGAATGGTTTATCTGGTTGTACATAAAGCTTATTTGGTCGTACATGAAGCTCTTACCTCAAGCCTCGCCTTATGGGACCTAAACGCCATGGAGCGACTTGGCATTTTGAAAGAACCAAGAGTTGGCATTGTTCGTACGGCTGGTGGTGGTATTATTCAGGTTTTGCATAATCTGCAGGCCATGTTTAGGTTGGTTTGTTTTCTGTTAGTAGTCTTAGTTTGTTAGTTGGTGTTTTTGTTTTGTTTTAGGTTATTTGTTATGTTTGTCACATATCATATCGAATTAGTTATTGTTTCTTAGCTCATAGAGCATCTGTACGTTTCCTATTCATTATAATAAATTTTGAACCATTTGAAAATAAGTTCTAATAATTGCCAAATTTCGAGTCCATTATCAAGTTCATCACTTTTTCCACCAACTTCAGTGTTCTTTGGCTGTTTAGCAGCAACAACAATTCATTGTTTCCAACTTGTATGATTATAAATTCAAAACTTGCTTATATCTAGAGCAATAAAACATATGTCAAGAGCTCTCAGCAGTTTATCTACTTATTTACTAGTGTAAGAATAGGTGTGTAAACGAGATAGGCTCGAGATTGACTCATTTAAGTTAATACTTAATAGAGCTCGAGCTTGTTTTTGAGTTCTATACCTAAAGTTTGAGCTCGGCTCTTAAGTAATTTTGGCACCCCGATTGAAAATGGGCCAAGTTTTATGAGGTCTTGGTGCAAAACGGTTTTACATCGATGCCAATTGTAGTGGTAGAAATGAGTTGCTTAAAAAAAGGGGAAAAGAAATTAAAAATTATAATAACATTCACATCTTAATTTTCATCTTTATCTTTATAATTACATAAAAATTACTATTTTTTCATTTTTTTAAATAAATAATATTTATTTATACCTTTATCATTAGTTTTTTTCTTTTTTTACTCACGGTCACTTTAAAAAAATATTACAAAACTAATAAAGAAACACTCATAAAGTAGTATGAATCAGAGTAAAATTGTCAGTTGTGTATTGAGAGCATTCACAGCTCATTCCTTATAATTTGTGAGTGGGAGTTTTTAAATTGTATGGAATGGTTTAAGTGGTTGTGAGTGGAGGAGATAGAAAATGTTACTGTTCATCTGTAAATTTAATAATTTATAATTCAATCCTTATAATTTTTTTAATATTTTTAAAATTGGTTGTGAGTGAAAGAGAGAAAAGATAATGGAAAAACTATAAAAATATATTATTCAATTGAAAAAAGAAAAAAAAAAGTAATGATTTTTAGTGTAATTATAAGGATGAAAATAAAGAATAAGATATGAATGCTTTAAGAAAATGTTTACTGAAAAAGAGATATATGCAGGGAATGGGTGTGTCGGATTGGTAGATTGAGTTGTTGAATTACATTAAATACCACAGGCACAGATAGAATAGGTTCTTTCAGATTTTCAACTTCCATTTATACCATTTTGTTTTATTCACTTTTAATCGTTTCACTTAAATAATATTGCACATCCCCAAATTTTGGGTAAAGAATTCCAGACAACTTAAAACTGTTGATTTGACACTAATTCACATTCCAGTGTTTTGCTGATCTCCAAGCTGCTGTAGTTTAGATTGTAACAACTTTGCTGATAAGTAGAAAACCATTTTAATCACTTTTTAACTGTTTGTTAGACAGTTTAATTAACATTTTTAACTCTTTTAAATTACTTCATTAAACTTGATACGAAGTTGATTCAAGAACTGACAAACTCGTATTTGAGGCAACTAGATAAAGGCAAGTGAAAACTACCATAATTTTTATCGCGTGATTTTGAAAAAAAATCTCATTTGTAGCCTTAATTTCGACTTTAAGGATCTTTCAACGAATATAATGATTTTAACGAGTGAATAGTCGATTTTATTAATTCACATTGTTATCTAGCAAATTAGCAATACCTAGAAAGACATCTTTCGTGTAGTCTCATTCACCTAAATGTATTATAAAAAAATATCATCAGTATAAAGAAGATTAAAATTAAAATTAATAAAAATTTGTAGTTGAGGCTATTAAATATTGATAGAAACACATAGGTAACGGGTTGGTATTATACCATTACTCCTCTAAGGTCCTACGTACTAGACTTTTAATGGTTTCACTGTGTGTGAGTGTGTCACAACTTAAAAAAGTTAGGGTCAGCTTATCTACAAACATTTTAAAGTGTATGCAACTACAACCAAGTTTTATCCTTTTCATATATAGTCATTTTTTTATGCATGAGTTAGGTGCCTAGGTTCTTATAAATGATATTACTACATTATATTTAAGATACTCAGATGTATATATCCTATAAATAAATGATCTTTTTCATGTCACAACTTTGTTAGCTTAAAGTGCCTAGTATTTTGATATAACTTAGTAACATCGATCACTTATATAGATTAATATTACATGTTTTGCTTACAAGAAGTTTGCAGATTTGTTTTTGGTTGTCCGTTAAGGTTATTTATCATGATTTGCTCTCACATTAATATTTATAATTATGAATTTATTCTCCTGTTCACAAGGAATTATTTTAAAAATATATTGGTGATACATAAGACGGGCTATTGTTACAACATATTATCTCTTTGTTGAACAAAATAAAACAATTAGGAATACATCCAATGTGTAAGAAGTTATATGCTATGTTTTGGAAGCTGTAATGGAGCGGCATGTTCAACCGGTTAAACTGCCATTTATTGCAGATGACTTCCTATCTGATGAACCAACACTAGCAAACTGTCTGGTTTAAGAGAACTCAATATAATCAGATCAAAACCGCTCAAAATCAGTGACAAGCAACCCTCCTTAACAACTTTTGGAATCAGTCGTCCAATTAAATAGATGAACCACTTGACTTCTAAGTACAACAACTAATACGTTTCTTAGGATATTACTTATATATAATATGTTTATTTTCTCTTACTTCTTAGTAAATAGTATTTTTACTGGATTTCATGTCATTATTTCGTTAAATCACTTACCTTTTTAATATACATGCATAGTGTAGGAGTCACCTTAATTATCATTTAAATGATATTTTATTATTCTCATTCTAATATTAGAACAATTACTTGAATATTTTTGTATGATATGTGTTAGCTTTTTCTGTTTTAATGATTCTCCTTTATCTATGATCTTTGGTTAGATTCACCTACTTTTTTATGTGGCAAATAATATTGTCCGTCCATGTGGTGGTGGATAAATGAGTTCGTACTATACTAGACCACGACACTACTAATGTATTTTAATAACATTTAATTCAATAATATCAGTAGATCAAGATATCAATTTGATGTTTCCTAGATTTGATTAATATTTGTATATGGTCAAGAACATGATTGTATAAACTGCAAAATAAATGACAAAAAAAGAAACAAATCATAACCTAGATTATTAATTTTGTATAAATACTCATCGATTAATAATATAAATGCTATTTTAAGTATATATATATATATATATATATATATATATATATATATATATATATATATATATATATATATATATATATATATATATATATATATATATATATATATATATATATATATATATATATATATATATAGATGATTTATTAATGGCGAGTGGTTGTATTAATATCAAATGCAAGAAAAATCACTTGTTAACGATTTTAAATAAGCGAGCACCACCCATCGATCACAATGTGTCACCACCACTATCATATCCGAATTTTCCGCTAGCGCTACCCCCAATCGTTTTGCCAGGCTTATTGCCCACCCTAACTTAAAGATTTGATAAAAAAAAATTTGTTTTTAAGGGTTGTGTTAAATGTATCATTTGTACCCTTCAAAATATCACATGGGTTATATATACTCTTTATATACTAAAGACAAAATTTGATAATTTTAGTATAATATTTTCAAGGGAAGGTATGCCAAAAAGTAAAGGGGAAACAATTTAACTTCTTCTAAAAATGTATACATATATAGTTCGAATTAACAATTATCTTCCTTTGGTCCTTGTAAGAACCAGAAGAGGAACATTGATACATTTTTCCTATAAAAAGACTTTCTATAAAGTGAGTATTAAAACCAACCAAAAAAGTAATGCGTATATACATATTAAGTATTAACATGTGTTCTCCTTTTCCTTGTTATATAGTACAATCGTTAAAGATACATATGATGAAGAAAAAATAAAAGAAAATCATATGTTTAATTATTCTATTGCCCCAAACTCGTGATTGATGGTGGGACATGGTATACCGTTATCGGCACAACAGAAACAACTTGGATTTAATTTTTATTAAGGATTTTTAACAAAGGTTTTTAGTAAATAGTAATTGTTTTAACTAAGTTGAACCGACTACATTTAAATCTTCTGTTTTTTACCATTCTTAATCACATGAAAACACTTGATTGTGAAAGATACAAAAAGAAAGTTTTAAAAAGTTGTTTTTTTTCTAATGATATCGTTTGATCTGCTTAGAAAGCGAAGAATAGAGTTAACCGTACATGTCTACAGGCTTCAACCTACAGAGAAGAGAGTAAGATACAGATACTAGTAAGTTCTAGAAAACCGTTCTTTTTTCAAGATTTGTCTAATAGACGGAATAATGTACTTAGTTCACATTGCTTGTTTGTCTTATTAAATATATGAAATTAAACTTTGCTAAAGTCTTTTGTCCCTTTTTAGTTATGTCCTTATTGCTAAAGTCTCTTGTCCCAATTACAAAGAAAAAACTTACCAACCGGACCAAGTATGGGACCATTGATAACAATAATTGGATGGTTAAGGTTGAGAGGTTTTCAACATTGTTAATAAAATAAAGTTAAAAATAGAAGAGCAAAAGTAGAATCAATATCAATTGTTGACATTTTCATTTTAATTAATCTAGTTACTAAAAAGTATATCACTAAATTAAATTTTATATTATTTTAATTGGAGTATAGTTTTATATATCCAAAAACAATATAATACCTTTTTTTAACGACAAATGTACGACCCTGCTTCGGATGATAGGTGTTATCTTAATCGGGTCTACCTATCCATTTCCCAGCCGGGACCGCACCCCCAACTCCCTCAGGAAGAAACTCATTGCTGAGAAACCTCCTGACTCAACTCTGAGCATTTTGCTCAGAGCGAGACTTGAACCCATGACTACACTAGTTACACCGACGAATTCAAAGTAACAACAGCGGTGTTTCCATGTTATATGTCTTTGTCCAATGCATGAACTAACTAGTACGATTACAATAATGCATCCAACAACTCATTACAAGCGTCTAAAACCCACTTAAAAGTTTAATCAAAACAATACCTTATCCATATTAAAAAAAAAACACTATGTAGCATATCACACGTATACCCTGTATACACACATTATTTGAATATAAACGTGCATACATGAACGAGTTTTCCACCAAACATTTAATAAACGGTTTTCTAGTTGTTCGATTCGTTTACGTCACTTGCAATATAATTTACCAATTTACCAAACAAATATAAAACACCTGACATCATTTTATTAAACTTTTATCCTAATCACACAGAAATTAAATGACACATTTGTCACTAAATGTTGTCACTAAATCTTCACAACTTCAGGCTCATTAACAGGATACTTATGAATACAATCACCCCATGCACCATCCTTTGAAGCTTCAATCTCCTTATTACATTCCCACACTGCACTATTACACTTAAACCCACTACCAAACCCTATTTGCCACACTCTATCACCCTTTTTCATCTTCCCTTTAGCCTCCATATAACCCAATTCATACCACAATGATGACGATGACGTGTTCCCGAACCGATGTAACGTCATCCTCGACGCCTCAACGTGCTCGGCGGACAGCCTGAGGCGCTTCTGAAGCTCGTCAATCACCGCCCGCCCGCCCGCGTGAATACAGAAATGATCGAACGCCTTTTTGAAGTCCGGGATATAGGGTTTCAGATCGATCTTGAGTAGCTTTCGAGCTATAAGATTGAAGAGAAACAAGAGTTGTTCGGACACCGGAAGGACCAACGGTCCGATGGCGCTAATGTTTGCTTTTAGCGAGTCGGCCGCGATGACCATTAGGTCGAGGTTTAACGCGATCCCGACGTGACCTTCTTTGTCCTCTTCTTGTGTCACACAACGGTATGACTTGTCTTCGGACCCTCTATGGGTCCGAACCACATGCAAAAGTCTGTACTTTGCATGTTTGTGTTGTGACCTTTTATTGGTCAGAAGAACAGCTGCTCCTCCCATTCTGAACAGACAGTTTGGGAGGAGCATTGACCGTTCTTTCCCCATGTACGAATTCGGTGTGATTATTTCAGTACTGATCACCACCGCATTCGACTCGGGGTGCACTTGCAGCAAGTGCTTCGCGAAGTCGATCGATATCAAACCCGCGCTACAACCCATACCCGACAAGTTAAAACTCTTGACATTACTCCTCATCTTATACTTATTAACCACCATAGCCGAAAGAGAAGGAGTTGGAGCAAAGAGACTACAGTTAACAATCAAGATATCGATATCTTTCGGGTTGATCCCCGTTTGTCGAAACAACGAATCCATCGTGTCGAAAATGACCATTTCGGATTCATCTCTAGCATCAATCATATAAGGATCAGGTGGGAGATAATGCAAAGGGTGTGGTAAACATGTTTCTTCACCTAAGCCTGATCTTTCAAAGATCTTGACTTGAAAGGCAATGCTCTTGGGCTGTGAGGCTAAGATGATGCGCCCGTGTTCGGCCGCGGTGGCGAACGGCACGCGGAGGCTCGAGGGCGGCTTGAAACAAGCGAAATCGATGAGGTAGATGGTTCGAGGCTTGTTGAGGAAGTAGTATGTGAGGGTGGTGATGGTTATGAGTAAAGTGAGTGTGAGTGTGTGGGCTAATGAAAGATTAATGTTGAGAAGATGATCATATGAGAGATTGTTGGAGAATTGGGTTGTAGAGTTGAACATTGTGAAGGAATAATGGTGGTGTGGTGTGGGGTGAGGAAGAAGTGAATATGGGGATATATGAAGGGAGGGGAAGGTGAAGATTTAATATTTGTTTGAATATTGTGGGGATGAGGTAGATGAGAGGATTAAATGAGGTTTATGTTTTATTCTTATTTTTATTTTTATTTTTATTTTAAAGTATATGTTATAGTGTTGAGATAAATTCCGTCACACGGGTGGTTTTGGGTAGATGCGTTATAAGTATGGAACGAGACTCCTTAGGTTCGGGTCTGTCTTGTTGTATTGTAGTCTTGTTTTCCGTCCCTATAACCATAGATAACACGTTAGAGGGTTCAGGAGTTTAAGTCTAATGAACACTAGAATGCTCAAGTCAAATTGGGCCAAGGTGAAAGAGAACAATATGTATGTATATGTAAATATAGGTAGTATGTTATCTCTTTTTTACCTCTTGATACTTATATATATAAGTCTTTCATGAAGGTTAGAAGTGAGTAGTGGAATAGTGGGTGAAGCTCCCACTAAGGTAGTTATCTTCTTATTAAGAGGAAGAGTTAGTGAAGTAATGGGTAGACCCATGATGAACTAACCGGTGCGGGTTTGACCCACCGGGTCGGTCTAGAAATAGATATCCTCTACATATAGTATCAATATTTGTTTTAAAATAATTTTAAAGTATTTTATGTTAATAGAAATTTTTACTTTTAAATACCAATCTTTTAACCGTGTATTTGTAAGGATTTAAACACATATATCACTGGTCTACAAGACTATAGGCAATCTGTAATGTAGATGTTGAAGTTTTACATCAAGTTAGCGAAAGGTTAACACTAAATTTGTATGAAATAGATTAGGATGTAACCTTTCAATTCTAAGGTCTAATAATTTTACTAACCTTACAAAACAATTAGTTATAATTTTGACCCTAACTTATAATGTTAACTAGCTTTAGTAAATTCACGTATTACACGTGTTGAATAAAAAGTATTAAATAAAATAAAATTTTATTAATTATAAATTGATAATTTAGGATAAGATATGATTGAAATCTTATTTATTATTTAATAAAAGAGAAAAACAAAAATAATTGGTAAGGATAAATGTGATGTTGTCACGTGTTTCTTCTGGTTACTATTTTATTAGAGTAAAGAAATATTTCTCACACTTATAAATATTGTGCTTAACTCTCACCGTTTGTTATAACTAATTAAATTACAACCGTCTTTACTGCAAGTTATGACAGTTATAACTATTTTTTTCTTCAAAAGTGAAAGAATGTTATGTTTTTGACTGAAAGGAGATAGTAACTTAACTCTAACTAAGTTTACATGAATGGGTGTCATGTTTGGTGAAAAGCTTAATGAGTTTAGTATTTTTAGGATACTATTGTCTTGGTCTTGGAGATGTAGTGAGTGATACAAAACACATAATTTACACTTCTTATGAGTACACTTAAGTTATTGTCTTGTATAATTATATTTGCTATTCATGAAGTCCATATAACCTATAACATCTTGTTTTTCATTTTTTTTCTTTTGAACCAAGGATAGGACCTATTATAGTATGTAACTATTTATTCTGCAGTTTGGTTCTTGTGGATGGGGAATAATTTAACGTGTTAAACATAATAATATATAACTGTAGTTGGTCTTTTCATCTAATGAGATGAGAGTGAAAGTTTTTTTAATATATTTAAGTTGTTTAAACCTGACTCAATGAGGGTTTTCCACAATAATATGTTTTCTCTTAATGGTGCACCTGGGATACGTCTGAAATATCAAAATTAGTATAAATAGTTGATATCTTGTCTCTTGAAATTTGCTCAGATATATATTGAGCGTAGTTACAAATACCATTTAAAAAACTTTAACATATTTGTCTAATGTATATATTTTATTAGTTGCATGCGAAAAAATGTAAAAGGAGTTCAGTGATGAATTGATGATTATTATGCGGCCGTGAACGGGTGAAGGAGTCACATGGGTCATTTATATCAACATAAACGCAATAACGCTAGATTACGAAGGTGATCATTTATAATTTTCTATAATTTGTCACTTATAACCTTTTAAAAATATTTACAAGACAACTCACTTGTTTACCCATTTTGTCTGTTTGTTTTAATGTTATTGTAGCCTCTTTACCGAGCCATTTAATTCTCACCCATATTTAAAGGCTGTTAGTTTTGAAATTTAAGCCATCTGGAATATTCAATTACGATATATCTTTTTTACTTTTTAATAAAATTTAATGCATGTAGAAACAAAACAAAAATAGAAAAAAACAGGAAGATTGAGGGCATAATGGTAAAGACCAGGTATGAACTTTAATTCATAAAACGGAAAACTTATATGATAGTTAAATATGTTATAAATAGCATAAAGAAACTCATGTGATATATGTCAGATTCATATCTATTTGAAGGAATATGTGTAATCTCAATGTTTTTATGAAAAAGTTGTGTTTTTTCTACTGTTTTATGTTTTTGTATGTTTTAAGGGTTGTTTACAAAGTTATAGACTAATCAGGGCTTCTTATATATTTTAGTGGTAGTTTTTCACATTTAGTGTTGTTTTCATATTTGGTCTTTGTTAGTGAAAATATGAGAGCAAACTAGAGAATTATTGAGAGACAAAAGTACTTGGGCTTAAGTTGTAAGAGTAAACAGTGGGGTAGTTGTTAATTAATATGAAAAGAACGTCTAATAATACAAGTCTTATGTTTCTTTTTGCATAAATTAGGTGTCCCAAAAGTAGGTAAGCTGTCGGTTTCTTAGTTTTGTGATATTTTACCAATGAAGATAAAACACTCTATTAGAATACTAAAAGGCATTGTGGAATGAAGGGTTCGAGTAAAGGTTTGAGAAGATCAAATGAATGTCACCATCGTTGAAATAGTGTAACCAGAGTCGGTGGAAAGTGAACGAGGAGTAAAGAAAATGGTTGTCATAACAAACAACATAACGTGAAATGATGATATGATATGTAATGAGTTGAAGATAACAAAATCCTTACAGTTTGTGAATGGATCAAGATAGACCCTTATGTGGAGAGAGAAGAAAGTTTGACACCACCACTTAGCACCACACCCTGAGACAAAACGCTCCGTTGTTTTGAGCCCCAAAAATTTTGTGTATGTCCAATATCACTGGTTGTTTCGAGCCCTAACTAGTTGATTTTTTGTTTTTTTATTTAATTTGAGTCCTTTTATGATTGATTTGATTTGTGTCATGTTGAATTGATTGGTTGAATTTTTCGATTGTTATAACGGTTAGTGGGTTGTGTTTTATTGTGAGTTATGATATCGAAGTGTAAACTCACTCTATAATTGTGTAACTTGATTATGTGCCATTTCAAACTTGTCAAATCCTTTCAAGATCCGGTTTCCATTCCGGTTTGTTAACCGATCATAAACATTTTCGACGTTTAGTAAAAAACCCAATTTGTGCACCTCTACTTGCGAAGTTTTCTTTCACTTAACTAGAGATGAATCCAAGATCTCCTCTAAAGCAAAGCAAAACACACAATATCGGTTGGGACGGTTGGTATGAGATGTTATATTATTATTACCTATCCCAACATATTAGTTACTTTTTTTTCTTTTTGGATTACATTGATGATTGATCTACTGGGCCACTGGCTAGTGTTACTAGTGCCTACTTTCATGGATTGAAAGGCCCATATTTTCTTCTCGAACCTAAAAGTACATTAGGTTGAATTGGGCTGAATATTGGGCCCAGCTTAAGTATTTTTCAAATGGTTCATATTCTTATGGACTGGAAGTTTATAACCTATGTTGGTTTATGGGCTAAGGTAGTCTGCCGGCTGCCAGCTGGACTATGATCTATTAGTCATTCATCTTTTTTGTTTTATACTTTTATATTATTGAAAAAACCAAAATGAAAAAAAAATTGTTTAGGGGTTGCTTATAATGGCAAAGCTATAGGAGCTAATGGTGAAACTCCTATTGAGGAAAATGATTTTAGCTCTGTATGTAACGGATTACTGTAAATTAGTTGAGGTGTACGTAAATTTATAGATTTAAAATGTGTGTGAGTTTGCTGTTTAAAACAGAAAAACAACACTTGTTGTATTTTATACCTTTAAATTATATGTTTAATTAAGGGTTGAGTTATACAAACACTCATTTATGTTATTGAAACACCCTATTGTCTCTATCTCTCTCCATATATCTATATGTATGTATAGAAAGATATAGAGATGATAAAATAAATTGGTGTATCAATAATTTACCCCTTAATTAAAGGTAGGGTTATGTTATTGATACACCCAATTTATTTTATCATCTCTATATCTTTCTATATATACATATAGATATATACAATAGGATGTCTCAATAATATAAATGAGTGTTTGTATAACCCAACCCTTAAAAGTAATATAGGATTAATATAATCATAATGTCTAAATTTGATGTAGCATGTATTGGACAAGTTCAAAGTCAAACTACTCAAATGTCACCACTCACCAACCCCCATGTTGCTTTCATGGATGCTTCATTTCACATTTTTCCATTTGGATGGTGTTTGGTAAGATTTCTTGTTTATGGTTTATTATTCGGTAGAGGGAACAAAATCAACGGTAAAGGGTCAAAACTTATATGATAGATACACATTAATTTTCAGTATATGTAGAAATGGTAGGTCAAGTAACCCACTAATATTTTATATCATATTTTTAGTTTTATTACAAATAATAATATTACATCTTACATTTTGATTTGTTTAATAACAAAGGTTTAAAGTAACACATTTCACTGGAAATTGACATCCTGTCTACCTTGTAGAAAAATGAAATTTTAAATTTCTGATATCAAAGTATTATTTTTTAAGAAATTATTCATATATTTTGATATATTAAGACTACAAATGTAGACTTAAGATTATGGGAGTTGAGACCAAGTAAGCAAAAAAGTTGGTGAGGCCGTTGAATTAAACTCTATTCAGCGCCTTCTTAGTTCAACATTCATTTTCCAAATTTCTTTTGGTTATTATTTAGTATGACTATAAGTGAGAAGAATTCAAAGTCTAATAGATTTTGGACCAACTAGTTATATTTATACTACAACAAATAAACGTATTTATACTAGAGGAATATCTTAATAGTAGGATACTATGATGTCTTTCCTTTAGAGATCAATAATTTAAATCCTGTAAAATATAAATATAAGTGAATAATACAAGTAAACCAAGAGTTGTTCTAAAAACAAATTTCCTTTAGGATCGGTTGGTTTTATCCATTTCATGGAGTAATGTTTTTTTAAAAGAACTCAAGTGTTTAAATCTTATGGTTAACAATAGTATAAAATCAGAAGTAGATTATACTGTTATTAGAAAAAGATAAATAGTTTTCTTAGGACACTCACTAACCATGTGTCCATGTGTAAAGTAGTGGAATATGATTCTAAACTTTATGTATATTTAATGTATACGTCAAATAAAAAAAAGAAATAGAAACATTTTACCAATTCAATTCTATAAATTGAACATTTTTTTACTATCTAACTTTGTCTAACCTTTACACTCGTAAATGCTTAACCTCATATTATTTTTATGGAGAAAATACAATATCAATATAGTATAGACCACTAAGTTATGGGTATTTTTCATTTTAATAGGTCTAGCTTTTTTGCAAATTCCTGAAACAATCAATGTGTTAAGGGGTCATAATATACAAAACACACTTTATAAATCGATACATCCTATACGTCTTGTACAACATCATACGTGGCGTATAGATTCGAATAAATAGAAAACAAGGAAAATCCAGGGGTTGAAGGGCTGTCAGAATGTTATACGCAACATATCTATATGATACGACCTTTTATACGACACATATAGTGTTATACGACGCGTATAGCAAATTTCGACACTGACTACGATGAAAAACTCAGTGGGTTGTCAGAGGGGTTATATGCCCCGTATAAAACTATACAAACATCTATACAACACGTATTGTGCTTTATGAACCGTATAAAAATGTTTAGTCTAAACGGAAATAATAATAAAGTATAAAAATTAGGGCAAAGTGGACGTCAAGTAAGAATCTAATCAAAATACGCGTCTCCATTCAACAGGTGCGACGGTGATGGTGCCACCTTCTTCCGCCATTAACGCCTTTAAATACCACCAAATACACCCTGTTTCTTACTTTCTTTACAAGTCACCTTCTTCCCCACAAATTCTCTATATAAACAACCCATTTCATCATTCCAATTCGAACCCTCAAACCTTCACACAAATGGGTCTCATCTTTGAGCCTGAAACCGACCAAAACGCCGCCGGATTGCTTCAAGATTTCATCCAAAAAGCCGGTGGCTGCGCCGTCATCGACGGCGGCTTCGCCACACAGCTTGAGCTTCATGGGGCTTCCATTAAAGACCCGTTATGGAGCGCACTTTGCTTGATCAATAACCCCCATCTCATCTCAAAGGTTCAATTCATTCTTCATTATTCATCATTCAATATTCGTCTCTGTTGTTCTTAATTACAGAGGTGTTTATGCGATTGGGGCTAATTGCGTTCTAATTTGAATGTAATGTAGGTTCATTTGGAGTATTTGGAAGCTGGTGCTGATATAATTGTAACTTCTTCGTATCAGGTGTGTGTAATTTCATCTCAATTGAAGTATTGGACATCTTTAATTTGATTGAAGTTTGAAAATTTTCTACTGAAATTGAAATTGAATGCGAATTTGTGATCGATATCAGGCTACTATCCCTGGATTCATATCGAGGGGACTGTCGATTGAACAAGGGGAAAAATTGCTAGAAAAGAGTGTGAAATTAGCCACAGATGCTCGTGATGTGTTTTGGGAATCTGTGAATAAGAATGGTGATGATCATTCGTATAATCGAGCTCTTGTTGCAGCTTCAATTGGTAGCTATGGTGCATATCTTGCAGATGGCTCAGAATACAGGTAAACAAGATAATGTTCATAACTCATTTCAGCTTCTGCTAATATTTTAAAAAAGATTGCATTTTCTGACAAAAAAGTTACATTTGTTAATAATAATGTTGCATTATACGAATGTTGCTTTAGATCTAATATAACTTCAGCTGTTTGATAAAAAAGTTCCTTCATTTTGAAAGTCTGATGTAACTTTTTCAATGTCTGATGCAATATATTACGAGTGTTGCATTAGCTTTATTTTGTTGTAGTGATTTTGAATTTTTGATATGTTTTCTCTTTCAGTGGGTATTACGGGGAACATGTTGATTTGAATAAGCTCAAAGACTTCCATAGACGCAGGCTGCAAGTTCTTGTTGCATCTGGTCCTGATCTGCTTGCTTTCGAGACGATTCCAAATAAGCTAGAAACTCAAGTAATCACTCATTCACTCATCTTGTTAGTTTCTTGAAATCTTTGAAGAAAATCAAGATTCTAAAGTTGTTAATCTAACAGGCGATAGCAGAATTACTCGAAGAAGAAAATGTTCGAATCCCATCATGGATTTGTTTCAGTTCTGTAGATGGTGTAAATGCTCCTTCAGGAGAGAGCTTTGCAGATTGCCTTCAAGTTATTAACACCAGCGAAAGAATCGCTGCTGTTGGGATAAACTGTGCACCACCACAGTTTGTTCACAGCCTTGTTCAGAAATTCAACGAGGTAGATCATAATCGATTGTTCGAGTTTAACAGAAACTGTTTTCGCGTTCCATTTTTGTAAAAGTTTGAATCTTTTTGTGCAGTTAACCACGAAAGTGATCGTTGTTTATCCGAATAGTGGTGAAATTTGGGATGGTGTCGCCAAAAGATGGCTAGTGAGTTATATGATCATAGAATTAAAAAGGTTTGAAGTTATTGAAGTTGTTTATGTTTGTTATTGATGCTGTTTTGTTTGCTTATGCAGCCATCCAAGTGTTTTAACGACGAAAAGTTTAACGTTTTAGCGACAAGATGGCGCGATGCGGGAGCCAAACTTATTGGTGGTTGTTGCCGAACCACACCTTCAACCATCCGTGGTGTTTCAAAGGCTTTGAAGCAGGGTTCATTGGGTACTAATTGAACAAAAGATATGGTTTAGGATAGTATTGATATAATATAATTATAACCATGTAGTCATCAAGGAAATGGGCTTATTTAAATATTGTTTATTTATTTATTTCTTATTTTACTATCAACAAAATGATTAATAATAAAGGTCTTTGATTTAGTGGTAATTTCGTGGTATACATATGTGTAAAATGATGTATGTCTCTGTAAGATTTGATTTAGTGGTATACATATGTGTAAAATGATGTATGTTTATGTAAGATTGAAGGTGTATAATTTTCGTAAATAACGATATGGGATAGGTTAAGATTCTTAAAACAAAGAAAAAAATAATTAATGTTCTTGTACACTTGGCTCAAAGCTTGACCACATGGTTTGTTGTTGGCTCGAACTTTGACCACATGGTTTGTAGTTGGCTGAGACTTGACCACATGGTTTGTTGCTTATTTGGACACATTTTCTCTTGTAAGATTTTGTTGGATATGAGTTTGTTGCTTTAATTGCTTTGTAGGCAGGCCGACTCATTATTCTTAGATGTCTATAGCAAAACAAAATTTTAAGCCCTCATATATATTAATTTTAAAAATTTTTGTCGGGGACCGGCGATATAAATAAATTTGTTTATAGTTTTGTAGGAAACAACTTAATTAATTGAAACAAAATCAATTGTAATATACTTTATTAAATAATAAACAAACAACAATAGATTAAAGTAAAAAAGAAAAATCAATTGTAAATATAGATTAAAATCGGAACAGAAAATAATAGATCAAATTGATTAAAAAAACAATAGTAAATTAAAACAATTAAGTATAAATCAAGATTAGACAACAATAGTTAGTAGATCATATGATTAATTAATTGCAAAAGAGAATTTAGAAGTGATGAACTTTAAAAAACCGTCAATGGTGAACAATCAATGAACTTTTGATGAGTCAAGTTTTGTAAGTCGACGTCGATGAACCAAGTTTTATAAGTCGACCTCGATAACCTTCAATCATTATGTTAGTATTCTCATTTATCTTTAAAACCACAAATATTAATTAAATTATCACATATTTTTTCAGCTTAAAATATTAATATACATAGGTTTTTCTTTTTAAATTTAAGGACTCTTAAAATTTAATGGGTTAAAAACGGTTGTTTTATTTTTTTTAATACCATAGAAACATAACTGTTTGTAGGTCCTTCTTCTTTATGCCTATTACCTTATTGGTATCTTAATGAGCCCTCTTGGGCCCAATCTGTGCCATTATAATCCCATTTGTCTTGTGTGGGCTTTTTGGATTCAGTATCAAATGTATTCACTGGGCTCGAAATTTGTCAAAACCCCATTGAGCATTTGAGCCATTGGGTCCGACTTCTTTGACTAGTAAAAGTCTAGAAGATCTACTATTAGATTAGGATTGTAAAAATCTCACACTCAATCTAATTATCTTTTTCTTTTTCTTAAACGGTAAATATGTGATCCTGATTCGAAAAATATGTTTTATTTTAATCGGGCTCATCTATTCGTTTCTCAGACGGACCGCATCCCTAACATCTTCAGGAGGAAACTCATTGTTGAGAAAACTATATGTCTCAACTCTGAACATTGAGCATTTTGCTCAGGGTAAGACTTGAACCCACGACCTTATACTTTTGCTCAATCTGACTATCTGATATGTAAATCTGTAATCGTATGTTCTTACATATCTTTAAAACATCCTTCACTTTTAACTTTTTAAGGTTAAACCTGTTACGATCATTCCTTTTATTATTTAAAGCACTCCTGCTTTTTACACTAATTATTTTATAAATAACTTATCAAATTTAACAAATTATGTATAATATTTAATAAATAAAATTATATTTAAGCTTACAAAATTAAATTGTAAAAAATCAAAATTATTAGCACATTAAAGATATTATGTAATTTTAAATTCAATAAACTCTATAAGCAACTATCACATGATCAAATATCACACAGTCAGATGATTAAATTGTTAAAAATATCTATCATCATATTATGTGGTCATAGTGGTTGGTTGTTTTGAAGGGTGTTTATTGGATCATACAATATATAATTCCGCTTAGATTATTTGGATTTAAAAATTTCATAACCATATCTGAATATTGATCCAATTGGAATAAGGGATATCTCTATCTGATCCGAATCTAGCCGTATACAATTCGGATCGGATTCGGATAAATACGAATAATCCGAATTTATCCGAATGAATCAAATAACAATTTTTTGTTCCTATTTTTTCTTTGCTAATTTTTATTTTTAACATTTTACTAGTTTAAAATCAAAATAAAACATATAAAACCAGAAAATATAAATGTGTCTTAAACACAAATTTTAATGCAAAACATATCACATAGTTGTATAGAACCTGAAGATTAGAATCTCTAAATTAATATAAAAATATATTATTGTAAAATTGTTGAGGATTAGAGTACTTGAAGGTGTCAAGATCATTGAGTATTGAGTTGAAAACATAATATGTAGTTGAGTAATAAGTATTGGGCTAAAAACATATATGAATTCTTATTTGGTTTATTCGGACATCTGAATAACCCGAATAAGTACATTATGATACCCGAAATCCGATCCAATATCCGAATAAGGAATTCGGGTTCGGATGAAATCCGATAAAAAAATTCAAATAAGAATTCGGATCGGTTTTTTGGATTCGAATACGGATCGAATTATAGTTTTTATCGGATTTTGGTTTTGTTGAACACCTCTAGTTTTCTCATCTAATTATAAGGTCAAGTTATGATTATGGATTTTTTTCTAGTAACACCTCTATTATAGAGGTGTATGCTTATGATATGATTTGAGAAAGAAACTACTATTTCATATCTATTCTCCTTAGCCTAGACTATTCTATGCTAGCTTTTTCTCTATTTGTAGCTTATAATTTAATCACAAATAAACCACAAAGTATATATATGAAAGAATTTATTTTAGTTTTAAAATTTTCAGTTAATTACAAATTATATAACTAATTTAACTAAATACAAATTCAAATACAAATAAAACTATAAATTAAACTAACGTTTTATTGTAAAGAAAACTAATGCCATTAATTTTGTTTGCCCACCATAGAATCCTTAGATTATAATTATTCTTTCTCAAGTAATACTTGAAATTTACCGATGTTGTAACACATTAAATTCCATCTTGACACCGTCTTTTAACAAATATTTTATTAATTAGAACCTCTAAGAGCTTAAAGTAATAAAAAGATCAAGTCGTTAAATTAATGTCTATATGATAAGAATCATGCAAGCAATCAATTTAATTCGTAATCTAACATATAAAATTCAATGCGTATGAACCATAAACGTCGATGCCATACGCCACTTACCGTACGTAGCACGCAACATGGCTATTAAATAAAAAAAAGTGTCAAACTAATAGTCTACTACATTTTTTATCCACTATAGCACATAACAATTAACATGGTGTTTATTATTCGGTTAATAGTTTAGTAATAAAGGGTGTGAATTTGTAACACCATATTTTCCTAGACACAAAGTTAACTTAAAAGTTAATGGGGTTGGTTTTCGTTTATACATGTTTGAATTAGTTTGAGTTGAAGTCGAGAACATGTTTAACTAAACGAGTCGTATTCAGGTTGAGCTGATGGATTGTTCAATTTAATCTGTTTGCATTTATAAACTTTTTAAAAGCGTATAGTATGTCATAGCTTAGACTGAATGAATATTTTTTATCAGATAATTATAATATAAAGAAAAACGAACATCACGTTTTATGGTTATAAATGCATTTCTTTTATACACATTTGTCTTTTTGGTTACTAATTTGTAATTTTAGAGTATTAATATGCAAAATATATAAGATTGGGGTTACACGAGTTGTGTTCTTGTCAACCCATGAATACACATGAGTGCATGACACATTTCAATGTTTGTTTTACGTTTTCATGACAAATTTTCGGGTTCTTGTTGGGTTTGAGCTGTCAACCCATAAATCAAACCCGTTTAAGTATATATTCAACGCCCCTGTTAAACTAAGACATTTTTAGTTGTTAACCTAAAATTCCACTACCTTATAGTCAATCTCAATATGCAAAACCAACACACATTTTGTAATAAGAATTTATGCATGCATTATAAAACAAAATTAAACACCCCTGTTAAACTAAGACACTTTTAGTTGTTAACCTAAAATTCCATTACCTTATAGTCAATCTCAATATGCAAAACCAACACACATTTTGTAATAAGAATTTATGCATGCATTATAAAACAAAATTAAACACCCCTGTTAAACTAAGACACTTTTAGTTGTTAACCTAAAATTCCATTACCTTATAGTCAATCTCAATATGCAAAACCAACACACATTTTGTAATAAGAATTTATGCATGCATCATAAAACAAAATTATTTTAAACAAAAGTACTTAGACATAGG
Organism: Flaveria ramosissima; assembly: GCA_025215565.1. Taxonomy (NCBI): domain Eukaryota; kingdom Viridiplantae; phylum Streptophyta; class Magnoliopsida; order Asterales; family Asteraceae; genus Flaveria; species Flaveria ramosissima. The sequence goes on from CM046032.1 coordinate 49,849,762, forward strand.
TGCATATAATATATATAGTTTACCGTATAACTACCCACTCGAGACGCCACTCCTAAGGGTAATATTACTAGGCATGTTGTTTATTTATTGTTTAAGTAGCTTATTGCACAAATGCTCGTACGCTTGAAGAATACTATAAGCGTACGCGTATGATTTTACTCACTAAACACCAATGCACATACATGAAATCGACCGAACAAAACATTAATGCAATAACCAAATAAGGATGTGGCCTACTACAAACGTACCCTTTAATTCGCTGTCGCATATTAAATTAAATATATGAATACATACTGGAATTTCATTGAAAATATCTATAAAATTTGTTCATTGCTATTTGCTACATAACAGTTTGGAGGACATATTTTATGCATTTAGTCACTTTTGATCATCCAATTTCTTTATGCAAATTAAATGCACAACAAATTTAGAAAGTCCAGCTAGCTAACATCTGTTGGGAAAATGATTAGAATACTCATAAATAATACGATTATTTTTTGTTTTTTTTATTCATATTTATACTTATCATACACTGTACGCTAATAAATTTAAAAAAAATACTTTTATGATATTGAAGTTGATAATTAAATTTTAACTTAATTTCTTGTTTTCTGGGAAAAAATAGATTACTCTCAAAATATTTTGAATAATAATTTAAGGAAAATAATAAAAATATCATTGGGCAAAAAATAGCTTTCTATCACAATAATTCTATTAATATATAACAAAAATATTTGCGAAAATAATATAATAGAGAAGAATATGTTGAATGCAGTATGGCCAGCAATTTAATGCGCACTCTTTTTTTATCGAGCTTCTGACTTCTCCTTTTGGGCAAAAATTGGTGATTTTGTAGGGGACCTCTTTACTTATAATATATTTCTTTTATATTTATTTTTATCAATGCTTTAATATATATTTTATAAAAACTTTCATGGTTCTGGCAAATACCATTCGCCTAAAAGTAAAACTCACGCATATGAACATATCGTATTTTTATGTCTTCATACACTTTAGAAAAATGTTTTATATTTTGAACAATGTACGTGTGTGTGCGAGACAAGTAGCCTTGATTAGAAAGATAAAACATTTTTTTATTCTGAACCTATCAAGAATCATGAAGATATATACAATTGAAGAATATATATACATGCAAATGACAAATAACAACAAAAAAATATACCATTATGTGTAATTATTCAACCTTAAAGCATCACAAATTTCTACCATTGACATCTTTATTTACTTTTCATCAAATTAGAAGCCAATCGTACCTTTGGATATTACTAATGCTATAGGTATGAAAAACTGTCAACAATATGATGCTCATCAATCATCATCATAATAAAAGTATTTTACCTCATATTAAAAACTTCTCATGTGGACTCAAATGGATGACAAATCTTGTCAAAGTTAATGAGCCATCATTCAATTTGGTGATATTGGATGTTTTTAGATCGTGTCAAATTTCAAGGGACCAATAAGCTTATAACAAAAACATACAATAACAATCAAAATGCAAAGGTAACAATAAAAAATGCAAGAGTTACAATTGTACCATATTTGAATATTAATTCGTTTCAGATACTATATTTATACATCATCATAGCCAGGTTTTTATTCTACCAACCAAAAAAGCAAACATCTTTCTCCAACATAATTCAAAATTTCATAATACCCACGGTTTTACATTACTATTACAAAATGATATCACAAAAGTAGTGGAAAATCATGAATTTTATAGATTTATGTAGGGTTTATAGTTGGTATGGTGTTCTATAGTTTAAGAATATTTTCATAATGATTTATAGACAGTCTGTTATCTCAAATAGCAGACTCTTACTTTTTATTTGTATTTATTGCAACCTGATAGCCCAAAAAGCAAGCCACATTTGGAGTATGCTTGCTATTCAAACGGAGTTAATGTTAGAAAAACCTAGGGTCCGCTAGTTGAGGTAAAAAACTCCCCACAAACCACTATACATCAATATTCAAACTAGATACCACTACATGAGAGGACTTAAAACCTTCATAAATTTAAAAAAATTTGGGAAACCATGAAAATTTGTTATAATAATTAACCTAAAAACTAACAAAAAAAGAGAAGATGATAACATGAAAATACCTAACAATTTTCTTTTAATTATGGAGAGCATCAGGGCAACTGGGTACTTTTCTTTTGTTTTCTTGGAAGCCTTTGCCCTTTGAAACGTTGATCTTTTGAGTGAATTTGCCATTAAAGAACTTTCTGTAAAGCTCCAATCTTTTGATCTCTTCTGAATCTTTACTTCTTGATGATGATGATAATGATGATGTTGTTATTGCACTTACACTGCAACAATCACTACTCAAAACCCATATTTGAAGCAATGAGAAGATGATCAAAAGCAATATCATCGAGTTCATCGTAGATTTCTGCCTTCTGCCGGAAAATGACATCATCACCGGTGGTAAATCACATAAAGTAATGAACCCTTGTGACAGTGTGATTATGAGTTAGCTCACTACATGTACACAATGGAAACTGAGAGTTAAATATGATGGGATATTAGAAGAGGTGTGATGAGTTTTCATGCAATGATAGGACCCACAAGATAAGATAGGAAGTGATATGAAGTTATGAACATTACAAAAATGTATGTATTAGTTATTGTAATAGTTTTTAAGAATTTATGATTTGATTAGTTTATTTTGATAATAACTACTTTAGTTAGAAGATATGATTTAGTTAGTGAAGGTATGTATAGATTTAAGACTTGGTAATTCAAAATTCTCATGCAGTGAAGGTTAAATTATTAAAATCCTTTCATATTTAAAAGGTTAACAAAAGGATATAAAAATAAAGGTTTAAAAATGTGATGATTTGTGATATTGTACGATTTTGAAGGATTTGGCGTATTTGTTATAAGTTAGGAGATGTGCAGGACGCATTGTAATTTAAAGTTTAAATGTCTAAAAACATAGAAAGAAATGTTTATCTTCCAAATTTTGATTTAAATAAGTCTTTTAAATAAACATTCAATATAAATTCATCCGTTTAAATAAGACTTACGTCCTTTTATTCTCATAAATTAATATCAACTTTGGATTATAAGGTTTTTAGGTTAAAAATTAACTGAAACACAATACTTTTTAAATTTGACATCAACTTAGTTCATATCCCTTGGTCAAGATTTGCATCACGTCATAGTTTGTTAACCTGCTAGCAAGAAACTAGGAGAAGGTCCACACCCACCTTTAACTAATTCTTTCGACACTACGAATTTTAGTACAATTTCACTATGAAATTTCATATGCGTTCTTGACAGTTCTTTGTCTTAGTTGATTAAAAACTGTGTATTAATAAAATATTGTAATATGAAAGTATCCAATACGATTCAGAGAAACATTCAGACATAGATGAATTATAGAAACTACATAACTCGAGTGAGCATGAATAATGCATGATGAATATGATGTGTATGGTACGGATCTTAGAGATCAAACATGTCAAGTTTGAGACGAGTTTTGATAATCTTATGTTTTTTCCTGTATTTTAAAGATATATCCTTAAATTCAATACCCAACATATGTGTCTAACTACACGATACTTGCTAGGTTTGTGGGTATTCTCACTAGCCCAATGATCCCTCACTAACACAATCTAATACTTATATCAAAATCCAACTAACACTGAATATTTAACTATAATTTAAACAATTTTATATATTTTAAATATCTAAAAATGCCCCATTTGTTTTCATCATGTTAGGAGAAGATAAATTTTGTGTCGTATCTTGTGGTATTAAAAACAACTACACGTTGTTCAAATGAACACCACTTGGATCGTTTGGATAATGCACCATTGGAGAATGGTGTTTTGGATGCTACTCATCCATAAACCTGGAGGGGGCCGGATGAAGTTGGTGTAGCCCCCCTCTCTTACATTATTAATATAATATATATGTGTATTTTTATTTAACTTCTATAAAAAGATGTTTCAAAAAGAATGTAGCTTTGGAGTAAAAATAACTGCTTTTGAATGATAACTAGAAATCTGATGTCATAGTCATGGGTGACTCGTTTGTGAATGTTTTTTGGGTTTAACATTGAAGATGCTATAATTTTAAAAAAAAATTAATTGTAAGACATATTAGTTAGCTACCTAATAGTGACCTGTAATAAATATTAAATTAGACATAAACCGGTTTTAATGAAATCCATCAGAATGAATTCTTGTTTTATTTTTTATGTTTTATTTCATCGGCCTAATAGGCTATTAATAATTAAACAGTAGGTTTTGGGCCTGGCCCAATCTAATTAGAAATTCCCAATGTGCTCTCAGATAGGCCCAATTGAATTTGTCAGTCTACTCTACCTGAGTACACTCACCAATGGGCCATGGATCATGATCAAGGGCCTAGAACTTAAAAAGACAAAATTTAAGAGAATGCACGTATGGAAGGCCCCATTTGCACTTAATTATAACTAGATATTTAGACACCCACAAAATTATAAATCAATACCTCAAATTTCTATACGTATCGTATAGCTTCATACCCGTCTTATAGAGGGGTCGTATAGCCCTATACGGGGCGTATAATCCTTTTGATAGCCCCTTGAATTTTTCCTTATAGTTAGTGTCGAAATTTGCTATACGTGTCGTATAACCCTATATGTGTCGTATAAGGCTATATGGGGCGTATAGCCCTCTGACAACCCTCCTGAATATTCCTCGTTACAGTGTTTTTGACCCTATACGCCGCATATGATCCCATACGAGGCGACGAGGCGTATAGAGTGGTGTTGATTTATAATATGGGGTGTCTATATATTAGGACCCTTTTATTTTTTTCCTTTATAATCACTCAAATTATAGAATAAAATTTCTTAAAAGAATGCACTTTTTACTAATTATTTAAGAAGTTTTATGAATTATATTATTTTCACTAATGATGTTAAAAGTTTCAGCAAATCATCATCTCATGTGCACCGCAAATATGTATATTTTCTTCCTTTTACCTTAAAGTCTAAAAAACTAACTAGACTATTCCTCATTACGAGAAGCCATCGTGAATGCTTCCAGAATAGCTTCGTCAAGTCCTGAATATATGGTATAGTCAAACTCAAGGACCCATTTGACCATTTTACATTTTCACAACATCAATGGTATAGATCTAGTTGCCATTTTCTCCTACACCGGATATGTACACAAGCCGAAACATTGGATTGTCAACGATAAAAGTTATTTGTGAGATACTTGAGATTGACTCGTTTTAAACTCAAACTGAGCCAAGTTTTAGAAAATCCAATATTGAGCACAACAACCAATATTGTCTGTTATACCCACAAGAAGCTTATGGATTTGTTTGTGATTGCTCAAGTGAAAACTTTCCAGGAGATGACTTATCCTTGAATTGCTCACACCAAGTCACGTTTAACTGTAGAATTCTCTTGTTATTTATAGCCAATGCGCGCAAAACAAAATTGGTGATATAAACGTAGGACTTCACGACTGATATGAGATGTGTTTAGTGTGTTTCAATCCCTCCTAGACTTATCATCCTCTATGGGATTTTTCCCATTATCTCATTCGCGGATGTGGAATTCGCTTAAAATGTCATCCTGAACACCCACGAGGACTCATACGTTATAATTTTAATTAATTACTTAATTATTTATTTATCATTCATACTTACATTAGATTGTGAATTTATGAGTTGTGGTTTAAAAATTACATATATTTAGAGTTGGGTTATACAAACACTCATTTATGTTATTGAGACAATTTATTGTTTTTATCTCTCTTCATGTATCTATATGTATGTATAGAAAGATATATAGATGATAAAATAAATTGGGTGTATCAATAACATACCCCTATAAATATGATTGCCTAGTCTTATCGTATGATATATCAGTTGATAGTCAAGTATCAAAGTGAATGTGTTTTCGAAGAAAAAAACAAAATCTAGACTAGTATTTGCTTACAGGCGGCTGTTATGGATTCAAATAGTCAAACCAAGAGGGAGAGAGACATCAAATCATGTAAAACCTTTTTGTTCATTATAACGTTTTTAGTTCATAAATCCAGTTGTTTCTTTTTAAAAATTATTGTTTTTTACTTTTGGATTAAAGGTTGAGATTATGTGCATGGTTAATTAAAAGAAAAGGATTATATTAGTATGTTCTATTATTATATATTATACAATGCATGTTGTTTACATAATTTAAGAAACGAATTACTAAAAATTATACATTATATTCGAGGCACAAATTTGAGATAGTTGATTCACAATATGATATAACATCGGTGACCAAATCTAACTCAGCTATACTAAATAATAAATAAATAACTAATGTTGTCACATGATATTATGCGGTCTAGTTACATTAGTAATTATACATTATATTTTTTTTATATACATATGTTGTCTTGTTACATACACATGTCATGTTTTATGACGGGTTAGTATAGGGCGCATACACGTATTGCCAAAGTACGTGTGTTAGATTTTGATTGATTTCTACATTTCGCAAGTTAAAAATATTTTGTATAATATCTCCCTAGAATACGCATACACATACATTAGAAAATGGGTGCCTTTTGTTTCATGTATTTGGGATAGATGAACCTAATAAAAAGTTGAAAACCCATCATTGATAGCTTGGATTTTAATTCTCTAGTTTTGATGCAAAAACATCATCTCTTAGAAGAAGAATCACACTCACCGGGTGGTGTACGCTATGTAGTCGTCAAACACACTACTCTCTACTTACGCTTAAACAATGCTACTTCCTTGTTATTACTAAACTAGAAAGAATCCAAAGAAAATTCTTAGGTGATGACGGTGACTAAAACAAGAAAACTAATTGGTTAGCTTGGACAGTGACATCAAAAGAAAAGAAACGTCATGAACTAAAAGCATTCAGATCTCATTTTTATTCTTATTCATATAACTACACTAAATATCATTACTTCTTTTTTTATTTTTTCCAATTAAATAATAATTTATATACCTATATCATTATCTATTCTCTCTTGTACTTACAATCATTTTTAAAATATTTGAAAATTATAAGGGGTTAAACAGTATTTTCTTAAATCTAAACATGAACAATAAGTTTATTTCTCTGCTCCACCTACAACTATTTACAACCATTTCATATAATATAAAAAATCACCACATAATTTTATGAAAGAGGTTGTAAGAATGCTCTAAGGTGATTATAGGCTTTCACTAGGATTTAAAAGCCAATTTCTATGAAAGCTATTACATAAACATGTAACAATATATCAAAATTTGAAGGGGAGTTGGAAGCTTCATTTATTATTCTATTAATAATTTAATATTATAGGATTCGTGGATACGTGAATTCTTTTTTATGGTAAAAAATAAGTCGAGTGAAGTTATTTTTCTTAGAATGAGATAACTGATGTAAATTTAACTTTGTAAGTTTAATTTCTGTTGTAAATACACTAAACTATATATTTTTTAACACGCATTACTTGTCATTAAAGACCTATTTTCTAGTAGTATACTAAACTATACGCTTTGGTTCTCGCCACTCGTTGGAATCGGTTTATTTTGAATTTTACTTTTAAGCTAGATGGTCTGCTCAAATTATCTAGAAGACTTGTGCATGGAAGGTACATCAATTTTATAAACCATAACTAAAGATACGGAAATTAAATTTCCAATCCGGACAAACCAATTGCAGTTGATTGAGGAACACACTTATGTTGATAAAGAAAAGTCATGTGTGTCATTTAGCACTTGAGTTTGTTTACATTGTCCGCATTTTTTTACAAAATAGAAAACAGTGTTGGTGGTGAAGTTATTTATTAAAATAGGTGATTCAAAAACTATTTACTAAAATGAGTGTTTATAAAAATTTATCGCTCCTAATTTTATTGAATAAAAAATCTTTTCTTTAAACAAAATTGTTCTTTAGATATGTCCTAATTATTGAATTAATCTACCCTCGGCAAAACTTTTAAACTCTTTAATTATCAATACAATACAACTAAGAGTGAGAAAAAATAAGTTAAGGAAAACCCTCATTTTAATAAATATTTTTGATATCATTTATTTTGGTAAATATTTTTTTCAACAACACTCTTCTAACCTAGTATATATATAACTTAATAACTATATTGTTATATATATATATATATATATATATATATCCAATATATATTATAATATATATATATATATATTATAATTATAATTTATTAATCTATAAAAAGTGTTATACGATTAATGAAAAATGATATGATTTTCTTCTTATTTTAATGATGATATAACAATTTAGTAACATTATTTGTTCTATAACCGGAGAGGTAGAATTATAGTATAAAGAGTATTTAATAAAAAAAGTCTAAAAAATATTGTTAACTTGACACGTTAATTCTATTGTTTTATTGGGAAGGGTATTTTGGTTATTGTATTAAATAAGTTAGTGTCTAATACGTTCATTGTTATATGTACCATTATTGTGATTTAAGTTTTAAATCATTTTATGTTAATTTTGTTATTGTTTCATAGATTATAATAACTTATTATCTATCATTGTGTTTTACGATCAAAACTACATATTCATGTTATTTCATTAATGCACTTTTCTCAAAACTTATAGTGTTCAAAATAACATAATATGTTATTTTTATCATTATTTTTTATAGATTGTATAAACTTATTGTTATAGCTTATCGTATTTTACTATCAGAAGTACATAATAATTTTATTTTAACAATCTATTTTCTAAAACTTTTAGTGTTCAAGATAACACAATAACGTTAAAAAAACACAATGAGACATTTTATCATTGTGCTTTATGTTCTATATCATGTTGTGTAATTTATTATTGTTTTTAATGAATTTGATTCATTAGTTGTTGATTTATCATTGTGTTTTACATACTAGAAATAAACAATAATATTATTTCACCATTATATATATTTTTTAGATTTAACATTTTAGAAAAACATAATAACTAACAAAAATACACAATAAATTACACTAAAAACACGATTATGAGTAGAATCATATGACCTTAAAAACAAAAAAAAGTTATTAACGATACTATACTTGTTTTTAAGATTAAAAAAACTCGTTTTTATGATGTATTATTCTTTATAATTTAATGTCGTATATAAAAGTTATTAATGTTTATAAAAATAAGGGATCTTGAAAAAGTCGAAAACGTGATTATGACTTAAATAACTCTCTAACAAACTTATTTGCTACAATTTGAATTAAAACCATTGATTAAAAATATTAATCGTTGATATAAATTTTTACACTTTTTAGATTTAAGAAACTTTTTTTTACCTTTCCCTAAGCATAGATGCAAAGAATGTATAAATTTAATCCGTTTTCTAATTTAATTTTATTTAAATAGGAAGTATTTTGTTAATTATTTTCACATAATATCTTTTAAAATTTTAAAGGGGTAAAATATATTTTATAAATTTAACTAGCTTAATTATCTTTTACACATGAATACAATTATTGAGTTATAAAACAATTTTCCATGATTTTAAAACAACTATAATTTTTTCACACATTAATATGTTTTTTTTAAATTACACCACACAAACAAATGTGTTAATCTATTTAATTTATATTTGATAGCTACTAGTTTTTTTTGAACGACTAATTAAATCACTTGAGGGTCATTGGCCCAATCGATCATCTTCATTACTAAAGTACAGAACCTTGGGCATTACGATGACACGTCTTCAAAAAGTAGATCATACATTAATTGTCCCCTTAGTCCGAACATAAGACGACTCTCTGAAGAAATCCATCATAAGTGAAAAAATTCTCTAAACCACTTGAATCCCTTTTTCTCATCAAAAAAGCAGTAAAATCTTGGTATACCTCATATCACCACTCTATTAGTTAGAGTGGACGGGGCACGCATGTCATAAATTTCCACCAAATCATAAAAATTCACAAATAAGATTGTACTATGTCAAACATGTCACACTACACCACACACCCATATTTCAAACCCATGACGAGTACAAGCCGCGATAACACGTCGGGAAAACATGTTGCAAGACCAGCGGTGGAGTTGGGGTGCCACGCCGAGACATGCCCCCCCCCCCCCCCCAAAAAAAAAAAACCAAAAATGAAAAGAAACTCATTTACTATGCCTTCTTTCTTTCACAAAATCAACCTGAAAATAGTGAAAGTACAAATATCATTAAACATCTCAAAGGGCAAAATTGTCATTTCCAACTCTTCACTAGTGTATATAAGCCACAAAGTCCCCCATGCAATGATGCAACCACCAAGTATTTCACCACCCTACAACCAAACCACCATGTCACCACCAACAATATACACTCCCCTTTCCCATTTTACCCTCATCACCACCCTCCTCCTCCTCCTCCTCCTCCCCACCACCACCACCGCCACCGCCACCGCCACGACCCTCCACCGCCCCTTCGACAAACTCTACGTCTTCGGCGACTCCTACACCGACACCGGCAACACCAACGACTCCACCGCCCCATCCATATTCCGGCAAGTCTCCGCCCTCCCCTACGGCCGCTCCTTCTTCCACCGCCCCACCAACCGCTACTCCGACGGCCGCCTCGTCATCGACTTCGCCGCCGAATCCCTCCACCTCCCCTACCTCCCACCCTACCTCCACCCCTCCGCCACCACCACCACCGCCCACGGCGTCAACTTCGCCGTCGGCGGCTGCACCGCCATCCCCTACCCCTTCTTCAAAAACATCAACTCAACACTTGACTCCATCCCCCAATCCTTAACAACTCAACTCCAATGGTTCAAACACCACGTCAAAAATTACGGCTGTAAAGACCAGTCAACAACTCCGGCTCAATGCAAAAAACTATTCACCAAAACTTTAATTTGGGTCGGTGAAATCGGTGCTAATGACTACACATACATCTCAGCCACCAAAGCCACCAGCAAAACCGTACAAAAGCTAGCCATACACTACCACACACAGTTTCTCACAGAAATATTACGTATGGGCGCTCAATACGTCGTCGTTCAGGGGCTTCCGACGACGGGTTGTTTTCCGTTAGCGTTTTCATTAGGGCTACCGCCAACCGACCGTGACGATATAGGATGTGTCGCGAGTAAGAACAAAGAGAGCTTCGATCATAACATGATGTTGCAACGGGAATTGGATGATCTCCGACGAGAGTTTCCGAAGACGATGATTGTTTACGGTGACGATTGGCATATGTACCGTGAGGTGTATAGTAACCCGAAGAAGTATGGGTTTGTTGAGAGGTTTAAGGCTTGTTGTGGGAGTGGGGGTGGGGAGCATAATTTTGATCCCAGGAGCACGTGCGGTGCTCCTGGGACGAGCGTGTGCAAGCACCCGTCCAGGTATATGAACTGGGACGGGTTGCACGTGACGCAGGGGATGAATTGGGTGGTGTCGCGGTTGTTTTTGGGGGGCGCGTATGGCCAACCACCGTTTACGGATCTGTTGAAGAGGGTGGCGGAATCTGAAGAGTAAAAGTTTGATGGTTGTTGATGAATAATTAGATGTTAAAGTGCATCTCAAGACAACTATAGCTTAGGGTTTGAGGTTGTTGTCATTGTGATTTTTGATCTTGTTTGGTTGTTAGTTATGTTGTATGAAAATGTTTGAACAACTTTTGTTTAGGTGTTTTATGTTGCTTTCGGCCCGATCACAACAAATAATAATAAAGTAAAAATGTGAGAGGATTTTACTGTTTAACTTGCTCTCTCCGTGTTATTGAACTCAAAGACTATCTATGATCTACTAAAACATAAAAGAAAAAAATGTGACTATATAGAATTTGTTATGGCTTGTGACTGGTGACTTGAGTGTGCACAGTTACACTTGACATCTCGTTAAAGAGTAGATATTTAGATTTTACAATATTCTTTTTCCTTGTTTTGAAATCACCTATAATTACATAGTTACATGTACAAAAACTAAGGTGTCATCAGACATCAGTCATGACCTGTAAGAGGCCCAAACCTAGCAAAAGAGATTAGGCCCATTCTTGTAATCCAACAGGCCCACTAATGCCCAAATATTGGCTATAAAACGATATTTTAAAATAAAACATAATTGAAATCATATATAAGTACGGAGTATAAATAATAAAACTATGTTATCAACTTTTTAATCTTTTTTTAAAATTTTCAATTTTTTTCCAAAAAAATAAAAATAAAATAATCTTGCTTTAAAAGCAAACATTTTAATAAATGTAAAATTTTAAAACTTATTATAACTCTTAATTTTATTTATGTATATAAAAAATTTACTTACAAACATCAATTTTAAAATATTTTATATTTCTAAAAAAGTTTGATGTTTTAGAAGTAAATTTTATTTTATAAAAATTTATTTACTTAGATAAATAATTAATAAAAAGATATCTTCTTATTATAATAAAAGGGTAACTAAGGATGCCACATGGCATAAAATGGTAATTAGAGATGCCACATGGCAACACTACATTCACTCTTAACAAAATTTTCCCGCTTCTCTCTCTCATTAAATAACTCAATTAATTACTAATTATATTATTTAACTAGCTTTAGTAAACCCGTGTATTACACGGTTTAAATAAATAAAATATTAATATAATAAATTTATTAATTTAATAATGATATTCTAAAATATGATATAACTGAAAAAAATGATAATATTAACTTTTTAAAATTTTGTTTTTAAATTTCTTTTATTAAAAATAAACATTTTGTTTTAAAACAAACCGTATTAAAAATATCATTTTCAAAAGTTTTCTTATTACAACTCCCAAATTTGATAATTTAAAAATAGTAATTTATTTAGATATAATCTTAATAAAATAAAAATTTTTCTTTGTTAATTTATTAATTATTAAAAAGTATTAAAATAATATTATTAGTAATTAAGTAATTATTTAATAGGAGAGAGATGCAGGAAAATTTTGATAAAGATGATTGTGGTGTTGACACGTGTCATCCTAATGATTGTGGTGCTGACACGTGGCACCCCATTTACCCTTTTATTAGAGTAGGAAGATTTTATTTTTTGATTATAAGCTATTTTTAAAAAGATTAAGAAATAGATCTTTTTATTAATGTTTAATTCTAGAAAAATAAATTTTTATAAAAAGAAAATTTTCTAGGACGTACATCATACTTTTTTTTAAACATGAAATATTTTAAAAATGGTATTTTCTAAATGTGTTTTGTTTTGAAACGAAATGTTTGATTTATTTTTTATTAAAAACAAAGAAAGTATAAGAACAAATTTTTAAAAAGTTGATATTGTTTTATTACTTATAGTACTTACTCATACATAAATTAAATCATATATTATTTAATAATTAATAAAATTTTATAATATTTAACATTTTATTTATTCAACCCGTGTAATACATTTTCACTAATCTAGTTTTCTATAATTTATTATTAGTAATTAATGAGATATTTAATAGGAGAAAGAAGCGAAAAAATTTTGATGAAGTGAAATGTGATGATGACACATGTCCACCCTAGTTACCCTTTTATTAAAGTAGAAAGATTTCATAACCCGTTTAGGATGAAAACCGGTCATTATCTAGGCCCAATTATAGGCTCAATTGCGTTTAAAAACTACTATAAAACCACAAGTTTAATATTTACATTTTATATGCTATGAACTTTTATTTATTGGTTATTTTAAACAGACTCCACTGCTTAAGATCACTACGTCAAACTATATCGAGTGTAAAGAAAATTACTCCATGCTGGCTATTTTATATATTCTAATTACCAACCTATGTGTACACATTTCTATACATTTAATACAACCATTAAATTTTTTATTTTTTTATTTTAAACCTTATACTTTTACATATTTTACAAATTAACACCTATAACTTTTATTTTTAACATTTATCTCATATACTTTTCATCTTTTGTAATTCTTTTGTTTTACATTCCGGTCTAATTTTTGAGATTTAACACGCATAACGTGCGCGCGTGGTTCAACTTTGTTACGCATGTTTTTTTCCCGTTTAACTGCTCCGTCGCAACGTGTGCGTCCTAGATTGACTTGGTTATTGTTTTTAATGTTTTATATTTCACGTGTGTGGCTCAACGTTTTTACATCTGCTTTCCATTCGGTTTTATTTTCGTCATTTTTATTTCTTTTGAATACGAGCTTTTCTGGTATTGTTTGTCGCTGACGGTGGTGTGAAATTGGTGCTACTTGACACAGTTTTACGCACCCGTCGCAATGCGCGGGGCTTAATGCTAGTTTACACTAATTCACATATAAAATCGACTTGAAATAAACACGTTCGAGTAATCAGACAGATAGCTTCTAATGTCATACTCGTTGCCATCCGTAAGCCCAATTGTTTTATTAAACCCAATATAAACTGTTCCAAGATTTACAAAATCCCAGCCCATTCCATCCATGGATAGAAATATGCTGACAATTTTTAACACAGACATGTTAACACGACACGACACAGCAAGAAGTTATCATGTTTCGTGTTTGAGCTTAACATGTCTCGTGTCATTAACAGGTCGACACTTTAAAACATGATAAAAATCATGTTTTAACAGGTTAAAACACCTTTTAACTTGTTAACGCAATTGTTAAAACCTGATTATATTTTTAACTTATTTAGAATAATTATATATATTTATAATATATGTCAATGTTGTTCACATTCACTTTAGAAATCTTATCCTTTGCCCAACCGCTTCAATTGAATACGACTACCATAGTACCACTGACCAAGTCTCCAGCCTCCGCCTGAGGCCTCTCCAGACTCCGCACGTTACCTCTTTAAACTATCTTATCGGTTAAAATCGATTTTTTTGGACTTTTGTTTCAAACATGTTAAGGATTATCATGTTAAATATTATGTATTACTCAAATTTTGATGTTTAAATAAAAAGAACCAACTACTGATAATGTAATAAATATTTGTACAAACATTCAATTAAATGCTTTTCGTAACATGTGTTACAATCACGGTAAAGAAAAACACAAAAATAAAAAGATGTGATATTCCTTTTACAGGTATAATATCACATAATAATTTCATAAACACATATCTACACTCGAACAATATTACTATTATTGTTATTTGGTATATAACGACAACCCATGTGATGTCTTTGTAAAGTCACCTAAAATTTGTGGGCTATGAAAAGTTGACCTCTTACGTTCATATGACAAAAGAATGTTGAAAACATGAAAGTCAATTTGAATAATGTGCAAAGCCAATGATTACCATTCATGTTTAAGACTTGAATATACTTGAGGAAACATTTAAATGAATCCACATAACCTTGTGCCCTAGTGGAAATTATCAAACTAAACATGATAGTGTAATCTCCCATAATAACAACACAAAGTTGAAATATGAACGGGGTTCTAAATCACTAATGTATCACTTCATGTATGTTTACAATTGTCACATCCCGCTGTTCCATGTGCAAAGTAGGTTGGATTTAATCATCTCATACGTTGAACATAACATTTTTTATCGAACAACATATGTTGAACATAACTACTAATTAAAGCGAAAAACTATTATATTTTTTTGTTTAATTGGATTGAATATCAATGAAAGTGATCATAATATACATCAAACACGTCAGAAGGTGTGAAATACACGCTAGTTTAAGTTTATTGTGATCTTTGATATTAGAAATTATTTTAGGAGAATGGGTGTTCCAAGGGGGTAACGCACCCTTGGCAGGAGTCTGAGGACAGCGTCCCTAAGAGCAGGGTCCAAGGGGTGGTAGCCCTTAGCAGGGTCAAAGAGACAGAACCTCTGCCTGAAGCCGAGCTGAAAAAGTTTTTTTTCCGTAATTTTGACATGTGAAATTCAAATGGAAAACGATGCAATTTTTTTGGTGTTTTTTTTTATTTTATATGGAAACTGCCAAATGGTAGTTTTTAACCTCGTGTCTTGCAAAATTTGAATCTTCTCTTTGATCACACTCTTATATTCTTCTTCATGATCTGGTTCACAAAAACACACAATAATCATACTTTGTTCTTGTAACCTGAATTTTATCCTATTAAACATTTTGTGTGAAATCTAAATACTTCAATTTGAAAACGATTTTGCGACTCTCAAGTTTTCCTAGTTATTGATCATCTAAGAATGATTCCTGTATAAAGACTACTACATCTGTTCAATTCTTTTAGTCTAATCATAACCAAAGCTCAAATGCTCAAATAGACATTTCTCTAATAAGCCAAATTGATGCTATACCTTTCTTTATTCTCCAACTTAGGGTTATTTCTACTTCTTGAAATACATGCTAAGATAGGTTAGCTTACCCGGGTGAGATTGTTTTTCAAAAACACTTTATAAAACAATTTAATCAAAATCGTTTATCTCAAACATTATCTTAATAAGCTTCTCATACTTAAAATTTTCTTGTCACAATAAGCTTCTCATATTTAGTATTCTCAATTAGTTTTTAAAGCAAACTTACTTCTTGTGAGCAACTCATGAATTGTCAAAGGTTTCATGCCTCCTCTTTGTCATCGTAAGACCTACACTCATGCCACCTTACATGGACTTTAACTTTAACCACCTCATGTGGATTTTTACTTGTGTCAATAAGCGACCTCTTTTGGCACAATCATTTCCTTTATCAACTAGAGTCTAAAAATATTCTCATGCACACATCACACATAATTAAAAAAAGTTTAACAGGCATACCATAGACTTTTAAAAACATACTTTCACACGTACATCAGCCCAAAACTTACACAATAAAAAAGATAAAAAAAAACTTAAGAAAACCTACCTTTAATTGTTAACTAGCTTCCAAAGTTACTCAACGAACCTACGAATCATTTTGAACTATTCACTAATCTAACCTAAGTAATCAACCTGCATCCTGATTTACTTTACACTAACTCTTGGTCGAATTATAGCCTAATTGTGGTAGCTAATTGCCATCAATCACTGCGCAACTGATTTAGCAGGACACTGCTATTAAATGTCGTCGCATGTCTTACTGTTGATCGACGAACACCTCTTGCCCCACCCCCTCCCACCCTCCTCAACCCCTCTTGGCTCTCTTTCTTCCCTCGTGGTTGGTGTCATGATGGCTAGTTTAGACTTAATGTTAAAGTCTATTGTAAACTCATTCTATTGTAGGTAGTAAATATGATTCCACACTAATTTCAAACTCTCTTTGGATTAGTTTAGACTTGATGTTTAATTCTATTGTAAACTCATTCTAAGTTAATCTTCAACTTAGTATTATCTAGCCTATTTTAATCCTATCATAGTTCCAACAAAAATCCTAATCATATCTTAACCAGATTTAGATTACACTCTATCACCCAAATCTTTATTTACATTGTAAACCTCGAAAATCCTTAACTTTCCGTCTGAACCACATTATAATGTTTTTAAAACACTAATTATGGGTGTTACAACAATGATATATTGAGGATGACCATAAACGGTAATAAATATGATTTTTTCTTATAATTGCTAGTGTCAGCCGTACAACATGACAAAAAGTTAAAATACCATAAAATTTATTTGTTATGTAGTCGTATTGAAAAACATGGAATCGGACGGATGATCAATGGATAATACCACGACCCCTCTCTAATTCGTCCATAGGTAGAGTGTCATTGTCACAAACTAATTGATGATGCTAATTCCCTATAACGAACCATTAACTAAATGTACATATGATGTAATCTACATTTTCTTTGCACTTGGACTTAATATGTTTAAGTTATAATCTTCCAATGTGTCCATACGTACGCCTTTTAGATTGCCACGTAAGCATAACATGTCAACTTTTTAAACAAATTTAAAAAGAAGTTGCTAAGCTAATTAATTAAAATCATTGATTGCCGAGTTGACAAATGATCAATAATACGTTTTATCTAAAAATTTGATTAATAATTTCTCTCTTAATGAAAAAATTAATTGCTATACCGAGTTGTAATGAAGCCAAGTGCACAAATTTAAAACTAATCGTTTTCTAAACCTAATCCTTTACTTTTTAAATTCATGTACCACAAATATATATTATGATTAACATAAATTGCATCAAAAAACTCTAGGAATAGTATTTCATGCATGCGTATATTTTTTCAAAATTCCGTTATTTATTTTCTGAAGAAGGCAAGATATACGTATAGCACACACATACAAACTGAAAAACCTTTATATCGTTAGTAAAAACATAAATAAAAAGATACATGATGAAAAAACTTAATGAATACATGTAGCATACATACATGCATAGTATTGTGTTTCAATGAGAACCACAATACATAGTATTTGATAAAAGCTATACTATACGTACAACTTGTTTCAATGCAGATTAGCAGATATGATATTGTGTCGTATATACATGGCTTGATTCACATAAGAATACTCTTTGTTGGCGAAAACATTAAGAACAAATTTCACACATCGTTTTTCATCTTTAACATTTTAGCTTTATAATACATTCAATGGTTTCTGAAAAACACGTGACAATGTTGTTTTCATAAATTGTTAAGATCTTCACTGTATGTGAATGTTCATACACCTTCATATACCATATAACGTATGTTATATATAAGCCACAAGGTGAAGTTTATTATATAGTTAATATATTCAGTTAGAATAAAAATAGTTGCAAAAATATGAAACAAAAATCGTGTTTGGATAGTGTTCATTGTATATAACTAATAAGTAGCATTTCAGTTCACTTGAATGATCTGTATATCAATGTCCTGTTTTACACTTATTATCGAAACTCATTTTTTATATCTTATAATTGTATTAATATATTTATATATTTGAATGGTTGAATTTTTTTTCTTTGGGTTGTAATCATTTAATTGACAAGTTGCTCAATAAAACACCATTTGACTTTAATTTGTTATTATAAATTGCTTTGTTAACTGATGTTTGCTTACTAAATTTATTCTTTTTTTGTTAACTTATGTTTGCTTACTAAATTTATTATTGTTCTCAAAACGTCTATGTAATAAGTCGATAATGTATTATTAATTGTAACAACTAACTTTCATTTGATGAAAATGACAAGAGGTTAACAACGACAAGAACTAGCCTAAGGCTGCAGTTTACTTAATATTCAGCTTACGTGTGACACAATTATCTAATAACACTAAGCTTACGTGGCATAATTATCTCTCATAATACTAATTAAAATAGCCTTATACAACTATACCCGATGGGATAGTAGAGCAAACGAGTTAAACTCATCTAATTTCACGCTTTCTTTTTTTAACTCTCATTACAAACAAAACTGATAAGTATCACCGACAACCCACTCATTTGGTAATCCTCTTGACAGTTACCAATGACAATCTGTCGGTGGGGTGTAAAATAATCAAGTTGGCTCGCAAGTTACTCGGAATCGGTTCGAAAGAAGCTCGAAGCCGAGCTTAAATGAGCTCGATCGAGCCCGAGCTCAAGCTCATATTATGCTTGTTTACTAAACAATCTCTAACCAGAACTTCAGATATCATGTTCGAACCGACTCGCGAGCCTAAACGTACTTTCTGTTTATATGATTTTTAGTTACATATTAAATATACATTTAAATAAAATATCATTATACAATAAAAATTAATATCATCATATTAAATATATATTTAATACATATTAAATATATATATATATATTTAAATAATAATATCATTATATATAATATTATGATAAACATAATTAGATAATATATATTATTTGATAAAAAGTACGATTATATATACAAGTAACCATAGAAAAATAAAAATTTAATAATTTAATAAAAAACGAGCCGAGACTAGGCGAAGTTTCGAGCTTGAAAAGTTTCCGATGAGCTCATGCTTGGCTTGGTTCGGCTTGGCTCGTCTACATCCTGATCTGTCAGTGATGTCTGTTGAAAATACGCTCATGGATAGTTTCGATTATGATGGTTCTTGGCGTGGGATGTATTTGTCAGAAACCGGCCACACCGACAACCCTTTTTGAAAATAAGAAAATTACATCAAAAATCATATTATTTGTAAAATGCTAACTAAGTTGTACATCAAATAAGGTCTTGTTGACGCATGTCTTCCATGGGTAACAAATGTAGCTAGAATATTCACGTTGACTTAGATGACAACAACTATTTATTATCTTTATATCAACTTGTGTTTTATATTTGTTGATGTGTTTTAACGTAGTTTGATTGGTTTTTTAAGGGGCATTATATAAAAACATTTTTAAATTAGAAAATGTGTTTTATGAATGTAAAAATACATTTAATTAACATGTCTTATATGTATTTTTGTAATATTAAAAGAAAGTGAGTTAATTTAATACTCGTAACATATACATTTGGGGCGAGTAAATGTTCATAAACTATATCTATCTTTGATTAATTTTGATGGATTACAATTCCACAAGTGATCAATTTCTAGATTGTTAATCTCAAACAACATTAACTATTCCTTGTGATCTAAAATGTGGTTTAAAAATAGAAGCGATCTGTAGGCAGCTTTGATCTACCCGACTATCTAATAGATTTGAATGCCCAGAAATTCTTTGCTTTTCAGAGGGGAGTTCATGTTATTTTTTAAAACAAGTGAGGATATTGTGAATTTTTTTGTTCAAATGGATATTTGGATATATAATAGATCGAATCTATGTAATTTCTTGGTCGTATTGGTGTTCTCTTACTTTTATTTGTAATTCAATTTTTGTATTTCTTGTCTACCATGTTGCTAGTTTTTCAATGATATGTTGATGTTTTAAAATACTAAAAGTCAAGCGAGGTTTCAACAATGATCCCTACAAGTTATTTGCATGATAGAAACCAAAGAAGATACATAGTTGATAGATATTTACATTGCCCCTAGTTCAAAATTTATAATCCTCCTTTTTCTTATTTCATTTAATTAAGGTTGGAAATCAAAACAAATGACAATCATGCTAAAATTCCCTTTTAAACTCATGTTGAATCTGGATTCACTTTTGAAATCCCACATAAACAAATCAAAATTAATAACCTTACATCTAAACTCCACTACTCAAGAAGCTAAAAAAAATTAATAAATCCATTCATAATATGTGTATATAGTTAGATATTATAAAAAAATTACTCATTAAAATCGAGTATGAGATAAACTAAGTTAAAATCTCAATTTTGATATTGTGTTTCTTGATGGAAAATTATGATTACGTTTAATTCATAGTTTAAATATTTTTAATGGATCATAGATTAAAACCCGTGCGTTACGAGGTGACGGTACAAAAAACACATATGAAGTTGCAACGGTTTGATCATGAAAACTAAAACATTGATAGAAAACACAACTATACTCACCAAACAGATGTCGATTATGCATGTTATGGTATAAGAATTTTAAAGATGTAAGTTTTCGAAAAGTATACAGTATAAGAGTTATAAAATGGTAAATTAATAGAAAGTATAAGAAAATTTAAAAGGAAAAAAATAAAAAAAATTGAAAAATAAAATTTATCGTACGCTAGGGGATTGAACTAGCATCATCGGCCAAGTCAAAGCTACATACAAAACAACCTCCTCTAGGCACACATCTATATTCAGTAAACAAATAACTACAAATTTTTATAGACCAAACTTGTTTCCAAACAAAATTTATGTTAAAACATAGACAAACTCAAATTTATACCGTCCAATCAAAACATAGTATATTTAACCTGGCTCGTTTCCGAACAAAATTCACATTGAACCGTAAACTACATATTAAGTACGAACAAAATCATATTATAATTTATTCGACTTTTTTCGTGGTTTCGAATAAAATTTACGTTGAAACGTAGATTAATTCGAATTTAAATTGACACGTACAATAAAATAATCATTCAACAAATTAGTTATTTTTAAGTTAACGAATAAAAATTAAAAGGGTCTTACGAAGTTGTTAGAATGAAAGGGTAGAAAATGACATGTTAGAAACTTAAAGGGTTAGGAGTGAATTTTATAAATTTGTTAGAAAGCGAAAAGAAAGAAAATGATATGTTGAAAACATGAGAGGTTAGAAGAGGTTAATAGTAAACACCGACGCTTTTAATCGAGATATATGTAATAATTAGATTTATTTTACTTATTATATCAGTTTAGCTCTATCTTTTTAACAACAATTTATATTCACAATCGTTAAGCCTTTATGATTCTTCATAAACATAAAATAATCAAACTTCTTAAACATGTATATATTTTGTAATGATATATGCCTAATTTACAAAATTAAAGTTATTTATATACAAAGTCATTATAATCAGGGGCGGCCTTGAGGGCGGGGTGGTCGCCCAGAGCCCAATATCCTTAGGAGTCTAAAATTTTTTAAAACATTTCATATGTACATATATATATTATATTTATTTCTTAAAAAGCCTATAAACTATTAATGAACCCATTAACAATCCCAATAACATTTTAATTAGTTTAGCTTATTAAAACTTACCTAAGTACCCATTAACATTTTTAAATAGTTTAGTAAAAATACCATTTACAAAATCTAAACTTAATTTAATATGATAATACCTAACTTAAATAAAAAAAAAAGAAAAACTTTATTCAAGATTTCAAGGGTAGAAGTGAAAAGACCGATCGGCGATCGACTTTGGCACATCGACCACATTATACAAGCTCTTTTGTTTAGACTTTTTTATACGTCGTATTAGAAATGCTTATCTTTTGTTCTCGTCCCGGCCACAAGATCTTTTGAGAATTCTTAAGACCGGCCCTGGTTATAGTTATCAAATAAGCTGCTAAATTTAAAGCTAACTAGATAAACAGCAATCTATGTCAACGGTATCAAAAGGTTGTCTATTAAGTAGAATATACGTCGAATTGTAGCATTATAAGAAGCCTTATATAAGCATCAACAAACTAAAAAATTGTTAAGAACTAAAGAAACCATTTATAGCCATTCATTATTTTTCTTAAATTTAACATGTGTTTAAAATATTAAAAGTGTCTAAGGGCATAATGGTCTTTCTAAAATATGGTTAATTATAGTGTGGCTGCATTATTGACAAAAGAAACCGTATTTTTTTTTACTTTATTTTAAAATTTTAAGAATGCATTTGATTTACGTATTATATTATTCAAATAATTAAATTCATAAATGCTTGGTATATGATTCTGTAAGAATATATGTAATGCATTCATGTATTACTCATTGATGCACATGAGTAATATACACCGATGAGAAAGTGAAAATATACATTACAATGTTAATTGTAAATAGTAATTCAGAGTAATAGATATCTGTTATACATCATACAAACACGAAGCCCAACCCCATTCTTTTTTATCCTGAATCGAATTCTTGTTGCGTTTGATTTGTTCCAGCCATGACTCCATATTCTAATACACTCCTCTCTATTGGTACTAATTTGAAGATGTTTACTTTGTATTTTCTAATTTAATTGAGCAGCTTCCTTTTATCATTTATAATACACACATTGCAAGCAAGGTAGGTGATGTATGTCTTGTAATCTTTAGGATTTCTATGCAACAACAAAAGTGAGTTGTAACTTCTTAGCAAACTTTCTGATGAGCAGCATGTATCTTCATTTGAGTAGAACCTCAAAAACAAATTGACTTCCATTAAGTTTCATTGTAATATCATCCAAAAAGCTCAAATACTTGAGTTATATAGTCACAAAATCTTAAAATGCAATTTACCACAACACGTAGAAAGCCAAATCTGACCATTTAATGTTGTCTTCTAAAAGTAAATAGGTATTATGAACATAAGATAAAATCATTTAAACAAGTTTCACTTTGTTCACATGAAATTACATTAATGACCTTGACATGGAGTTCTATTATATTTTCTTTTCGGTTTGCTTTTTCGATAATGCATCATTAAAAAATCAAAATTATTATATGTATTGCTTTATAGTTTTGTAATTGCCATTTTTCAAAATCATATTCTTAAAATCGTCCCACGCAACTTCTTTTCGTGTGTACTAAAAATAAAAGAAGAATCCAATTTGGTTGAATTGTGAACATCACACTAAAAGGCCATATGCACAATCAAATCAAAACTATGCATATATCCATACATAAAATATGCATATCGGCATATAGAAAAATGTGCATATAAGTATGTGAAATAAAATGTGCATGTATGCATAATTGCATTTATGCATATATATATGTTGCCTTATCTCATCAGCAAGGGGCTAGCTTGTAGCAAAAACCCAAAATTTATGCGAGTTGAAACATCTTTATATCTTATTTGTTTAACAATTTTAACCTCAACATTTATGACCCGCTGCACAGATAACATGGTACATTTCCAACAATTGAGAGATGGCTAAATAAATATAAAGAAAAATTACATATTTGTTCAGCTATCTCTATCAACGTGAGACGTCATATTTACCATGACATTACTAACTCCTAATAATGATTCCATACTTTATTAGCAGGATTGCTCTGCACGCTGCCATAAACATGAAAAATCAATATGTACATAATACGATTCATTAGTAACATAATAATAGCAAAAGAAACTCACTAACATATATTGAAGTTTGAACAATAACAAAAATCATTAACTTAAAAGAAAACATTCACCAAAATTGGATCAAGTAGCAACCTCAAACCAAGTTTTTAAAACATTTGATTTGGTAAAATTAAATCATCCAGTTCTAAAAATTTTCATTAACATATAAACCAATTTTTCTTTAAACTGGAAGGGAAAATATAGAAATTATGTTCTTTAAATCACGATGTCGGCTACAATCGAAGTTTGGAAATAAAAAATCATGTACCTTGAGTTTAGTGTGAATGATTTCTCATGTTTGGAGGTTTATTTAATGCTTGTTCTTCAACTCAAGATGTATAAATTGATGTTTATGCTGATCTGAGGTTTCTTCTTCTTAGGTTACAGTGGACTAGGGTTTATCAAATGTCTACAATCTAAACGATGAAAGGACGTTTAGTGTGATTGATTCCGATCATAAGAAGAAACACTTGTTCTTTAGATGATTAGAAAGTGATGGTGAAGCACCACGAGAACCACATCAGATGCATTGTTTCGATCAAATAAAAAGTGAAAGAGATGATGAACATGAAGTTAAACAAAGAAAATGCAAGGAGTAGAATAGTTAGTGGGAGAGTGGGTTAGGCAAAATACCTATTATACCCTTTTTAGTCTTCTTTTCAAGTTACATACCCGTAATTAAAACAATGGGTGAAATACCCTTAACACCCCTACATTAAAAAAAAAATAAAAACACAAAATATGAAATGAATGGTTAGAAATAGTTCTTTTGGTTTTTGTCAAAATCTTGGTTTTCATTTGAAAGTCACTCATTTTGCACGTCCCATTAAAAGTCCCCCTAATATCATATATACAATTTTTATTTGTCTTCAAAGGACATTCTAACGGTAAATAATATACTCTTTAATTAAAGGGTTGTCCGTATAAAACCTACAAAATATATTAATTGTAGAAGTGAAATAAACAAGTAATGTTTTTTTCCCGGTAAAAACATAATAATTCCATTATATTAATAAATTAATACGAGAATAAATATAAAATTAGAGTCCATTGAACAAGAGAGAATTGTTAAGGAAGCAAGATACAACATTGCGTGGGACCATATGATTGTGTGGGGACAGTGGGAAGCAATAGCACCCACGCTCACTGCCACACAGTGCTCGGACCGGTGCTCCATATATCCCAGCCAATTGTGAATCAGGTCGGTAATGGCGCAACCCACACGCACCCGTGGTCGCACCACGTTCCATTCACAAGTCTTTAACCCACATTCAATATTATTATTTGCTAATCATTGATTTTGGAGAACGAACCCAATTTAATATTCATTATTCAACATGCTATTGTAATAATAATAATAATAATAATAATAATAATAATAATAATAATAATAATAATAATAATAATAATAATAATAATAATAATAATAATAATAATAACTAGCTTTTTTACCCGTCGCGTGTTCCCGCGACACCGTACGTTGCGTGATAATGTATAAATTACAATCGACCCAATTCGTTTTCGAACTATATTTATGGCAATATGTAGAGTGACTCGAATTTATACCGTTGAATGAAAACGTATTATATTAGACCCGACTTTTTTTCAAACAAAACATATGTTGAAACATTTATATTTGACTCGTGTCCGAATTAAGTTTACGTCAAAACGTAGAGTAAACAAAAATATATTATATTTGATCCGATGCGTTTCAAAACAAAACTTACGTTGAAACATTTAAATTTGACTCAACTAATATCTGAACGAAATTTACATCAAAACGTAGGCGTTTGTCGAAAAATAGTTAAGCCGAAGTCACATCTGATTAGGTCCTAACGATGATGGACTCGAATTTATATTTTACAGGAGTAAATCCGTAACTTTAAAAACTTAAGGGGGTCAAAGTGACATTTTTCAAAGTTGTACAAAAAGTTTAGGGATAAAAAATGTCAAATAAAAAAAGTTGAGGGGGTTTTTTGGCCGGTGACATATGCCACCGACCTTTGCAAATAAGTATAATAATAATAATAATAACAATAATCATACATGGAGCAATTGTTCATGAATTTTATTTTTTTCTAACGTTACATTGTGCATAGACTTGGTGCAGGGTACATGACCGACATCCTATTTTGGGCTACAGTTTCACAAATAGATACAGTATGTAATGTTTTTTAGTCTTATAGATTTAATAACTTATAAGCTATTTTATATTAACGTTGTTCAATTTACTAATAGCTTATATAACTCACTGAAAAATAAATAACCCTAATTGGATTATCATCAAGAACAATGTCCTAGAGAAACTCATGTCATGCAGTATGTTCTTATTAGATGTTGGTTGTGTTTATACATGTTCAGTTTGTTTTTGTGAGCATTGTCATTAGTTTCATGTGTGTTTTGTGCACAGAGCCCATGGTTGATTATTTATTGATTTAAAAAACCACAACTGTTTTGTAGAGTTGTTGTATGGAATGAATACTTGCTGTTTGGAATTGTTGAAAGTATCGAGTGAGGTTCATAGCACATTCACATGTTCTCTTAATATAATGTGTAGTTTATATCGTGACATGTGCCACTAGATAATATAATAGTTGATGTGTTATGCTATGTTGAAGTTTAATTTTTCATGTTAGACTATACTACGAAATAGTCGTGGAAAAGGAGGTCTGACTCTCTTAATCCTTCTTATTTGATTCAAATAAGTAATTGAACCTTTTATCATACTTACTCTTTAAGCTTGCAAAACTTAAAGCGTTAAATATCTCGTTTAGTTATTTAAGCATGAAATTCTCGTCAAATCTTTCTACGGTTTTTATCTTAACTTAACATAGAAATTTTTAATAAAACAAGCTTGAATATATCATAAACCAAAGACGTCGGACTTATTATAATACATCTATGTCACTCAATATGTGGATCCCATCTTAAACCGCACATGTTTGACTAAATTATGCTTGAGATGCCGGGTAATAGATGATGGATGTAATAGGAAAGACGAAGAAGTGAAATATCTTATGTTCGTGAATTTTTTGTCAGATTGTTGAGTTGCGTATTAAAAGACAATTTCGATAATCTATCGGTCTGCGATAAAAGATATAATTACACACAACTCTATCGATAAATAATTAACAATTATAAACATGACATCGGTATATTCAAAATATAAATGTTTATTTTGTTATTCTATAATTCTTTTGTTAATTTATATAACTCATCTCTCTAACAAATGAAATAGAGATATGTCTTCTTATTCTCTCTTCACTCTATTTTATACGTGTCACATCTTATAAAACTAATGTATTTCAATAAACAAAAGCATAAGCCATAAGCTATTGAGTTGTAATTGTTGTTATAAAATTAAGTGAAAAATGAAAAAAAAAACAAAAAACAAAAAAACAATAAAATAAAAACTCAAAAATAGCGAATAATTAACCATGTGAGTTTTGGCGCTATAAAAACAATCCCACAACACTGTAAAGTGTAAACCCACCCCCAACATTCCGACAACTCTCCCCTGAATATTCTCCGATCATCGTCTCCGATCATCTTCTCCGACAACACCATCACACCCCTCTGCAACACCTTCAATGAAACAAAACCCATCATCAAAACACCAAATCCATTCATACATTCAACAATATTCACAAGATTGAGATACTCTGCACACAGATTTCAGTAATTCTACAGATAACAATGGTGATGAAGATGATGAAGACGATGATGATCATGCTTCAATAGAATATATGAATGAATTTACAGCAGCTTTTTTCACTCTATCATCATCAAGCACGTATCACTGCCACCCATATCCAACACGAAAACGACAATCCCAAACAAAGTCGTGAGGGAGATAGATACATATATTATATGTATAGAAAGAGAGAGGGTGTTACAGAATACAGATAATAATATTATTTATAAATAGTGTATGTAACAAACCCAAATTTTCATATGATTTCAGCCTAAAACCCCCCAAAATCTCTCTCTCTTTCTCTCTGTCATGTGTTCTGTATGTACCCTCTGGTAATGGTGTGGTGGTGTGAGTATTCATCTGTATCATCTTCACCATCATCACCACCATCACAACCATCATCACCATCACCATCATCATCACCATCATCATCACCATCATCATCACCACCACCATCATCATCATCATCATCGTTATCATCATCATCTTATTCATTATCATCTTCATCATCAACAACATCGAACCCTAATTCCTTATGAGACTGACATTTTCAACAACTTCCCATCATAATCGTCTCAAATTATTCTCTTCATTTCTCACCTTCTTTCAACCCACCTCTTCTTCTTCATCTTCCACGTGGGTTAGTCAAACTCAAATCCACATGGAACCCTCATCAATCGCCGCTGCTGCAGCAACAATCTCCACCACCACAACCACCACCACCACCACCACCATACGCCGCCGGAAACGGAAGATTGTAGTCATCATGGGCCCAACCGGCGCCGGAAAATCACGCCTCTCAATCGACCTCGCAACACGATTCTTCACCAACTCAGAGATCATCAACTCAGATAAAATGCAAGTGTACAGTGGACTCGATATCACCACCAACAAAATCACATTGCAAGAACAGCTCGGTGTCCCACATCATCTCCTCGGAGTAATCGACCCAACGAAATCGGTCTTCACCCCTTCCGATTTCCGACGAGTGGCATCGGAAATCATCTCCGACGTCAAATCCCGACGAGGGTTACCTCTCATCGTCGGTGGTTCAAATTCCCTCATCTACTCACTCGTCACAAAGCGATACGACCCCAAATCGGACGTCTTCAACGGACCCGACCCGAATCCCATCAGCTCAGAGCTTCGTTACGACTGTTGCTTCATATGGGTCGACGTATGTCTACCCGTGTTGAACGAATATCTATCAAAACGGGTCGACGAGATGTTGGATTCGGGTATGTTTGAAGAATTGGGGGAGTTTTTCCGATCAGGGGAGCACAAGAGGATTAACAAGTCCGGCGTCGGTCAGGCGATCGGAGTGCCGGAGTTCGAAGGCTATTTCAAGAAATTCCCATGTCTCCGGCGGCCGGAGAGTGGGGGTTCCGGCGAGGATACGGTGGAGATGACGGAGGCGTACGGCGACGCCGTGAGGAGGATTAAGGAGAACACGTGTCAGCTAGCGAAGAAGCAAGTGAAGAAGATCCTACGGCTGAGGGACGGCGGGTGGGAGATGAAGAGAATAGATGCGACGGAGGCGTTTAGGGCGGCGATGACGTCAGATTCCGGTGGCGGAAGGGTGGCGGAAATATGGGATAAACAGGTGGTGGAACCGAGCATGAAGATCGTGAAGCACTTCTTGGAGGAGTAGGTTTTACAGCTATTTCCAGCCACTCTACAAATTTTTATTTTTCTTTTTATTTTTTTTTATTCTAATTTTTTTTTAAGTTTCAATTTTTATTTATTTTTCTACTCAATGTAAAAGTTTCTTCATAATTTGGGTGGTTCGACGTGGGTTTAGGTAGGTTAGCACCGGGGTCTAACCCATCGGACCAATTGGCTCGACCAGTTTTGAAGCAGTAGGATGTTTTTTTGATAAATTTATAGTAGATTTCCACAATTCTATTTTCAAACTTCCACGATTAATATATATTTATTTACAAGTAAAAACAGACATCCGTAACACATTTTGATAGTAAATGGTATATTTTACTCATTAACTAGTGAGGATTCGGATCTTATAGTTTGCTGGTTTGGTTGTATTAATTTAAGCAGAAAACACGCATATATATTGTTCTTAAATTTTATGCCAATCTAAACTTTAGAAGTTTGCAAAATGTCATAAAGTTGGAATTTAGAAGTTTGCAAAATGTCATAAAGTTGGAATTTAAATTGAAATTTTGAGTTATATCTTGGAATCGGAATAATGTAAATAAAGTCAGAAAGAACATAAAGTTGACCTTTTTGTTTGTTTGCTTGAAGCCCAAAAGGGCATCTTTGGACGCATTCTATTGTTCTTAAATTTTATGCCAATCTAAACTTGCAAATGCCCTCAAGATGTGAGTTTTGGTAAGGATGATAATCGTGTTGGATTGAGAGGGTGGGTGGGTT
Organism: Flaveria ramosissima; assembly: GCA_025215565.1. Lineage (NCBI taxonomy): Eukaryota > Viridiplantae > Streptophyta > Magnoliopsida > Asterales > Asteraceae > Flaveria > Flaveria ramosissima. The sequence goes on from CM046032.1 coordinate 49,880,330, forward strand.
TGTCTTTAATGTGTTTTGGGTTGATATAAAATGAATTATTTTAATGTGGACAAGTATAAAATTATGTAATCTAGGGACGACACGTGGGTTGGGTAAATAAAATTTTGGATAACGTAAGAGTATATGTGATTTGAAATTGAAATGATAAAAATAATATAAACATAAAGACGAATAGAACATTTTACTTTTACATAAAAATTATCTAAGTGTTAAATAAATAAAACATATTTTGAAATGAAAAACGAATTAGTAGTTTGTTATCAAAATAAAGATTAATTAAGTGTTAATCAAATGAAACATTTTCAAATAAAAACATGGAGATGTAGATTGGTAGTGTGTGTCAACTTTTTTTTTTAACAATCAAGATTTCTATTATAAAAAGCTAACAAGGAGCTAGAGTACAGAAACAACATTCTAATTGAAATTACATCAAGATTTCCAGTCTAAACTAACACATTTCCTTCTAGATTTAATCCAAATAAACAAACCAATTTCACTTCTTCAAGAATTACTCTATAATCTTTTGAATTATTGAAAAATATCTGATTATTTCTAGCATTCCAAATACACCAAAAAGTAAAAACAATAGCATAGAGAAGGTCGTTGTGTGCTTTTTCTAATGGCCACAACTTGTAGACGGACAACACACCCATAACAGTGAAGATGAGATCTTTGGGGACCTTACACCATCCAAACACCACCAGGCATACTTCACTTGCAACCTTATACTGAATGAGAATGTGATCACTAGACTTTGACTCGGCACCACAGGTAGCACATGTTGGTGGTATCCGGATTCCTTTGGAGATAAATGCATCTTTCGAGGCACTGCAGTTCATCTCGTCCTCCAGACAAAAACATTAATCTTCAATGGAACTCATCTTATCTAGTGGAAATCAAAAGATGCAGGTGTCGAACATTTTTAGGCAATTGAGTGTGTGTCACTTGGTGTCTAGGGGAATAGTGTTCTAATTCTCAAAGTCCTAATGATTTTTTGGTCATTACTAACTTTCATGACAAATTTTGGTTAATATAGAACCATAATTGTAGGGAATAACACCATGTCTTTTTTCTCTACCATTCTTCTTTACTTTCTCCATAAATAAACAAATAAAATCAACTTAATACGGGGGAAATTGTAATAAGAATCAACTTGATAAAGAAATTAAAGCCAATGTAAAATGCCGACATGTACGAGGAAAAAAATGTTAAAATATTTGTCGATTTTTAATTTTTTTTTTATCTATATATAAGTTATTTTTCCTCCACTTAATGCTAACAAACTTTAAAAAAAAATTAAAAGATTAATGTCAGCACGACTATGTTATTTTGTATTCAGTTTTGATGAAGATATGTTGCAACTTCAAATTACTTTCTCAAAGTTCTGAAGCTTTTTATCCTTTAATAAGGAAAATATAACATGGTATGTTATTTTGTATTCAGTGTGGTAACTTTATATATTTTTTTTCTTTTTAAACAACAAACTTTTACTAATAAAAGATTAACAAGAAGCTAAAACCTCTAAAATATTATTATTTTCCAATAATTTCTTAATGAAGTTTAACCGAAATTATTTTGCTTTATTTCAGACCAATCATCGGATTGTATTCCTCTCAGAAAAAAAATTCACCGGATTGTATTTAATGATGATAAATAGATTGGTTTGGCAGGAGATATCACATGACATTCTAACGTGATAACTCATGGGTTCAAAATTCACTAGATACAATATGTTCTAGGTGGATCAGGGGTTGTACCACAGTGAGCTTTTAGGCTATACGTTTCTCTTGGAATGGTGAGCGGGCTGAGTCACCAGCGTTGTTTGTCATTCATAACATGACACATTGGACAAATGGGACGTAGACATTGTTCATACTGACATCCCAAAATTTTATACATATACATAGTTTTAGTAAACTCGTGTATTAAACGAGTTTAATAAATAAAATATTAAATATAATAAAAGTTTATGAAGTATAAAATGATATTCTAAGATAACATATGATTTTAAAATCACGTAATAGTAATAAGCTATAAGTAATAATATAATGATATCAACTTTTTAAACTTATGTTTTAAATTTTTTTCTAAAAAGTTTTAAATATTTTGTTCTAAAACAGAGCGTATTATAAAAAATGTCGTTTTTGAAAATTTCTTATCATAACTTCTAACTTTAATAATTTTTTGTTTATAAAAAATTACTTTTTAAAGACATATTTTAAAAAATTTTATATTTTTAAAAAAGTTTCATGTATAAGAAAAAATAATTCTTCTTTTATAAAAAAGAGTTAAATAATATTACTAGTAGTTAAGATAATTATTTAAAAGGAAAAAGAAGCAAAATAATTTTAGTGTGAGTAGAAATGTAATGTTATCACGTGTCACTTATGGTTATTTTTTATTAGAGCAGAAATATATGCAGTTCTTTATGCAAGAATTAGAGCGGAAAATCATATTCGATAAAAACTATATTTTTACTATATTTAAGGGCTATAAACTAAATCTAAAACATGTAACTTTAAATATAAATTGTGACAATAAAAGGAATATAATTTAGTGTTCACGCTATTTTTCTTTCACATGCATTATTATAGCTTGTTTAAACCTTTTTCACTTGTACATATAGCATTACAACCTACATCAAGCTGACCAGGTGTTTAAAAATTAATACTTCAAAGTTAAAACATCGGGATGAAACGGAGAGTCATGATTACGCTTTCATATTAAAATTATTCGGTGGTTCGATCAAACACAACAATTAGATAAAACTCAGTTAATACTCAAGATCAAGGTATGCGTTTTTGTTTAAATTCATGAACTAGAAAACCAAAAAAATTGACCAAAGAGAAACAATTCGGCTTTGCAAGGTATGGGCCTCAAACTGTCGTTTGGTAGTTTTCATCTCAAATTATGGCTAAAAATTACACCATTTTTAACCAAGTTTCACACGTGAAATTTCAGGAAAACTAATTTTTCCTTATGCAAGCTCGACCCTAGCAATGAGCTCAAGCCCTTGGACTCGTCAGGGACCAACTTCCTTTGGACCTCGACACACGCTAACGCTACCAAGGGAGCTGCCCCAGATCTTCATGAAACCCCCATTGTTTAGGAGGTTCACTTAAAAAACCTTTGAGGTTTTGATACCGAAGATCACAGTAAATTTAAAACAAACTTGCTATAAAAAGAAATTGTGAAATGAGGCATCTAAAAGATCAATTAAGATCAATTGTGAAATGAGGCATCTCAGCAATGAGTTTCCTCCTGAGAGGGCTGGAGGTGCGGTCCTGGCTGGGAAACGGGTGGGTGGGCCTGATTAAAATAACACCTATCTTCCGAAGCAAAGTCGTACATTTGCCGTTAAAAAAAACCTGTATTGCATATATTAATTAATATTAATAAATTTGCATTCCTTGGAACTCACAATCTCTTCACTTTTTTAAGTATTCTATGCTACTGTTTATGTGAGCTTCAAAAACGTTAACTCAAACAATAATTTAGTTCTATTTACAACTACATCATATTAGTATTGAACCATGATTTTTTTAGATAGTGTTTAACTCTTACCACTAGTCTATCAATTCAAGTATCATTTCAAACGTTATTTATATGACTCTTTATACGATCATTTATGACAATAAAGAAATGAAAAGAGGCTATCAAAATGAAATTGTAAACAAATAACTTAAAATCTTAAGTGTGGTTTTGATATAGACTTAATGGGGTAAGATAATGATGAAAAATGAGTCTTTAGGATAGATATGTTTTACTACGAGACTCGGTCAATATACAATATATAAAGGAAGACGAGTCATTGTCGATCTTAAGTTAGTAATTAAAATTGTAAAATATAAAATACGATTCTCATTCTAAAACAAAATACTAAACTAATTATTATATAGACATCAAATCTAATTCCCATGTAGTAGGATCCTTCGATACTTAGAATAGTGGCCATCCACATATTCCTTTAGATATTGTGCTCAAAGTCTTCAATTTGTTTTTTTTTCATTTCTTGAAAAGATTTTGAAGGGTATATACTCCTAAATAATAATCAATTAGGTTAATTCGTATAATTAACTCATTGATTAATAGTGTTTGTTGAGTTATTATTGTTGTCCATGTGAACTTTTAGTTCAAATTTTCGTATGGTCACATGAGGAATAGTAACTTGTTATTATTCTATGTCTAAATAGAAGAAGAAAATGTATTTTAATATTTGTCATGGATGACATAAGTTAGTTGGTGTAGGTTATAATAAAAGGATGTGCGAATTTTATTTTGGGAATATTTTATTGTATGGATAATAAGATCACAAGAAGTTATTGTTGTTCTAGATCACCTAAATTCGAACTTGTGTGTTATAATGGCTACTAAGAATAAGTAAGTAGATAAGTTATTTTATGTAATACTAAATCACCCTATTTCAAACAGTTACATATATGAATTAATGTTCATTAATCGAATATAACTTTTACTCTAAAAGCGTCCATTCTCTCAATTCTGTTAACATTAACTGGCTTTCTGGAACCCCCTTTTCGATCATAATTTGAAACAGACGATCACTATGCCACTCGATCATAATAAACTCATTCGTTCACAATTTGCCTATATAGCCACAAAATCAACTGCTACCACCACTAGCCAGAGTGCCACCTCTTGCGTGTTGACAAAGTGGCTCCCCATTAATCCTTTTCGCAATTCCAAAACACTTTAGTAGTCCTAATTGCATAATAAAACTGCCATTTGCTTCATGTTTATAGATTCTTGATTATTTTAAATTGGATACATTCGTTTGACAATTTAAATGATCTATCTAGTAATGTAATACTAAAATGGGACTAGCCCACATGCTAAAGGTTTTCTCTCTTAAAAAATAGGTTTTGTGTTTAAACTCAGGCATGATTTTATTTAGTTTGCAGCAATTTAGAAATGTATTGAAGACTAAAAATCAGTCTTCAAAGTTAAAATACTTCAAAATTAAAAAAAGGATCAACTAATATAGAACTATTTGTGAAATCTATCGGCTGATCTAATTACCAAAACAAGGAAATTTAATACGTACCTTTTGTAATGAAAAATGACGTAGAAAATGATTTATTAATGACAAGGGACTAGCAAAATTAATCCCTAATATTTATTAGAGACTAATTTGAGAGTATTAAAAACTAATTTTTGAGTCCTAAAGGCCATTCTGTTTTGTAGCATAAACAATAAATCATATTGGAGTAGGGTTGTAAACGAGCCGAGCAGAGCGAGCCAGGATGGGCTCGAGCTCGAGCTCGAAGCTTATCGAGCCGAGCCGAGCCGGCTCGAAAATTTTAACGAGCTCAAAACACCGGCTCGAGTTCGGCTCGTGAAAAGCTCGAGCCAGCTTGTGGCTCGTTCAAGCCGGCTCGATTTAATTTTATTTTTTTTAATTTTTCACATTAATTTATATGAAAACGAAAAAAATATATATATCAGGGCTTTTACATTTTGTTGGGTACTCCGTACTTATGGGAACAAAGATCATTATTTTGAATATAAACAATTTACTATCAAGTTATATATTTTTTAAACAAAATACTTAATGTTTCTAAAAAGAATCCATTTTTTTAAGAAAACATTTTTAAAATCCTAATATAAAAATAATAATCATAATAATAATAGTAGTAGTAATAATAATAATAATAATTATACTATATAAATAGATATATATAAATATATAATATGCACCGAGTCACGAGCCGAGCCAACGAACCGAGCCACGAGCCGAGCTCGAACCGAGCTAACCCTGGCTCGAGCTCGACTCGTTTAGAATTCGAGCCAGCCGAGCCGGCTCGTTTAGATTCGAGCTTTTTTCGAGCCGAGCTTTTTGTACAGCCCTATATTGGAGGCTCTTAGGGTGGTGGGAGTGTAGTTTTTATGTACCCTCACATACCATCACATCCTACTAATAAAAGATCACAAGTATCATCGTTTACCCTTAACGACCCTAAATGGTAGCACCACTACCCTTGACTACTCTCATATTTTTCTTTTCTTTTCATAAATAAAAAAAATATTTTTGAAACACAAATAAAACTAAATTTCATTGAAATTAAAAAAAAAATACATCAAAAGAAATAAAAATAAGAAAACACTAAAAAAGTAACAAATCTAAAAATTACAAGGCCAATTTTATTTGCTCACAATACTGTAAACCAGGTGCGGTTGTTCTTCTAGAATACATTGGTCCCTATAATGTGGGTTATCGTAGCATGGTGCAAAGGGTCAAAGATAAGTTATTGACCGTGTACAATTTTGAGTTGGAATAAATGGGTAACACGGTTGAGCTTGTATGACCAGGACATAAACTTGGTTCGAACTAGAACCAACGCCTCTAAAACGCGAACGGCCTCCCTCAAATTACCATCGGCTCCTCGTGGTTTACCGGTTTTTTTGGGTTGTACCAACTCTTGATTTGTTGGAGGAATACATAAAAAATGATTGTTTTGTGTGTTTAAATATAATATTTGTTGGTGTAGAAAATAAAGAAATAGATAGTGTACTTATAGGTTAATTAAAAAAAAACCAGATTAGCCGGTTTGGGTGGAGGAAATATTCATTAGCTGCATTGGTTAGTGTATTTATTAGTGTCTAATGATATCAATTTCAATATTTAGAGATTACATTTGTAATTTTAAATAAATCACATGGATCATGTATACAATTTATTCATCAAGGATACACATGATTAAATCAATATGACTTAAAAACATTAAGAAACCATGAAAATAGCTGTCATATGACAAGTGGTTGGCTGAAATAGATTAGTACCCACAAACTAAAATATATATATTTGTAATATAAGAAGTTCTAATATTTTGTCATCGACATCTAATCTACACCATCAAATCTATAAATTACAGAATTTAATTTTTTTTAACACTTGGTAGGAGTAACAGATCAAATGAGCCTACATACTAATTATTTCAATGTAATTGTTTTTTTTTTTCAATTTTTTGTTGATTGGAAACCTACATTTTAATTATTTAACTACATTGCTACCTTTATTATTCTCAGAGACGAAAAGTACCATTAGATCGACGGATAGCTAGCTAGATCTATGCAGGGATTTAAATGAGCCTATGAGCACACCTTCACCACCAATTATGTCCCGTTGTCACTAAATTTGTGACCAATCAAACAATGTGTTTATTATAAAATTCATACAAAATCTCTATAGGACATTAAAGCTTGAAACATTAATTTTTATAGAGTTGATTGGAAAATGTGTCACTCTCCAATAGCTTGAGGGTTTAAGTCCTAAAAAATACAAATGATGGTGATTTATAGAAAGTATTTAACAAATGTGTGAGTTCGTCTTTCTAAAAAATGACCAAAATTAAAAAATTTTTACTTGTTTTTCATGTTTTCTACGGTTACTCGAGATGAATAGACGCTACAAGAAACCTAAAACATTCATGTTTTTTCTTTAACTATGCATTTGGGCCCTAGCCGGCAATCGTCAAATCATGAGCAATTCTTTGGATTATGATTTAAGCTCTTTATTGTAAAAATGTCCACTCAATCATCCTTGGTAGCTTAAATTTTTTGAAGTTTTCATAGTCGTGTTAACAGTGAGGGTGCTTGCTCACATGTTGCATTAGGATCTACAAGCATGAATTTAAAATAAATTGATTGATGTTGTTCATGAGATTAGATTTATTTCATCTTTTTGTATCCTAGAACAATTATCATGAATTCAAATCTGTTAGTTATATTCAATAAAAGAATGTGTATGATTCAAGTCATATAAAAACCGACTTGTTTTATAAAACTTTTGTAACCTACTCGGGTAGCTTACATTTTTAAGGAAAAAAATATATATTGTGAAAGTAGCTTGATTTTTGGTTATCGTCGTTTGATCGTTTTTACATTGATTTGAGCTTTTCAACGTGTTTGCATGAACATGTCTTAAATAAAATTTAAAAAAATAAAGAAAAGACTTTCCTTTGGAAACATTATTTCATTCGACATTAAGGCAAAAATCTTAATGCGTACAAAGTTGTATTCGATTCAAAAACATTTTAAGCAGAAAACTATAAAAATAAACATAAAATTTTCTTTATTTATTCTCTCTCTCCCAATATATATAATTATCATGTATACATTATACACACATATATATTTGATATTTATGTGATTTTTATAATTTTGATCTAGAATTCATTCATTCGGTATTAAATACACCACTATGTGGCACTACTTAAAAAGCTTATATAAGAAACCTAGACTACACTTGTTAAGATGTCATTGTCTCATCATGAAGTTCAAAAAAAGAGAAATCTACCACATTTCACACTTTTGTTGGGTTTGGAAAATCATGTGGGGACCTTCTCCTAGCATTTTGGAACTCGTCAAATTCCTTTTCCTATTTTAACCAACTTCCTTCATCCCAAATTTCTTTCTAGCCTTAGCCCCTTTTCTTGTACAAAATTAAATGTCATTTTTCTCATTAATGTTCTTTTACACTCATATGACTAGACGGAATAAATATGATAGGCATATATATATATATATATATATATATATATATATATATATATATATATATATATATATATATATATATATATATATATATATATATGTATATATATATATATGTATATATATATATATATATATGTATATATATATATATGTATATATATATATATATGTATATATATATGTATATATATATATATATATATATGTGTGTGTGTGTGTGTGTATGTAGTGGTCGATTTATGTACAAGAAGTTACATGCGAAGCATAAAGTCACATGTTGCAACACGTGTATTTTAGGCGAGAGTTATATTTGTTTGTATAACTATACACTATAGTTGTCTAACATAATATAATAATTAATAAAAGTGATAGTTGTACGTGTATAATCATGCTTTATAATTACACAAATTGCATATATATTTATGTAAAAGTCGTAGTTTTGTGTAAATAATCACACATTACAAGTACACAATTTGTGTAATTATAATGTTTGATAATATCATGTAGACGTATATTGCCTACATCATGCACTTAAACATATACTTAGAACATTCACATCCCATTTCTTATTATCTTGCTTATAATTATAATAAAATTTTAAACATCCATTTTTTATATTTTTAAATTATTTTTTCTCTTTTTTTTTCTGCACACAACCTCTAAAACCATTCTATATTAATATATGGATTCTAATCAATGGTTACATGGGCATTTAATATAAAACAATAAACATTTGTTTATTAACGGCGATTAAACATTTGTTAGTGGGACCCAATTTGAGGTTATCTATTATTTGACATGAGATCATCATACAACTAATACAACTAAGGTGGTATGGATAGAGACATTTGTTTTTTATCCGATGGATATCGAGAAAGTCTATTTCGTTTAAATAAGATGGCATCTTGAAAGTTAAAAGGCTTTCAACTAGCATACATAGAGTAAATACCATTGTGTGGCTCTTTGTTATTGTTTTGTTTGCCATTCTTTTGAATAGTCTTTTTGAAAATCGGTTAATGTTTTTAAAAGTGCACTAGTCATCGAGCCAGACGATTTTCTGGTAAATTGACGGTTCTGTTAGATTGATTAAACCTATCTTAAGAATCAGATGATATATATGGTTAATAACTTAATTATTAAAAATATATAAAAACGTATATTATAACTAACTTGAACATAAATAGACAAAGAAAGCTTAAAAAGTTATGAAGATCAGGCTCGAATGTGCACCTCTAATCACCAACAAGTGTGATCATCAGTAATTGACAAGTAGAAATTGATCAACAATGCAATCATGGTCATTAGTAACAATTTGTGGTTCAAAAACAAAAATTGGGTTGTCACTAGCTACTACTGAAATAATTCTATTGATGGTTTTTTGACTAATGTAAGTGTCCATTGTCAACAGTTATAACCTCCGAATGCCATGATGGTTTAACCACGATCTTTAATTTGATTTACATATCTCACAACAAAAATTCATATTCATTCCTACTGCATATCAAGTTAAAAATTCAATGTAACACCAAAATCAATTTAATCTAAAAGTTATTTGTACACAAATCTTAGCGAGTACATCCAAAATATTATATCTAGAGTTACCATTATAAAATCAATTAAATCATGGTGGTTATGTCAAATATAAATATTTACGCAAATATGTCAGTTAGGATGTTAGATGAGAACACACAATAATTGTAATTAAAAAACATATAAAACTATTTTATCTTATAGATTTGAAATGTTAACAAAATACGAAGATTGAATTAAATAAATATGAAGCCTAAACTAGATTACTAGAATATAAATCAGTAGATAAAATTTTGAAAATATATATAAGTTTTTTAAAGTATGCAACTATAAATTAGATTCACCGGTCTAGTGGATCTTTTTCCAGGATTACAAAAGAAAACATAGAGAAACAACACGAATATATGTTTAATACGGTGAAAATATTATGGTAGAACTAAAAATAAATAAATAAATAACAGCATGTAGTTAAGGAATCTTAATGATCTTGTTTTAATTATTTTTAATAATGCTCCAACAAGACAAGAATGTCAGTTGGAAGCAAGGTAATTTAAACAAGTAGTCAACTAATATTATTAAAACCTTAACTCAAATTAATTCGTGACAATAAATCAATAATGTGGTTAGTTATTCCATGATGCAAGACAAGAAACCAATATTCTTGGCGATTTTTTTTCCAGACGGGTACACACTTTTAACATGGTTATAGGCAAAAATTTAAGAATGTTTAACATGATGCCGAATGTTTACATAAACTAAATAGACTGGTTAAATATTATACGTTTATATGAAAACAAAATCAAATTATACCCGATATTAGTTATTGAAATATAATAATAAGAAATCAAAATTTTACATTTTGAATATAGAACTTTATATTCATAGAATTTGTTTTATATAAAATTTATTTTTTCCTTTATAATGTGATATATTTAATAGGAAAAAAAACACACCATCTTGTTTAGTTTCTTCTTTTTCTTTTGCTGTCATTCCAACATAAATTTTGTTAATAACCGATTTCATTCAAAAATCATTATTTTTATATAATTTTTTTTTCAAACGAACTTAGTTTTTAATAAAATTTATGTTAAAAAGCCTCAAAAAGGTAAACAAAACTGTCTGTTTGGTATTTTTAAAAGGTTTCAGTAAAAAGTTATAAATTAAAAATTAAAATATGTCCAAAATTAGTTATTAGAGTATAATAATAAACTATCTAAATTTAACATTTTCTGAATTGTTAGATTCATAAAGGTTGTTTTATATAAATTTGATTTTTCTCTAATAACTTAACGTTTTAAATAAAACAAAACATACAGATTGTTCAAAACAAAAATGAAAAACCTACTATGAATGCTCTGAGTAATTGGTGTAATCTACCTCAAATATTTTTGTAGTTTCAAAACAAAAATCACATGGTTCAAGTTATTATTTTTGTTGTTTTTTGGTGTTTGTAGAAAAGAATGCGACGGTTTTCAGATGCCAAAGGCCATCATTAAATGCTCTATTGGAAGATTTAAAATGTACGAGCTTCTTTTGGGTGAAAAGCAAACCAAAATCACACTCACTAAAATGGTCTAAATGAGTTAACTATTAATTTTAGTTGCTTATGTTGTAATCTTTTTTGTTGTTCTGTTATACACTTTATGCTCACAACTTAGCAATTTGCTAGTTGTTTTTTCCTTAACAATACTTCTGTCTTTTCTAAAAAGAATAAGTGTAGAAGCCACATCCGCTCATGAAAGTAGCGGATGTCATTGTCACGTGAGCACATCACTAGTTGAACTATGATCAAGACACACTCATGTTTTGTCTAGAAACCATCTTCTTCATACAAATATTACATACTTTGAAAGCAAAATTTATATTCTTGATTGTAGTTTACACATATATTATTATCAATTGTGAAACATAAATTCTCGTTAATAGGTTAAAATAAATTAAAAACATGTAAACATACAAGTTAAACCGGGTTAGGATCAAAAGTCGTTAAATATATCTCCTCAATTCACTATCTTTGTAATGTATGTGCAAATTTAATATTGTGTCTACTAAATTTATTAGCCTTATGATAAAGAGAACGATTTCATGAACATAATTTTTTATTGCTTGGTATTTGCAAAACTACCTAATAATTGATGAGATATCGTCTTGTTTCGAATAAGATCATTGAGGATCCAACAACCATATTTTATTAGTTCTGTTAGATTTTTGTTTGTAAATATGGTTAAGTTCGTTGGTATACATTCAATGATTTTAATCATTAAAGGCTACTCAAATCTTCAAATCCTTGTTGTTATATAATATACTATTTCAAGGTTAAAATAATAATTATTATAAACTGGAATTTTAAATTTTTGAATGTTCTAGCTTGGTAACTTTTCTCACTTGGGATTTTCATATTAACTCTAATTATAAATATATTGAAAGTTGAGGGTTCCCTCAACTAGTATGGAAATACATATATTACTCATATTGTACGTAATACCTTTTTATATATGTTTTGTTTATAATATGGTATTGCTAGTATTTCATAAACTTTAAGCTGAAGGTATGTGGTGGAAATCGTTACTATTATTATAAACAAGGCAATCTGATCTAATCTTTTTTTATTAAATAATATATTAGATATTAGCTTATTTATTCGTGTTGTATATAAAGAGTTTAAATTTTAATCTATAACCTATTTAAATTATTTTATAGTGATGTATAAAGATTATAACTACCAATTAATTTTCGTTTAGTAGATTTGATGAAACAAAAGATTACTTTATTATTGTATGCATGTCAGTTTGCTTTTGTAAAGATAAATATAAATTGTTATACAATCTTGTTCTACCTCTAATGGATTTGAGATGTTGGTATTTTTTACCAACTTTATAAATTTGTCTTAAAATTTAGCAATACAATGATATAATATGTATTTTTTTCAAAAATTTGGAAAGCATATTTGTTAAACTAAAGAAATAAACAGAACGCAATAAACAAGGTACAACATAAAATAACAAAAAAATATGATGGTTTGTAACACCTACTTAAGATATATATTGATTAAATTAAAAGCTATCATAGAAAATACTAAAAAAAAACAAGCGTGTTATATAAAATTTGTGTGTAACTTGAAATAATTTTTATATCCTTGAAAAAGAATATAAATAATAAAAAATTATTTTAATTTATTTTAAGGAAAACGAAGATACGCTTTAATGATATAGTATTTGGTTTGTAACACCTACTTAAGATACATATATTGATTATATTAAAAGCTATCATAGAAAATACTAAAAAGAAGAGCGTTATTTTTTAGAATTTGTGTGTAACTTGAAATAATTTTTGTATCCTTGAAAAATAATATATATACTAAATATAATTTTTTATTTATTTTAAAGATACGCTTTAAGAATATAGTATTTTAAGAATATAAATAATTAGATTTTTAATTCTTACCAAAACATTTTGGAAAATGACAAAAGTAAAAGTGTAATAAATTTATAAATATGAGTTAAATTAAAACAAGTAAACGGTTAGGAAAATAAAAGTAAATGGGTGGGGTTGAGTCCAAATAAAAACCATTTGAAGTTAAAATGGCCAAACTTCTATCGAGATAATAGGGTTTAAGTCCTGACTCTTACAGGTTAGTATAAAATATGTTGTGTTGTATTATTATTAGCATGTTAAATAAATGTATAAGTTCTCTTATTAAAAGTAAATGAAAATTTTGATTTATATAGCCTCCTAAGAAGCGTGCATTTGTTTAATACAAATACTTAGATAGTAAAAAAAAACAACTAATTAAAATATGTTATATATTTTTATTTTATGTTAACGTGTCTTGTCCTATTGTTTTATTAATATTAGCGCAGCCCAGACCAGATATACACAGACCACATATACACATCATAAACATATAAAACATCCCATACGTCATACGTTATATTCATCATCTATTTTATCTTAAGAACACTAGTAGTGGATTGATGTGAAATAGGTGTGATAGTAAACAATAATTGTTGTATATGAATAATATGTAATAGTAAAAAAAATTAGTTGTAATGAATGTATTATAATGAAAGAGTTTATAATTATTAGATTTGATAATATTGTAAAAAAACAAAATAAAAAAGAAAAAACAAAGATGTGTAGTGGTGTAGCTCGAGCATGAAGTCACTCGCGCTCACCCCTTTCACTCCCCTATAAGAACAAGAGGGCGGATCCCTCTTTTATCTTCCCGTTAGTAACTTTAAATTAATTAAGAAATTTGTCATTGCATCAATTCTAACTATTAAATTAATCTAATCAAATTTTAGACAAGTATACATCTTATATTTGATATTACCTACATCAACCATCAATTAAATAACTTTAACTAACCTTTTTAGTTAATAATATAATAAATAATGATAAAAAGTTGCAAGTTGTTTTTGTTTACATAACATTGTAACTTAGAAAATGTAGTAGCTTTTGCTATTGGATATGATGTGGGTGTAAAGGTGGTCAATTGCATGCCCAATGTATTATGTTTACTTTGAGCCCCCACTCTCTTGGGTTTTCCAACTCCACCACAAACATTACATCGCTTTTATAACTTGTACTCGTGTCACTTGTACCAACACCAATTTTATTTTAATTAATCAAAATATGTCTCCCACACACAATTTTGGGGACTTGAGTTGTTTAGGGTTGATGGATTTAACCTCAAATTGAAGTTTATGTTAACATTAATCAAATACAATACTTTTAATACAAACGTCGGGGTGTAACTAGAGACGGGTCCGTTAACCCTCTAACCAGTTTCTATTAATACGCCATTGATTGTTGTCGGTTCCTTACGGTTTGATCTTTCAAATTATCGTAAGTAAAAGTAGTTTAAAGGAATATAAAAGTAATTTTTTATCAACTCTTTGTGAACGTATAATAGCCTTGTGTTTGTTTGGAGTTTCTTTGTTTTAATTTCATTGTTCCTAAATTGATAACTTAGAAGTCCAATGAGCTTCTTCATCCGTACAAGAAAGGCCCAATTGTACCCCTCCTCCAGGCCTTCTGTTTTCTTTGCTTAGATTTGGGCCTTGGGCCTTATTCATGGACCCTTCAAACTATTGGGTTGAAGTAAAATGGATCATCTAACGTCTATTTATAACTTGTGGATTATGAACTATGGACTATTATGGAGTACCATTATGAATTTATGATAATTATTTTTTATTCTTTTGCGATTCGATATGATGTCGTCTATGAAAAGCGAATAATCAAACTTACACATGTTAATTTTTATATTTTATATATAAAATTATCTTAATACTTATATAAATTTAATGGATTTTTATGTTCTGATACGATCTTGTATCTTGCCTAGACCTACGCAAATCCTTACATTGTTATGTTATTATCTTTTTTGTGGGGAGATTGTTAATCTTGAATTTGGAGAACGACTCGATAAAAGCACCATTGATAATAACCAGTAGAGTGGGTTAAGCTTCAAGAATAGTAAGGGAAAGCCAGATTAGACTTTTCTTGCAAATTTTCTCAATGTACTTATTTAACCAAAACATGAATATAACCAACAAAAGAAATTAAAAGATCTGCACTAGAATATTTAACAATAACTAACTAGTAAAAAATGGCTTAAAAATAGGAATGACTTAGTATGATGGGTTGGGTCAATGGCTAACGGGAGACTAATGTGTGAATTTAGTTACTAGTTACAAAATATGATTGAATCCTTATGCATGCATACATTAGAGGTGTATTTATTTTGGTGTAAACATATGTTTCTTTTACACCAAAATGATGAATCTATTATATTCACTAGAGAATCTTTTGAACCCTAGACATCTTCCGATAGTCTTTGAGCAATGAGGCATAGTTGATTGAGTACCGAGACCTACTCAGGTGCGGGTCATAACTTGACCAAAGGAAGGATACTTGTAGTTGTCGTGATAGCGGCCCTCTCACCAAACCAATAGACTAACAAATTCAGTACACGGTTATGTATGCTCATATCAGTGTTGTGTTTCATCGGTTACAAATATTATATAGATATTAGTTTAATAACTATATAAAAGAAAATTCCATCAATTTTGGGTAACAAAATTTTTAACTTGTTCTTACATGAAAAGCTTAAGTCTTACTTGTTTTTATTTTTAAATAAGATATTTTATTAAATATAGTTTTATGTATTTAACTCATAAAAATTGCACGACTTGATATTGTCATGTGATTACTGATTAGTACTAACTTACTATACTCATATCTAAATACATCTAAAATGTGTACTAAATTGAAAAAAGAAATGTCAAACCTCATAATGGGAAGAAATTAATTTTGTATATAGAAAAGTAATATTATATTTATAAAAAAAAATCAAGTAACAACATAATTTATGCGAAGACTTGCCCTTCAATTTTTTTAATAAAATTATGTGGCTGTCCAATCATGACTCCAATTCGCTAAAAATTATAGAAAATGAAAGCGCCAAGAGCTTAAGGGGGAAATAGGGTCCATTATTGAATTCTTGTACAATATTTTTATTTATTTTTGCATTCCAGTTTAAATTTATTAAAAAAATGTAACGTTTAATTTTATATACAGGTTGTAGTTACTTAAATGACATTTTTAGCATATACACACTTTATTATTACGTTTTTATAAAATGATATATTTTTACTAGCTATACGTATTTAACTATCACATTGTTACCAAATGTAAACATTATATATAATAGCTTAATCGTAAAGGTCGGTGGAGTTTTCTTATTTTTTATGAATTTAAAATAAGTGTTAACAGTATTTCTTCAAGAAGCATAATACAAATGAGGTTTTGGTGTTGTGGTTTGTGTGTTGTCCTTACACTTGTTCACACTTAAAATAAAACAATTTTTTTTAATTTACATGTCCTCTCTATCTAAAAGGTAAAAGTTTCAAATGCTGAAATATACAAATATAAGAGTAGATTAGAAGATGTTTAAAGAAAAATACTTGATGGAACAAGAAAAATAGTTATGATAATTGAAACAGAGAGAATTTGGTGGCATTTAATACAAAAATTATTTGTAGCGTCACATACCAATCATGCTATTTTATAAATTGCAAACAATATTTTAGAGTACGTAAACGTTGTGATATTTTTGTATTAGATGGTAACATTACATCATTGTCTATTTATAGATATTACAAATTTACAATATCAATAATATAACAAACTGAGCTAGATTTTGTTAGTCAACAAACAAACTATTGAACAAGTTGATGTCTAAATTTTTTTTTTAAGTTTTATATATTCAAGAAATATGAGTGTTTAGATAATACTTGAATGAAGAAGATTACTCTAAAAGTTATAGGCTTGTCATGCTTCTATTACTAGAAGAGAACAACATTGCTGCCAATAAGGTTATAGCATGGTCTCTCATGACACTAACAAATCTAAAAATAAAATTAAAAAAAATGTTAAAATGGATTTAAAAATTAAATAAGTTAAAAAACATGAATATATAATGTGTCATATATCGAACCACCTTGTCCGAACCAGCCTTTTACGGAAATGACCAAACCAAAGCAAAGGTAACCAATCTCTATTTTTTCATTCCGGTCATTTGTCCGGTCTAGATCAAATCTAATCAATCGATTGAGGACACATGACAACCATTCATTATTCATCACGTATTAATCGTGTAACTCGCCCTTGTTATTTAATATGATTTGCGTACCTCTTTTTCTTTTTCTTTCTAGAATAATGACCTTTCACAAAATAATTAAGATAGATTGAGATTTGCTTAAACACAAAGTTTGCTTAATACTAAATAGACAAAAGCATATAAAACAAAGAAACCAACCTAACATTTTGAGAACCTTGACCTACACCAATAAGTTTCTACCAAACTACTAATTGCAATTATATAGACTTTTTCAACCACAAAACTTGTTCATCATATAATTAAGCTTATAATATCCTCCATTTGATACATATCTAACAACATCATTATCTATCTAATTTTTTGTTCTCATTTCTCGTTTTAGTAACATTATTGATTTTAATCCTTCAACCTATTTTCTCCTCCATTTTATCACATACTAATAATTTCCCAATTATTTGCATATAAACATTATAAGGTAACCTTTGTACAACAATACTACAACAGCTATAAATCAATGTGAACCACAAGATATGGAGAACCCAATTATTTCCAATAGAAATACGAAACTCAAGAATTAAACAATATACGAAACGACACCGTTTCGTTCATTCATCGTAACGTGGACCAATCATGTCCTTAGCTGTTAACAGACGAATAATATTAACTCGTGAACTTCACGCGCTCACTCCTCCTTCACATCAACGCCACCGTCGCCGTCACAGTCGCCGGCGCCGGCCACCCAACTCCCCCGCCGCCGCGGCCGCCACGCCGCGTAGATCGCCGGACTCCGGCCACCCACCCGCGAATCATACGTCCTAAACCCAACGCCGCCGTGGGTATCACTCATCTCCGCCGTGACGACAACGTTCTCCGCCGCTGACGCCGCCGGAACACGGCACCGTCTGCCGGAGCTCAGCTTCACATCGCGATTCAAATCCCAAATCGCAATTCCTCCGGCGGAATAATCCGATTCATCATCGTCTTCAAAATCTAACCCTAAACCAAAACTATCCCACAACTGTACAACACTTTTTCCGGCGGAAAAATCCGACCACGAGAACCCATTACGCCGCCGGAGAGAGAAACCACCGTCACCCTCCGCCCGAAACACCACACGATCATCCTCCGATTCAATCTCCTCATCATCGGACTCCGCCACCGACGACGGCGTATCATCGTCACAATCGTCCTCAGAGAAGTCAAAATCGAAGTCATCATCGTCGAAAATCTGCTGTGGGCAAGAATTCTGACACGAAGCTAAGAATCTACGACGGATCTGGTGTACAAACATCTTGATTCTAATGAATACGCTGGTGAAAGTGGCGAAAACGGCGATGATTAGAGCTCCACAGGTCCATAAGCTGTACAATTTGGGGATTTTGTCGATTAACGAGAGTTTGGAGAGAATTGAGGGGTTTTGTAAGCATTTCATGCCGGCTTCGAAATCGCCGATGAGATTGAGGTCTGCAATTTCCATGGTGATCGGAGGTCGTGAATGAGTGTGAATGTTGAATGGATTACAGAGAGAAATTGGGGAAGATGATTGAAATGAAGTGAAGAGGGGTTGAAGAAGATGATGATTTGGGGATTTATAATGGTGGGTAGGTGAGTTTAGGGGTGGTGTTAAAGAGTGGTTAAAACAAAGTTAGAGTGTTTACGTTAGTTTGTTTCGGAATGGTTTTGAACGTTTGTGAGTTTAGTAGAGAAAAAATATTATTATTTATCTGTATATTTGGTAAAACATTATTCAATCTTATAAGTCTTTTAATATTTTTTGAAAGTGATTGTAAATAGATAAGAGAGAAAAATTAATAAATGTATAAAAATTATTATGTAATTAGAAAAGAAGTAAAAAAATAATGACTTTAATATAATTGTAAGGATGAGAATAAAAAATGGATATAAATGCTCTTAGACCATCTCCAGTGGTCGTTTTTAAGTGTTGTTTTTAAGCCAAGAGTTGTATAAAGTCGTTTTTTATCGTTGGAGGAGTATGTTTTTAAAGTAGAAGTTTCTTACCATGAACATCAAAAATAAAAGGGAGGTGTGGCCAACATGTTTTTTTAATTATATTGATATACATATTTAGAGAGATAAATTAAAAAACGGTGCTTACGTGTCATGGTATTTTTACGTTTTTGATTTTCTTGTTGGGGAGGTTTTTGATGTTTTGAAGGGATAGTGTTTTTATTTCGTGTTAGCTGACTAGACATATTTGTTGGTGTTTTTATGTTTCTTTATGTGGATGCTCTTATATTAGTTGGTGATTTAGTGTAAAGTATTTTGATTAAATAACATGTAAAGTTAAATATTGCATTTTGTTACACATGGAGAAAAATAAAATAGTCCTGTATATATGCAATAGACTGAAAAGATGATATTGTAGATGTGTAAGTTGATTAGATATTGTGTGTATAAGGTAAAATTATGACATCAATTGAAATGTTATATTTACATTTAAACATCGTATAAATAAACACCTTGGAATAATAGTTCATGACGAATAAGTTATAAGTCTTTTACCTTGCATGGTATGTTCGGTCATATTTTCCGCTATTAGTAGGTAAATTCATTTTCTTTTAGGTTTTTGATGGATATGGTTCTTATTATTCAAGCTTATGATTAATATTAGTTGTTAGGTGATTTATTGGAAACTAATTTTCTATAGATGTTTTGAATGAACTACTAATATTATATTATATTATTGTGACAACTAATTGATGCGCTTTAGTTAGTATATTATTAAGAATAATGAAATTATATATTTATTTGTTAGAAATACATGTACGATAAAGTTATGAAATTTATTGAAATTTAATTAAATATTAAAATACAACTTATAAAATAATTTGTAAGAATTGTTTTTCTAAAACTAACCAGATAAATGCCTATTTTAAAGTATAAACTAATAAAGTATATCAATTGAATAAAAAGGACGATTAAAGGAGACTTTAAAGTTAATGTATCACAAAGAATATAAAACCTTGAGGGGTAAAGATTTTCTTGCATGTAATGTCTAGATCTTTCGTTTGTTGCATAACTCATAAATCCAACAAAAGCTAAAATCCTTTTCCATTTACGACTCACAACACCCATTTAATCATTTATAAGTCTAACTCACAAACTCTAGCTCTAACAAAGTTTTCCAAAAATGCTTGTATATAAATTAAGAAATATTGGTTTTGAACATTACATAAGAAATATCGGATTCTATAGTAGAGGTGTACAAACTGGGTTTTTATTCAAACCGGTTTTTCATCAAGAATCCTCAAAACCGTTCAAATAAGTTTGGACGGGTTTGTAAAATGGTTTTTTTAAGAAAACCGGGTTTTATCCCGTTTTTTCTAATTAAAATCGGTTTACAAACCATTTCTGGGTGTCGGGCTACCAAACTGGTATACAATCGTCAGTTTGATTTGGGCTAGGAACCTGTTTGGCTCAAACCACTTTTCAAACTGGTTCGGTTTTTTTTCGAACTGGTTTTTTTTTTTGTACGCTTCTATTCCATAGGGTTAGAGGGAGGCAGTATGCCATGAGGGTACCACAAAGGCGTAGGCAAAGATGGAAGGAGATAGACAGTGGTATTGGTTGGGGAATCGATATGGCGGTGCCAGTGAAATACAGCTGTATGATAGAAGTTTATGATCCATGATATGATCTTTTAATACGAAACCCACAGCTTTGGTCATTCAATCTAGTGCACTTGAATCATCACCTAAATCATACTAGCTCTTGAAATTTCAAAGTTTTATCCGATTAAAAAACTCTAATAAACCATTAAATTATTTCAATCTGAAAATGTTTAACGACTTTTAGATTATCCAGATTTTAATTTACGATTTTTACAATACACATCCGAACAAATCCAAACACATATAAACATGTGTGCGTTTTACACAACGTAAAACTTAGCATTTTGTTTCATCAATAAGAAAATTGATATCATAATACCTACGATTATCCAAAAACAAATTAACTTCTCTAATGTAGAATTCGATCAACATATAACTATATAAGAAAAATTGTTGGTGAAACCCGATGATGATGTGGCGGTATATGGTTGGATAAGACATGATTAAAAAAGTGGTAGACATTGGAAAAAGCGAAAGTGGGACCCAGATGAATGCTGAGTCAGTACATATTGATCCAATGAGTGGTCGGCGTTGAGTCAGCACCACCAAGTTTGTGGCTAAAATCACCCTTTCACGCCTGACACCCTCACTTGTGGTCATGGATTATTCATTATTGCATCTTCCACTTTACTATATACCTTTTCTTATTCTAAATATCACATTGTGCTTTCTCAATATAAAATATTATATTATGAGAAACAATATATTTAACCCTTCTTTATTAAAACAACTCTTCTTATAGAAAATACATGGACTGATAAAATTATGATTTTTTTATTGTTACATCCAATTTAATTGTATTATTTTTATTTTTTTTTATACATATATATAGATACATAAAAAGAAATATAGATAACAGGGTGTCTTAATAATAAAAATGAGTGTTTGTATTACCCAACCTTAAAATTATAACTTCTATTCGGTAGAATAAGAGCAGTTATTAAATGTTTTATTCTAAGTTCTTTAATAACAACTCTAGTTAGAGCTAATATGGTATACTTAGTAATAATCATGATATGACATGAATACAAACAAACAAATATAATGTAGTTATAAAATCTACTTATACTAAAACTATTTGTAAGATTTGGTGAGGGTGAAAGAAGTTTACATTTTTTAAATCTCAAGAAGATAAAAAAGTTGTATTTGACACAACAAAACATTGATCGAAATAGTAATAAGACAACGATAGCAAAACATGGTGAGAAACTATAATAGTAACATATAAAAGCAAATAGAGACGATAAGAATCTTTAACCTTTATTTGACGTCTTTAAGAAGTTGTATCTCCAATCTTGTGCTCCGAAAGGTGCAAGTCGGTTTGGACCCCATCTTTTCTTTTCTTACCTTCCACTATGAGGGTTTTCACAGTTTTTACCATAGACATCATCTATTTCCAAAGCACATGATCACCATCTTTATCTCTCGTGTCTTATCATATCTTATCCTATCGTGTCACATCTAATTTTTCTCGAACTTCATTTTTATCTGGTCGAATCTTCTATGCTCACATATCCACTTCAATATCCTTATCTCTGTTACTTTCAACCTTCATACTTTAATCATCTTGATGACCTTCCAATCGGTTTTATATAAAATAGTCAGACGGGCTATACTCTCGTCGATCCTCTTAACTTGCACCAACTTGCATGGACGTGGTAGGCTACATCATAGTTTATGTCTTAGTCATTTTAAACAAAAGACCTTAACTATTTAAATTTGATCTGTGACATGACATGAAACTGACTTAAAATTAGTTATTTTTAAGATTTATCAATCTAATTTATTTAGGAAATGGCTTACTTGGTCATTTTGGGTTATACTAAAGTTAATTATATATATATATATATATATATATATATATATATATATATATATATATATATATATATATATATATATAATATATATATATATATATATATATATATAGGGTAGGGTTATATTGAGAACCACCCTTTTTAGTGAGAACTCTAAGAACCAATATCAACCACATATTTTAGTCACATGCAAGTCACATGCCACTTCCATCTTTTTTTTAAAACGTTCATAACTTTTTTTCATGACATTACTTTTTCATAAAAATTCACCATTAATTTCATTATTTTTTTATCTTTCCAACGCCTACCATATTAATATATTTTTTTAAAAAATTCGTCCACCCGTTATTTACACATGTGTAAATTAGTCATTACATTTGTGTAAATTCTATTTTACACATGTGTAATTACAAGAATTACATATGTGTAAAATGACGTTCGTAAAAAAAACGAGATTTTTTTTTATTTTTTATATTTTTTTTATTTTTTTAATGGTAGAGGGAAACGAGAGAAACACTTCTGTGTTTTTACTTTTTTTATTTTTTTATTATTTTTTATTTTATGATTTTTTCATTATGTTGTTGTTAATTACAATTTTGCCATTGAACACTAGTGGTTCACATTGGTTCCTAGAGTTCTTACAAAAAAAGGGAGTTCTCATTTGATCCCTCCCCTATATATATATATATATATATATATATATATATATATATATATATATATATGTGTATATATATATATATATATGTATATATATATATATATATATATATATATATGTATATATATATATGTATATATATGTATATATATATATATATGTGTGTATGTGTGTGTGTGTGTTACATTATTGTACATTATCATATGCATCTACATAGTAAACTTATTTTGCTCGTATTAAAAACTTTGACAAGTGTAACATTACAATTTGTGATTTATGTAGCAGTGGAAAAAAATTCTGTTTTCCACGTACATTTCTTTATTTCTTTTTTATTTAATTCTAAAGTTATCAAGCGTATAATTATATGTTATTATCTTGTCTCTAAAATTGGCTTAAAATAATTGTAGTGATTCTCTTGGGTTCCACCATACTTATTAAGTATAATTAAAAAAAGCTTCTTATTAAATGAAATCTATAATTGACTTAACATATAATATGTAGTTGTTGTCTATTTAATAAACAATATAATTGATCAAGAAGTCGGTTCAAAAGAACTTTTGCATGTAAACAAATATCACAATGATAATATAAATTAACAGTTACTTTAGCATAAATTTTTTATAACGTACAATTTTATGAATGAGGAAACATCAATAAAAATATACTTATCTTTGAAAAAAGAGTTTTTCCCATTCCCCTAATAATTCATACTTGTTGGGAAAAACTGACCGAAATTAGAGCCGAAGGATGCCTAACTTAAGTTACAAAAACTTGCATATTCAGTTAAAAATTATAATCATATGTACATAAATAAATGTTATCAGCAACACGTAAACATATATTAATATTTTATTTCTATATGAAACTTACATAAGTATCATTTTAACAATAAATATTTAACATTTTTAAAATAATAAAGATAACATTTTTGGATGGAAATGATAATTTTTTCAAATCTTGATGAGACAATTCACTCCAAAACAAAGTTAGAGTTTTTTTATTTAAAAAAATCCTTTTCTATTAATAAACAATCCATTTAAAATGGTTAACTGTTTTCTTGCAGAAAAGCATTTTCTTATCCTAAAATGTAAGTCGACCTTTCTTTTCTGGTCTTATAGAATAATATTATTTAGTATTTAATCATACGCAGATACGTTGATGTTCTTAAATAAAGACATAGCTACGTGGTTAAACTATTTGATTGCGATTTATTAAATTAATATTCTGACACTTCTTTATAAAAAATTATTTTAATGCACCCCCTTTTCTTGTACATATGGAATATTGAAGTTATAAAGAAAAAGAAAAGCAGTCGTTACAGAAATATTCGTCCTAATCTTGCAATTAAGGAACATTATTGAGAGTTTTAAAATACATAGTTTATGTAGTTTAAAACATATCACTATTAATATTATAGTATGATAGTAATAGAAAAGTGTTGTCACGTAGAAAGACACGTCAACAACCATGATAGTAAAAATAAGTGTAGTGGTGTTATAGTGATCACATATATTTTAATATTCGTTTAATCATTAATTATTAAGATGAGATCATAGTAAAAGTAGTACTTAATCTTAAAAATCTAAGAATGATTTTGGAACCGTTTATTGTTTTTAAAAGAGATGATATTTCGGTGTTTGTGTCAAATACGCCAGATCTTGTATCTTATACATTAGTTATATGTATTAATCATTGTGTTTTTATGTTTTAAGTTAAGTTTGTCATTATGTTTTACGTTTTATTTCATTTTGTATTATTTTATTATTATTTTTAATGTGTTAGATTAAGTAGATGTGAATATTTTTTGTATGAGGTTGAGAGTATTAGAAATTGTGAAGGCTTTAATTGAAGGAGAGTAGTGTGTATATGTGTGTTGAAATTATATGTGTTAATTTTTTAAAATGAAAGGCGTTCAACGATTAGAAAATATAGGGAATCGTGTGCATGTCAAAGGATATATTTCACCCGTAAAGGACATCACACCTTGCTCCTATCGCCCTTTCTGCATGATAAGGTTACGATTTACATGAACACACCTCCATTTATGGACCGTCTTATATAAATTTGAAATATGTTATGATGCCAGTAATTAATTAGTGTATAATCGAGCCCAACTTCTAATAAACTATTTGAGATCGACTCACTAAAAACTTAAATTGTTCAGTACTTTTATCATGATCTGATCTCGAATAGCTTAGAAGCATTCAACATGTGTGTTTCATATTCGTTTTATACTTTACAGCATCACAACGAGCGAGCATTCGTGACGACCATTCGCAAGCCCACATGGCATCATCTGCGTTTTGTGAGCATCCGTTGATAAGGTGTTTTTAAACCTTTTAAGTTTTAACCTTATCACTAGATGACGCTCTTAAAAATTACGTTTACGGCATAGGTTAATAACTTGGTGGCAAAGATGCCACGTGGGTTTTACCATTACAACACATTTGTGGGCCGGCAGTTGTGTGGGCCCGGGCCCATTTGTCTATGTTTTGTGGTGGTAGTGATGATGGATATATCGCAAGCCACAAAAGGGTATATGCTTATATGCTCTACACATATTCAAATTCCTTTAGCTTGCTTAATCATGTTTTACTTCTCTTCAATATTAATATTAATATACATAATATAAGTATATATAACATTTACAACTACGTCTACTGTAGAAATCCGCTATTGACTGGTTTCATTGAGTGGGACAAGTGGTAGCTGACGATTAGTGTTTTTTAATATTTATTTTTGGTGAATGTAACGTGCTAGAAAGCACGCTTGTGTCCTTTTCTAGACACCCGGGTTCGAGTCCGATCTGACATATTTTGTTGTTTTGTAGATTATTAGGCTTTTAATTTGTGGTTTTTTGGACATTTTTAATCTATTGTCTTTTAATTTTTTCACCTTTTATTATCTAAATGGAAATTAAATATTTTAAGTTTACGTATCTTTTTAATTTCTTTGATATTTAACTAAAATTTTTTAAATCTAGAAAATACGTATTTTTTACCACACAAACATTATTTTATAAAAATTCCGAATATACCATTGAAACAATTTTATTTTAACCTATGTTTCTAAGTTGTTTTAAACAAATCTTATATTTTCAAAAGTTCCAAACATATCATTGTGACATTTTAATTTTAACCTACGTTTCTAAGTTGTTTTCAACATAATCTAAGTGGAACTGTCTAAAACCAAACTAATTGAGGAACCCAAAACCTAAACCGATGAACATATTGTTGAAAGTTGAAACACATATAAACCATGACATTGTACAAAAACAACAAGCACAAGTGGACAAGTTAATAAGATTTTTAAGGATAAAAGAAGACGAATATAGCGTTATTTAAAAATATACCCTTTTAAAATTAAAAATTAAAAATTAAAAGAGTATCATAAGTAGTAGTCTTGGACCACATGAAGATGAAGAGGTTGAAGATTTGAGTTTGTTTTTGTCTTTCATATCCACAAGAAGCGGGGACAGAGAATGGTGTAGTTATATCCACAAGTTTCTATTGAACTCTAAAATTGATATGCATTTTAGAAAAGATAAAAATGAAGTATCAAAGTGTAAAAGAAATTGTATGCATTTTTAAAACGATAAAAATGAAGCGTCAAAAGTGTGGAAAAAATTATATTTATATTTATAGCGATAAAACTGAAGTATCAAGGTGTGGACATTTGACGTAGAATTTTTGTGTATTTTTAACTTTTTTTTCTTTGACCATTTAACTCACATGTTCTAATAACATATATAATAAATTAATTACTAAATTTACATTAATGTTTATCATGTGATTTGAAACTTCAACCAAAAATAATATTTCTACACACCATTATGCCTCATGTCTATTTTAGCTAGCATGACAAGTTTTCACCAGAGGAAAGTTTTGGCCTGAAATATCGTAGTTGTATGATAGTACATTGTACTTGTTAATAATAAACTTATAAAAGTAAATATTGCAAATTGAGCCTGCATCGCATGTTAAACATTAATAATTGTATAAATACATTTACCCGTATCTTTAATAATTAATTTATGCTGAACGTTATGTATATCTTTGGTCTTACTTTATGAGTGAATATTTGTTTAATCTTAGTTTATCATTCTATTCTAATTAAGTGTTAGAATTGAAATCAGTTGTCCTATTTGTCTATTTAGTGATCATTGTATGTAATTCATGTGACACCCATAATCATGCAAACCTTTAAACATAAGTAGGTAAAGAGTATATATACATCATCATATCCAACGGTAATAGCTTATATATAGGTCATGTCTGTGTTTGTAATCCTATGTTAGAAACACGACATCCTAATTGGTTGAAATAATCACAACGTACATTTCAATTCATTGTTCATTTGTTTGAAAATGTTTCCTTAAAACGTATTTGTAATATTCAAGCTTGTACCGAAGGATAACATGTTTCATTAATTTATAATCAGACAATATCGTAACTTTAGACCATATCATCTAGTGAAGTAATGTTGTAAGAACTAGGATTGACCGGCGACTGTATGGTTGTTATGACATGGTTTCGAAACAAAAATATAGGGTGACTTGTAGTTACTTGCATAAAGTTTTGTGGTTTCATAGTCATTTTGACAATTAGATAGAAATATCTTTTACACAATATCATTACGAACTAATAATAGTGCATTTACGTCCTCCCCTTTTCATTGGATTTCAATGCCATCATATCATTAGTTTCTTTTTTGATATAAACTCTGACAAATTATGATCAACACAAATTTATTTGAGAAATACCTACCATATCACTATCATATATAATATATGTGGTCGGTGGTTAGAAAACAACATAAAGTGGACGGTGATTATGGTTAAATATTATAGATATTTTTTATTTATGAAATTTTGTTGTTAACCATAACCGCATATGTATCAGGATAGCCTCTATAAATAAAGTTGTACTATGCATGTGTGGTTGGTTGTGTATGTGGAGAATGCACTCATAACATTTGCAACTTATTAATTATTATTAGCCTTTTCTTATACGATTTTCAGCTCAATGTTTAATTATTTTTATTATTAAAGTTGATTCTGATGTTATATTTGTTCTTACAACTATCTTTATACATACATTTTATGATGCTAAGTCTTTCCCGATCTTTATACATCATAAGGGTTTAAATTGAATTTTAGTCATACTATTTTAGTCACTTGCTTAAAGACTTAACATCATAAGAGTTTAAATTGAATTTTAATCATACTATTTTAATCACTTGCTTAGATAAATTACGGGAAAGACTTAACATCCCGATCACTTGGGTGATAAGCTTAGATTGAATTTTAGTCATACTATTGATTCACAAGCAATCAATGGTTATACTTAATTGGCGCTTCACTTTCTGATTTTTTTTCTTTCTATTTTTATAAAATATATATTTCTTTTTCTTTTATAACTTTTTAGTATGTAATATAAGCATTGCAATCAGCTTATTATTATCATTCTTATTCACAATTCGATATAATATTTTTCACAAACTTTATGGTATTATCACATTAGTTACGGCTTACTTTGTGATAAAATTTATATTGTAGATAAAAATAAAAAATCCGCCATAACAATGGGTTTGAATTTATATAAAACACTTTATATTAAATGTACAAAAGTAAAATGAAACTGTAATTTAAATAAAAAAGTAAAAAGAGAAATAAAGCGTTACCTGAATTGGATTAAGAAAAAAGAATAACTCACACACTCTTAATCTATTAATAAATCTACACGAATATTGACCATAAAACTAAAACACTCAACCTTTAGGAAACTTTACTAGAAAACATTATACCACTATGGTCAAAACCTTTGATACCACAAGTGGATGCAATTGGTAGTTCCCAAATGAGATATCAGAAGATACCACTAGCATATACTGTTTTTTCGGTTGATAAACTCTCTATTTTTTTATTTTCAAGTAATATAAAGTTTAGCCAAAACACGGAAACTCATGATAATACGATGAAACATTTGTAACAATTTGTCGACCACAATGAATTTAAATCAAGCGGGACTCTATGAGCTAAGATGAGGTGGCATAAGGAAGACACATATTGTATATTGCGTATTTGCTTTTCTCCGTCGAACACTTATAAATTAAACGTATCTTGTGTATGCTAAATATACTCTCCTATCGAGTAAAAGTAAAGAGAGGAGATGACTAACTTATTATGAGAAGTGACTACATTTAGTAAAGATTGTTTTAAGATGAGGTACGGTCAACACAACCATTGTAATGATATACCAACATTTTTCTCAATTTCTTACGTTGTTGATTATTTTTTGTTTTTTTCTAATTTTATTTATTTCTAGTTAAATTTTTAAA
This sequence comes from Flaveria ramosissima, assembly GCA_025215565.1. Lineage (NCBI taxonomy): Eukaryota > Viridiplantae > Streptophyta > Magnoliopsida > Asterales > Asteraceae > Flaveria > Flaveria ramosissima. The sequence goes on from CM046032.1 coordinate 49,910,456, forward strand.
CAACAATACTTTACAATATTTAGGTCCATCTAACCTTTCATTTTTTAGGATTTAAATGCCAACACCATACCATCATACCACAAAGTCGTAAGTATCAATCATTAAAAGATATTCAATCAGCGACTTTTAGTTAACGAAACTAAAATTTCTCATTCCTTACCATGGTCACAGCTATGCATAGGCAAAGCTTAGTGAGGACCGGAGGGGGCTCTAAACCCCCTTTGTTTTTCGTCAGTAGTGTTAATTTTCAGCCCGATTGTGTAATTTTTCGGTCCGGTAGTGTAAAATTTTAATTTATTAATAATGTCCCCCCCCCCTCCCAAAAAAAAAACCCAGAATAGTCTTCTGTATCGTTTCAATTTTTATCGGATGCCCTATGTCACCATTATTGGTTATTTGGATTGTAGTTAATAGTCTACTATAAATCTAATATTATCAAGTTGAGGAACCACTTTCAAGACCATTTGGGCCAAATTGAGAAGTTGATGGCTAATTTCGCCACCACCGACTCTACCTCTAGATCGAAAGTTGACTCCTAGATGAAACAAGTGGGTAAACAAAAGCTTTTCAAGGTGTATTTTATGTGCTCATGTGATTCATATGGGAACAACATAAATGAACATTATATGTATTATTTGCAGGGACGTCCCTCGTTAAATTGGCTGATCAACTTCTCATTCCTAACGCGTCTAAACCTGTTGACAGATAAATAAGATCGAAATCGACTAAGCACATATTGAAAGAGAACAAAGCAAATCGTCAAATGAGAAGTTAAGAACATATCACCAGTGTTACAAGCATTCAGTGTATATAATAAGTAACACATGTAATGTAATCAGCAATGCATACACTAGAGTCTAAACGGTATAATAGGTAGTGTGATTACAATTGCATTCAATATACTAAAAACCAAATGTTGTGAGATCACCAACGCATACATTATACTAAAAATTAATATGAAGTATAATCACCAAGGCGTATACTATAGTATTATCAGTGACACACGGAGTGTAACCAACAATGTATAAACTAAAATATAACCGATAAACATATAATGTACTCACTAATACACACACCATACTGCTATTTTTATCACTCCATTACAAAAAGCGACACCAGGTGAATATAGTATTTTAGTTTAACTTATTTACGATACTACCATCATGTCGTCATTTTTCAGCAATTAACTCACACACGATGTATCACTTAGTTACAAAAATGTCACCGTGCAATTTCCTGTTAGATCTTGCAAAATCAATGAAGCAAATGATGTTCTCAGTTCTATATTTTAGAGGGTTCTCATTTTAAGCACATCTCTAAATACATATTATGCTGGTGTTATGAGAATGTAGTTATATGCAGGAAATTGCAAGGATGACAGTAGAATGATGGATAGGTGTATACTGGTGCAATTATAAACCAACATAGCAGCTTGACTATGGCAAACAAACATCTCAGTGTACTTGTGAATCTTGCTATATTATCCCCTTGTTTAAATAAACTTTGACTTAAAAAGTCAAACTTGGAATTTTCCAGATTCAAAATTGACGGGCTCATTCGTCATTCGTCATCATATTTACATCTATCATGACCTTAACTAACATATTGAAATTTTAAATTAAGAATACTTATATCACTTTTGAAGCTGAAGAACAATTTATTTGACTTTGACTTTTATTTTGCAGATGATTGTGTTCTTTACATGATCATATATACATATCATGAACTGCACTGTTATTCAGTAAGTTTTTATTCATACATATGGGTACCGAATCACAGAATCAGATATTCAATCTGCTTTCTTGATGACAAGAACGGGGCACTTGGCATGATTGACACAGTAATTGCTGACACTTCCCAAAAACGTCCTGTTGAATCAAATAAAAAAACGGTCCATAATTTATAAAAATCAGAAAAAAAATATTATAATAAAACATAGGCTAACCTCGTAAGAGCTCCACGGCCATGACTACCGACCACAAGCAACTGAATGTTTAATTTCTCTACTGCATTGCATATAGCCACTTTAGGGTCTCCAACCTCTGTTATTCCTTCTGCAGTAATCTGCAAGTTAATAAAGATTCTGTAACAAATCTTAATTAATCTATGTAAACACTAATTTTGTGACGCTTAGGCGAATCTCATATCGTTTTGTTCTATTCACATGAAGGAAATTGAGCCATAAGGAATACTCCGCCTCAAATGTCAACAAAGCGTTTTAAATGCATTCGTTGTGGGTGAGAGGGGATTATTTGCTGGTATGAGAGGCCAGATCGTTACAAATTTATGCAAAAGTAAAAGTGAAATGGAAGTTGGAACCACCCCATAATCGGCACAAGTAGCTTTAGCTTTGTTCAGCAAATCAAGAGCTGCCTTCTTGTCACTTTCTTTAAGCTCCTTTATCAACTCAGCTACTGCAATTACCATAAACAAAAAAAATAAATCAACCATTTGCATTTGCTTTATATAATTTTAACAAAACAAACAAATTGGATCCAATGTGAGAACCACAAATTTTGGTGTTGATCCATTACAGCAAGTGAGGCGGTGACATAATTATAGGTAACTCGAACATTCTGTGAAACGTTACATAACCCAAAGTTCACACCGATTTGAGGGATAATACATGTGGATGTCACTATATACTCAAAGTTTTATAGGGTAGAGGTGTTTAATGAGTCCTATTCGCGGGTTAACATGTTAAACCATACCCAAACCCGAACATGACATAACCCAAAAATAACCAATTTAGAACCAAAAGTTCAAATTGTATAAAAATAGTTGTGCTTGCTATAAACTTACGCTTATTTTTCTTTTACCTTTTAATTTATTGGTATATTATACCCAATAATATATTTTTTAAAAGTAAACAGGTTAGATGGGTCATCAACAACCCGACATGTTGAACAAAAGAAAACCTGTTTAGCTAAACATGTTTACGGGTTCGACCTGAAATCGATTAGACAAAACCCAAACCTGTGAGTCTCAGCTTAAGTTCATGTCGTGTCAAAAAATTCAAGACCAGACATCAAATATGTGTATTGTTTTCTTCATTTTTTTACCTAGTAATACTCTAAAATCACACATTTATAACCAAAAATGAGTGTAAATAAAATAATTACATTTAAACTATAAACTTATGCTCATTTTTCTTTTATGTTTTAATTTTTGGCATAAGTACCCAATAACATATTTTATTTACAAACATACGGGTCAAACTGTAAGCTAGCAAGGTAAACCCAAATATGACCTGTTTCAAGTAAACGTGTTCACGGGTTCGGCCGGAAACTAACCAAAACAAAGAGATATAGAGAGAGATACTTACTTCCCCAAGACGATGCATACAAATAGCCAATATCAACTGGCGGTCGGGCAGTATAGATAACAAGTTCAGAATCTGCCAGGGTGGAGCCAAGAGTCTTAAGGGCCCAGTTCAGGGCATGCTGACTGTACTCACTATCATCAATCGCCAGCATCACCTTATTCTTCATGCTGCTCTCCATGGTTGCAGCTTCAACATACTCTTCTTCCATCTGCACAAACACATACAACCTTATCTTTTTCAAATGGTTCCTTAAGATCTTCTGAAAACCAAAAACTACCTGTGATAATCAAGGTTTTTATTTACATAGGCAAGCGGTTGGATTTGTATTTTGTGCCACCATCTGATCTCACTTTTGCAAGGACTTTGAAGAGGTTAAAGATTGTCTTTATGTGTAAGCAGCTGGCAGTGATATATCATGCTTTGTCATCCTTCTTGTTTTGTTTCTTTGTGATACAAGTTTATCTCTTTGCCTATGCTTCTCTTTTGGCCGACAAAATAAACTTTTATGATCACGTAACGTCACAAGTCACAACACATAATAAGTTTGTTATATTACAAGCAGGCACGAGGCAAAGGCGTTAGCCTCACATAATAACTTGATCTCACATACGCGAAGCATTTGTTATATTACCAAGAACAAATAACATGATATAAATATGACAATGAATAAAAATCTTATATTTTCTTGCATGAGGAACAGTAGTTATAGCAAAAAAAATCTTTACACCAAAAAAAATTATCCTGTAAAATACCTCAAAAAGGTTATGTTCATCAAACCTTTTTGATATGATACATCAATTGGGCATATCATGACGAATAAACTGGACTATTTTGGATCTCACTTCTGGTGGAATACGAACTGGACGATATTTCTTGTCAAGCCAAACTACTGTCGCACGGGCCTCCAAAATGGGCTACACCAGAAAAGAAAACATATTCACAAAATCAGCAGAGCACAAATAAAAAGACTTAAGAAACCCTTGAAGGGACTTTCCATCTTCTACTATCTAGGTAAGCAAACGCATGTAACCTCTTCGTTTGGGATCTTGACGATGAAGTGTTCAAAGTATGCGCGAGCAGCTGATGTATCAGAGACCCTCACTCTCACAACAAATCTATCTCCAATCTGTTTTTACAAGAATGCCGAAACTTTCAAAAATTTATATTTTTGTACTTGTTGGAGTTAAGAGCATACCCTTAGAGGTGCAAGGTATTTAAGAGTCAATTCTGATAATGCAACTGCATTACCAGTTTGAGCAATTGTATCAATATTGATCCCAATCTTTTCCATAAGTTGACGACGAGCTGTTCAAATAACAATTTACATTAAGCCAAATAAGAACATTAATGTAAATCATGTTAAATCAAAGATTCACCATGTTGACAGTAGTTTGCAAAGATTGCATTGTTCACAACTCCATACTGATCCAATTCATAATCTCGAACCGCGAATTCAACTTCATGAAATCCACTCATTCTGCCAAGAATCAAGACAAAAAAAGTGTATTTAGTCTATGCACAAACATTCTGACCCCCTTATCCCCTATAAATGAGTTTCATTTTGACTTTTCATGGTCAAAAAAAGTACTCTTTAACTCTAGATCTGACATGTGTTTGTTCTACCATCTAATAAACTTATGACCCCATACAAAACTCCACAATAAGTACTAGAACTGAAAGCTTTCAGGTGTTAAACGTGCAACAAATGTCATATCAATATTCTGAAGTAAATTGTCCAGAGATTGACCCCCCAAAGTCAAAAGAACCAATTTCCTCGACAAAAATAGTTTTTTTATGATGTTAGATTGCTTTTGATTGTGTTAAATCTCAAACATTCCAAAATGATTTAAAAACTTACACACACTGACACATAACTTCATTGATAGCATTAAAGAACTGCAATTGGAACAACATCGATTTTAACGATCAATATGAAGCTCAATTTTAGCCCTCAATCAACAAATGGGGCTGAGTGAATTGGACTTTAAGTCTCTAATTACATCACTTACTACCCCATAAGCCCTAAAATAACCATCAAGTACGAACTTTCAATTGATTATCTACCTAAAAATCTCTTCAATCGTTCAATAAACTTCCAATTGCAATAGAAAGCTATCAAATTGAAAGTAAACTAAATGGATTAATCGATAGTAACATACCCTGTGCCACTTTTGAGATCAAATGAGAAATTGGTGCTGCAACTGATAGGCGTTGTGAGTGACCGTGACGGCAGCTGTCGCCGGTGGTTCGTCGGCGGAAGTAAGTGGATGTTTGACGGAGGAAGGCGGCGGCCGACGGCGGCCGGCGAATTGGCACGTGATGCCGGAGTGATCACGTGCCCGGAGGAGAAGAATGCATGTGACATCTTCACCTTCGTTTTTATCGAACTCAATTTGATCAATTTCTCAATGGTAGAGAGTTTTGTTAGGAATGCGATAGATTTGGGGGTTAAACTTCACTAAATTTTAGATTTTAGAGTACTGCAAAATACATACACAGCCCTCCGATTTTATAATATGTAATAATCACCCCCTGTCAAATGTCAATGTTGATTTTCAAGCTTATGATTAGTGAGTGTAGAATAGTTAATATCAAAATATTAAATACTATGTATTAGTGAGTGTAAGCCCCCGCCTAAGGCCACATGGTGTCGTTCTGTTTTTTCTAGTTTTTTTAGGATAATACATCAGGTTTATATATTTTTCTTAGTTTTTTTTGTTTTATCGAGTGTCCTTCCATTTTTTTCGGTCCCCCCACACCTTTTCCACGTGTGTTGTGTGTGGTGTATGGTACCACTATCGACACGTGTGGGTGACTAGTGATGCCCATTGAAAAAATCACTGGTTCGAGGCTTATTTTGCTCACTGGGTCCCCCCCCCCCCCCACCAAAGGCCAAACTTCCCCAACCATTCCCCATGCACGATTACGTGTCCCCTTATGACATTTACATAATAACGTAATGTTATTAGTCTAGCCGTTGAAAGTGTTGTGTAACTATGGGCCTAATTTGCGAATATGGGAAAGGAAACTTGGGTAGTATCTAAAAGGTAGTCTTGGAAACCCTAATTCCTAATCGTTTTCTTTCTCTACAAATCATAATGTTAAAGATAACATAGAATTTAAGCGTTTTGTGGTTTTTGTTATAATGCAAGACTTTGTATGTCAATTCATTAGGAATGCGAGAGGCTGAGAGCTAGGTCAACATACTTGTATGCCTAAGGAGTATACTCAGAGTAAAATTAAGAGAATAAGTTTTAACTTTCTTAATCTAAGGTTAGTTTATGCATGTGATTGATACGCTTTATTTCCAACACAAACAACATAAAAGTTAGTAAGTGCATTTTCTTGTGTAATGTTATTTATATGCTAACATAATTGCCAAAAGCCCAAAAGCCAAATAATGTGAAAACTTGATACATCTTTATCCCCAAGTATACCCGGGCACTTAAAAGTCAAATAACAAGAACATTAAATAAAACAACAATATGCCTTAGTCTTAAGAAACATGTTTAAGTGATTAGCAAACACACTTTACAATTATTTAAGAGTAAATACAGAAAATAACACACATATTAATTTTGAAGTGTAAACTTATATAACTTGAGCACATATAAATTAACTATTTCATGGAGTTCAAGGAGACCATGTTGATTGAAAGCGAGCAAAGTCTCCATGCACTTCTCCAACCATCCTCTCCATCATCTGTGCTTCATGTCCATTTGTTCCCTGCAACATTTGTTTTCATCACATGCATTAAATAGAAATAATTTTATTATGACATATTTTCATAATATATAAGCAAATCAAGAATGTTAAAGACTGATTATATATAACATTTACAACTTTTATTTCAAAAAATCAAATTCATTTGGGTTTGCTGGTTTTATTTAATTTTTCAATTTTAATTATCTCCAACATCAAACCAAGATAAAGATGTTAATTACCTTCATAGTGCCCATATCATCGATATCAGTGGAGTTGAAGTCATAGAACATGCTGGCTGCTGAAAGCTTCATTGAGAGAAACTAAAATACAAAAGAAGAGAAATTAAAAAATTAACTAATCTTGAAAATTATTTGCCTCAATCTTGAATTTTGACTGTTTAATTTTGTTAGTGATAGTGTGAATTACCTCAATTTGATTCTGTAAAGACCGAACATAATTGATAATTACATCCAACATCACTGACATTCCCATCGTCTATAACAAGAATACAAACGAATAAATAGAGTAAAACGGTATGTATTATGAAAAAAAAGAATGTTTGAAGAACATGAACACAAAAAATATATAGTGAGTCATTCATATCTTCATACCTTGTAGCAGCCTGGAACAAGATCTTGCAAACGTCGTAATTTTTCATTTATTTTCTCTCTTCTCATCTAATACGAAAAAGGACAAGAAATTTGACATAAATGATGAATATAAAGCATAAAGTTGCCTCAAAGATTTTATATTTTTGGGTTTTTGATTTAAAAGCTAATTACACTTCTTAGATTATAGTTAAAAGATATGAAACAAACCCTTTCAGCCAAACTATGACTATCGGTTGCTTCGCCTCTCTTTGCTCTCACATGAACAACATCTCTTGGTTTTTCCACTTGAGATTCATCATTTTTCTTCCTCTTTCTACCACCACGGCTCTAGAATCCCACAATTTAAGATCAAACTCAATGAAAGAAAGATAAAGTTACATAATATTATTATATTACCTTAATTTCTCCAATAAACCCATGACTATATACAGGAGGATTTGAATTCATGAAGCTTTCAACTCTTGGCGCCACACCATCACCTTGAACACCAAGCATTTCTACCAATGTAGGGAAATGGTTCATCGGATCATAGACCGAACTAGGTTGATGATCACCCATGAGATTAAAGCTTTGAATGGCATCAGTACCATCTTGTGGATACAAGAATGAAAGAGGATGAGACCTTTGATGATGATGATGATCAGAGAAATTGTCACCGGACATAGGTATAAACCCATGAAGGTTAGCACTATATGAACCGAAATCTTCAACTACTTCACTGTTGATCATATTGTTGTCTAGTAGTTCTTTGTTTGAGTTGATCCCTATTGTAAATTCATCAAACATGCGCGATTTCTTTTAAAAACAAGGTTTGAAGACATGCCAAACGGTTCTTGTGTAATAGGACATGGGAAAATAGCAAAAGATAGATGTATGGTACATAAAGTAGTTGATTGGTTGGCCTTGATACAATAATTAGGTTTTCCTACTTTTAAGTTCCAAATTTCACAAAACTTACTAGGGTTTCTATATTTAGAAAGTTTTTCTTTTTCATTTTACTATAATATGGGGTAAAGTGTTGTGGGTAGATATTCAAACTGATAGATTTAGTGAATAGGACCACAAGATGGCTTTTGATCAAGTATGGGGAATTTTGAGGATGTGTTACCATTTTTAGAGCTTTTGGGCTTAGGGCCTAGCTAACTTGTCTTTACCCATAACTATAAACTATCAATCTTTCTTCACATTAGATTATTGTATGAAAGCACTAATTGCTGCATATATCTTTGGTAAGATGTGAATAATAAGTTATCAATTTATTGCATGGTTTTTTGTCACATCAAATTTAATGTTACTAAATCTAATTATTTTTTGGTTTTTTTGATAGCCATAATAGCATGTAGTGACAAAGAAAATGAATGTATGAGCTACTTAAAACCAGTTATTTGAATGAATAATAAAGACATGCTTGTGTTTCATGAGTTCTCTGCAGCATAATACACCTTGAGTCTCCCATATATGTTTCATTATAAGCTTTACTTAAGAGGAATTACTATAAGTTTTTATGTTTCGCGGTGACCAATAACAATTGTTAGTAATTTAAGAATTTATGTACGATCAATTATGCCAATGAGATAGCCTATGTTAAAATATATCAATCCAGATATCAAAAGATAACATTGTAACAATATTTGATTAAAATTGTATTGTTTCAGTTTGTGGCAACTAATATAAAGCCTATGTTCCTGCATTCTTGAGGAAGAATTAATAAGTAAACTACAAGTCGTTTGCCTCTACTTTCTCTCTAAAATGCAACAATATGCTACCTATTAGCACATATACTTTTTTATGAAATCACAATATTCAATGGTGTAGAAGAGGAAAACTGTAAATGGAGTTCAGCCACATCAAAGCATTTGCATACCATTGATGTTTCATCTCATAATGAACGCGTGTTCTAGGGTTTGTTTTCACCTAGCAAATCCATGCAATCTTAAAGATTTCGTTCGTAAGTTTTATGCATCAAAATGCTGTTTTTTAACGTTGAGATTTTAGGTAGTTAATTTTCTTAATCAAAGATTTAAACTCCGTGTTGTACGTTTTTATATTTATCAAGTGATTATATTACTGACTGAAACATTGTAAAGTATAAGATTTGTCCTATGTGAGTTGTAATATAAACAACACACGAGTGGTTTATAAACCAAATAAACTCTATTACTTAATAGACTAGTATTTTAAAAAAGAGTTTTTATTTTTGGTCCCTAACAAAATATTACAAATTATGCATTCAATCTTAAAGATTTTAAGTCTAGTTTTGAAGCATTTGGTTACTATTTGCTGAAATAATTAATTTTAGTTCATACGTTCATTTTTTTCCCATGTTTTATCATCTATTATGGTATTTGGCTAAAAAACAATATTCATAGTTAAGGTGTGGTGAACATTAAATTATGGCGTGACAAAAAGTTAACCATGCAATGGTTTCATAACTTATTAACATTTAAAGGTTACCACTTACCAAAGAGCATCCATTGATACCAAAATCTATGTGAAAAAAGTTTGATTGTCATGGGTAAAGACTAGTTACATAGGCCACCATTCCCTTTCCAAAAAAAATCAACCACAAAAACTCTAACAATGGAAACACATCCTCAAAATTCCCCATACTTACTCAAAAGTCATATTGTGGTCCTATATTCACTAAATCTCTTAGTTTGAATGTGGACCCATAACACTTTTACCGCCATATTATAGTAAAATGAGAAATAAAAAACTTCCTAAATATAGAAACCCTAGTAAATTTTCCAAATTTTGGAGCTTGAAAGTAGAAACCTAGGTAAGTTTGTTGCATTGAACTCATAAAATGACACACCAGCTATGCTACCACCGTTATCACCCTTACCACCGCCACTACCACCACCGTCATTGTCACCGCCAACGCTACCTCCTCCATCGTAGTCGCCAATAGCTCGTCATGAAAACAAGTATAAACTTAACGCATAAGTTATATTAATTAACAAAATTAAACAAAAAATTGAGTGGCTTCTACCTATCCATTGGCAGAGGATAGTAGGGGTCAGGGGACCGCCCCTTTTTTTCATCGGTGGTGTTAAATTTTAGTTTAGTAGTATAGATTTTTATATAAAAATCATGTTCGCCCCCCTTAAAAAAATTAAGTTCGCCCCGCCCCCCTTACGGGAGTGTTCATGCTTCGCAACTGTACCTAACATCAATTGATTGCAAATTTAATAATAGCTATATAGTAATTGCTTACAAATTTCTCTCCCAATAAAGATCGTATTGTTTTTTTAATGGTTTTACAGAAATTAATTAAGCAAAAGATGATAAAAAGAAGATGAAGAGTGGACGTGTTACAACACAAATAAGGAGGAGACAACTCACACTTTTCTCGATATAGAAGTTCACATTTGAGGCAATTCGGAAGCTTTATCCTTTTTGTGCTTATATTTTCAATTATTTGATTGATATGGTACGTAGATGTGGCACAAGAGTCATAATCTAGTGGTGAGAGAGCATTGAGATTCGTTAGATTCAAGTACAAAAATATTGTATATAATTCTTAGAGCTCTTGTAAAAAATAACCTATAAATTGTTTAACATTATTATCTCACTTTGTAATTAGTAATAAACTTTTACAATTTATTTGTTCATATCATTTAGTTCATGTGTCTTGCTTTATAGATTGATAATTAATTAATAACTAGAACAGATACACGCATGATGCGGAGTGTTTACGAACTTCGTTACGTATGTTGCGGCAGTGGCAATGTGATTAAGTAAATAAAAGATACGTATAAATGTTGCAGCAGTTCGATATTGATAGAAAATAATATTAGGCCTAGCACTTTCCGGCGTAAACATGACCTAACAATGAAATGACAAAAATGGTAAATAAAATATAGAAGTAATTGTAAAAAAGAATTAAGAAAAGGAGAAAAGAAAAGAAAGCAAAAATTGTAGGCAATAAAATTCGAACTTGGGTCGCTATGTTAAAAAACAAAGGAGCTAACCACCACCACCGCAACACAGTTCCGTTATATCAATCAAAAACAACAATATAATAATCAAATAAACGAAGGTGAAATAAAATAAGAAAAAAGGTCATCGACCTTCAAAATTAAGATATAGTAATTAATTTTGTAGTATACGGCCTTTGTAATGAAAACAGTCAATAAAAGTTAATTCTTTTATTTATATTCTTTTGTTGCTAGATGCTTTATTAATTATTATATGTCGTTGTTTTAACGTATGTTATTGTCACAATTCTATAAAACAATATTTGATATACTATCCAAGTAAAATTTCAAAGAATTATTAAGCAAGAAGGACTAACACTTGCGTGGAATAATCACACATGAGCGGATTTACCACACAAGAATAAAATTATCACACATGGAAGGTACACGCAAGTTCTTGTGTGATAAATTTCGTACACTTTGTATGAAAAGTTAATTTTGTATTTAAACTTCCAGTTATAATATGATACTGATGAAAACATGTTCAAATTAAAATAGAACTATTTAAATATATACGAAAAGTTATCTAAAAAATCTGACATAACATGAAAAACATAATAAACAATCAAATGAAAATATCAAATGAAAAATACCGGCCCAGTTAATAGTGGATCGTTACTGGGCTGGGCTTCTAGGCCTTGACTGATTATTATTCTGGGCTTTGGAGACTTGGGCTAGTTAACGAACAGTTGTGACCGATCTAGCCCATTCTTTTGCATCTCTATAATCTAGGAATTGGAAATGCTAGATTGCTAGCACATACACTTGAGTTTTTAATGAATCTAATGTGTTCAAATCTGTCACACTTAGCATGTTAGACAAATTAAAAGTAGTTAGTAAAGAAGATTCTTACTATAAAAAATCACCTTAGACCTACTCCAAGGTGAAAAGTAAAAAAAAAAAAAAACAAGATGAAGGAATAACGAGGTTAAAGTAAAGGTTGATCCGTAACAAAATTAGTTTTAAATTACCAACTTTCAAAAGATAACATGTCGTTCAGTGTTGTCATTTGATCGATCATTAATCGTTCCACACACCTTTCCTTCCTTAACTATTTCACCTTCTTATAAAAAATTCTTATGAAATGAAGAGCATCTAGACAAATAATTAAACTAAAAAAAAACTAAAACTATAAAAAAAACATATAAAAGATGCAATTATAATGTAGAAAATACTAGAGACAAATGGAGTTACTTTTTGGCTACCTTGTCTAGAAAATGGTATTTGAAAGTAGGTAGCAATGTCATTCTACTTTGGCTTTTCAACTCTTTTACCTTAAGTTTGTCTCCAATTTCTTTCCAATATTCAAAGTAAGGTATCCAATAAATTGTGCACGTCCCCTTTCGATCAAGTTTTGTACTTTCAAGGGTTACCTCATCACAAGTTTTCAAAAGCAAGGGCATAAAAAGTTACAAATTTTAAGTATTTATCTTTTACGTTTTATGATTTTTTTTCTAAATGTAACAAACTGGTCGCCAACTATAATTTTATAAGTTTCTTTTGACGTACGATACCTCTTAAAACTCATCTATTGATTTATTATAAATCCGCTAACCTATAAAATAGCAGACTACTTTATAGTTCTATGGTATGTTTATGATATGATATAACAATATAAGTTATTGTATCAAATCACAAGTATGCATGACATAGATTTATTTATTTACGGTTCTTAAAGTAATAGTAATCTTATATTTCATCTTAAACTTTAACCACACAATGTTAATAATAGATTGTAATGTTTTAATTGGCTTATGTAATCATATACAATTATATCTCTATGACTCTATGACAATGTTCATGATGATTAATATACTTCTTTCACAATTGCACGATATATACCATCTATAATAATCAATGATGTTAACTTTAAAAAGGTAATGCAACATTCTTCCACATGCCTCTTGGCTTCGTATAAAGTTTTACCCAATCATTTTGACTTCAACTCCACACAAACAAATCTTGACCTATAAATTCTCTCATTCCCATTTATCCAATAACATTTCATTCCGACTCTCATTCTCATTCCCATTCCCAATCCTGTTTCCGACGATGGCAGTTGATGTTTGCTCTTCTTCAGAACCGTTCATAAGCCCAAGAATCTCTTTCTCCCATGATCTCAACAATCAGTCTTCTGAAACATCCACCATTAACTCCACCATCGCTGCCACTGTCACCACCACCTTCGATTTCTGTACCACCCTAAACCTTAATTTGCCACCAATCACATCAGCTGACGAGCTATTTTTAAACGGTGTCCTACTTCCTACCAAACCCAAAACAATTCATCTTAAATCCGAAGTTGTAGTGTCAGAAAATGAAGTCATGGATGTCCATAGAAAACGTCTCAAGGAACTTTTATCCGAAAGTGAGGACACACAAGAAAGATCTTCGTCTAGATCGTTTTGGAAGTTTACACGAACCACAAGTTTAAACTCTAGTAATGGTACACGACCAAAAGGGTTGCTTCGATCTTTATCACTAAAACGATTGCTACATAATAATTCGACGTTAAATCATCAAAGGGGGAATGAGGATATAAAGGGCCTAAAGAAGTCAAATTCACGAATAGAACCATCAGTGTCATCAAGTTGTTTTAGTTCAATTCATACGCCACCGACAACTTCTAGTTGTAATGGTAATGATTCACGTCGAAGATCACTAACAAAGAAGGATTCCGGTGGTGGGATACAAATCAATCCTGTTTTGAACATTCCAACGGCTTATAATATGAACTTGTTTGGCCATGGTACTTCATTATTTTGTAAGGTTAAACCGAAAAACAAAACCAAATAATTAAAATTATTGTTACTAATAATGAACTTTTTGTTGTATATGCATATCTTGGTTTGTTGGTAAAAATTAGTTGAATGTATGAATTTTCACTAACTTGTATATATAAGTTATATAATTAATAATTTATGGTTCTGTGTTCCTCATGATAAAAGGTTCATAGCAAGCATAAATATGTGTAAAATTAAGTTAACATAAATGAGATATCGTTTAAAAATAACTAAGTGTGGTATAAAACTTGAAAGTATAAGCGGTTAAGAACATTGTAAAAACATTTCAACAAACGTGTTTGTGAAACGTTTGTCAGATCTCACAACCATTCACTTTCGAACTGGGTTTGTTGTATCATCGTCGACTTAGTAAAAAGGATTAGTTAATGTTGATTGCATAAGTTTAGTTTTTATATACTTAAACCTTTTCACCAAGTGTATATAATGGTTAATTAAGAATAAGTATATCATAAATTAGCTATTTTTAACATGAAATCTATAAAATGTACAATTGAGCGTAACCAATTTCCTGCTCGACTCATTGATGTTGTTGTGACATAATATTCTTTATAAACTTATGATTAATTACATACGTTTGATGTCTTTAATCTTTATAATCACATCGTTTTGAAAAGAAACTAACAATAAATAGTTATATGAAACAATAAATGGTAGAAAAAAATGCATCACATGTCAAAGATTTCGATAACAAAAGAACAAGTTACCTTGTTTTATGGTGAATTCTCATTACCATTCTTTTTCTTTTGAAACTATGGTCCTTGCTTTAATAATTGCATGTCCCTTGGTACTTTGGAAGATAGAAGTGTTTTTTTTTTTTTTTTTTTTTCTTTTTTCCTTCTTTTTCTTTTACTTGTATCAACATTTTTCTAAGAGATATAATATTAATAATATTAGTACTCGTATCATGGTGCTCATATCAAATAAGTTTCACTTCTGTAGTTACATGTGAACAAATTTGCGTATCTTTCATCATTAAAACGCCATGAATGTGGAAACAAGGTCGAATTTTAAGAAAGTAAAACATACATGTGAAAATAAAACGTTTACGTGAAAAATTAACTAGATACTAAAAAAAGAAGTTTTGCATATAAAAAGCATAAAAAGTTGGTTAGCTTTTACATCTGAGAGCATTAATAACGATACACAAATGTAGAGTAAATACGTGAAATGAATTCCTGTATTTCAAAGTAGTAGATGATAAATTGGTTTGAAATAAGACTATGGGGGCGTTTAGTTGAAGGAATGAAATTGAATGGAATGGAATTAAGAAACTAGTATAATTTTCAAGTAAAATTATGTTTGAGTGGATAATGAAATGTAAAATATAAGGGAATGTTTCACCTCAAATTCCCTTGGTTGTGGGATTTCAAATTCCCTCTCTAGGTGGAAGGATTTTGAAATCTCACAACCAAGAGAATTTAAGGTGAAACATTCACTTGGGTTTACTTTTAATTGTTCACTCAAACGCAATTGTACTTGAAAATTATACTAGTTTTTTAATTTCATTTTATTTTATTTCATTCCATTTCTTCCAATCAAACGCACCATATGTGTTATACTCAAATGAGAAATTGAGCGAGACCGAAGGCATGGGCCGCAAGACAAACAGGCACACAACCTTTTCATTTTATAGATGGGTCCTTGAAATTGGCCCAAGGCCTTATTAGCATCATTTGTTTATTCACTAATGGATCATCTAGGCCCATGCCAGTGTCATACTTTCATTGTTATCAAAAGCCCATAGCACGCCAACGGATATACTTATGTTGATCTTGCGGATAACATATAACATATTAACATGTTCTTTAGGGTGATGTGTGTCGAAGCGCTATGGGCTGTGCGATGAGTGATGTGACAGTAAGAGAAATTGAGGTAACATAAAAAGATGAAGATTTTAATGATGATCGCGATGAGCTACGACATCTCCCTTATCAATAACTCTTAGGAGTCCTTCAGGCAAGGCTAAGGTAAATACACGTTGGCAAATGTCAATTGGATTCGAGAAGATAGCGTGATGTAGCCACCGATAGTAGAGGAAGATTTGTGATCAAATTAGGAGTCATGATCTATTAAACTACATGCACTTATGTTTTATATGTCATATGTTGTTATGTTTTATATGTCATATGTTGTGGTGCAATTGTAATTTTGAACTTTTCTTGTATTCTTAAGATTATTTATCAATCAAATCAATATGTATATGGCATGAAAGTGTGTGGAACCAGATTTCCATATGTTCTCATGTTGCTTGAGTAGGAAGAAAGGTAGTGGAGTATACCCATGCATGAAAAAAAGTCAAAAAGTCATGTCTAAAGCAAAGGGAAAGATGTTCATTTTTCAAAATACATATGAAATGATCAAAGCAATCCATCTTTTGGGTGACAACACTTGATCTATAGCAGCCATGTTGCAATCTTAGGTTTAACCTTTCACATTTGTTCACGAGTTTGGTTTATCTGATTTAAAGATTCGCGTATAAGTTTAGATAGTTGTTTTGACATTAGTTCTAGAATGATCAGTATTCACTTATACGCTAGGTGGTTAATGTTTGACAACTGACCTTCTAATTAAAGTGCCTTTTTTCCTCGGTGGCTAACGTTACATTCACACCGAGTACAAGTCTACAACCTACCATGAGTTTTCATACATCAAAGACCATCATAGACATATATGTGATACCATATAATGTTTTGCCATGACTAGACATGTGATTATTTGGTATCGATGTTGAGACGATACAAGGTACCTAGTGGTATTTATTATTAAACCAAACAAACACGGCAATTGACATGTGTTAGAACACTCTAGAGCATGAGTGGTCGTGTCGATAGACATTTTCATCCATACGTTTGTTAGAGTTGAGATTTGAGAATACACCACTAGAACTTCTTTTGTCTAACGAAACTATGACAATGTCACTTTTTAATAATAATATTTATTGTTATTTATAATAACAGTCAATCTTTAGATTTCTGATGTTTTGTGAACAACAAAAAATTAGCTTATTAAAATAGAAACTTATGTATGTAAGTGAGGAGGTTTTGGAATTGCTGCAAACAAATTAATTGTTAATTATGTTATTTCTAAAGTGTTTAAAAGGGGTATCGAGTATGACAAATGGGATATTTGTTTAAAATTATTATAAGTTCTTAAACTTTTTACTTTGCCCCCTCTATAACATCTATAACATGTAATCAATAATAAATTTATAATTTTTTTCATATCACGTATGATGCGCAAACGATAAAAAAAATGAGCCCCTCTAAAACACGGCCTTGTTTATATAACTGATTTTGATTTATATCGTAATTTATTTTAGTGACTAAAATTTGCCCCTATCTTTTAGCTAAAATATGCATAAAAACTTTATAAAATTTATACAGTCACATATATTAAAACAAACAAAACCATGAGAAACATAAGAATCAAAATTCTTCCTTAAATAACAAGAATCTTAAAATAATTGCATAGTTTTAAGTGAAACAATTGTTTCATTGAGAACATAAGAGAGATAGATTATCCTAAATGATTGTTTTATAGAATGTTGAGCAACTAGTAAGATATCCTTTATGTCATGATCTTGGTAAAATACAATTTTTATTTTCTTTTGCCGGATTTTATGTAGTGTAAGTGTGTATATATATATATTATGTAGGTGGTTTATACCTTTTTTTTCCTTATTTTAGTACCGAAAGGTGAAATTAACTTTTCTCTAACTAAATGATATTAAAGTAATATGAAAAATACAAAGTATTCATGATATAATGTAAAATGAAAATAATACTTTATTTCGTCCATATTTAGAACACAACTACGTTGGATCCACATTTGACTTGATTGTTTTTTCTTAGATAATCTTAAGTTTTGCCACACAATATTATGTGCTTTGTTATATATACCTAACTATTTATCAAATCAAACATATGCATATTCACACTTAGAATTTTATTAGTAGGCTTGAACTATATAAAAAATGAACTTTGGAGTAAAATAGATATCTAAATCTTTTGTTTGTTTATATTCCTTCAATATTATTATTTTCAGTTCGTTATCTACTTATCTTACACCAGATCAAACTTAAGGCTAAGAAAGATAGTTTGATTTGGTTAGATCGGCGTAGTTCTTCTCGTTAATTTTCATGACGTATTCTTTACTCTTGCTAACTTCTTGCTACTTCTTATCTGTATTTTGTTAGCGCCGCTGATCGCAGAAAAATAATTATTTTGAATAATAATATTCGACTAAATTAATTAAATTCAAGTAAATAAATAAATAAATCATAATTTACAAGACCCGATTGGGTGAAAATTCGACAACGGCTTCTCCCAACCGAGTTTACATTGAAGCCCGATAGGCGTGATCTTCCCCGTACTAAACTAAAATCTTGAACCGGCCCGAGCTTAGCAGCCGAAGCCGAATCAAAAGCCGAAGCCGTGAGCCGTGGGTCCCGTGGCTAGGCTAAAGGCTCAGATGCAAATCAAGCCCAAAAGCATCATCAAAGTTAGGCCCACCATCCCCTTTAGAAAACCTACTCAACGAAGGCACATCTTCATGATACGACCTACTATTGGGCTGAGGCCCAACATTCGTCACCGACGAATCCCCTACACCGCCAGTGTACGATAACGACCCTGCACCTCTCCCAACCGACGGCGAAGATGAACCCACCGGCAACACGCATCCATGCGACACGTGGAACCCCGGCGCGGCGCGTGGAACGTACACCCACGACGGCGACGCGACGGCGGACGACGGCACCACCATCGGACCGGTGTGCGTCAGCAGCTGAGCCGGCGGAGCAAAGGCGGAGATGATAGGGTTTCTGATGTACGAAACGGCAGCGTTTCGTGTAGCTTGCATTTGAGCACGTTTTAATTGTTGTCTTTCTTTCTTATGAGCGTTTTGATGACCACCTAACGCTTGTGAGTTTGCAAACTCACGACAACAATATTGACACTCGTATTTCCGGCCGTCAGAGGCCGGAAAAGACCCGCCGGAGTCCAAAGACTCCGACGGTGTTTTCGTGGAGTCAACTTCTTCATCCTCGTACACATTGAAACCAAAGATCTTTAAACAACTTGTGTTGTTTGTGGGCTTTGGTTGATAGTGATCAACATCAGCCATATTATACATATATGATGTTGTTATGATATATGTATGATATGAATATGTTATATGTGGATGTATGTGATATGTTATGGATCTTTATGTGTTTGATGTGTGTTAAGTTTAAGGAGAGAAAGAACATGAACATGAGATGTGTGTGTACTAGGAGAGATCTTGCATGGGTGGTGGTATTTATAATGTTTTATAGAGGGAGAGAGAGATGGTTGCGGACATAACAAGAAGAGGAGGAAAAGTGAGTGTAAATTTAGGAAGAGGACCCAAAAACACAACATGGTCCCACATTGGATGCACTTGTCTATTGGGAATCCACTTCCTCAATGTGTCTCTATAATAAATGTATATATACATACACATATGTTGATGGATGTGTCTAGTTTATTTTTACTTGTTCGGCGTATTTAACTTGTCATATTAGTAATATGTTTTTTATAACATAGAAGGTAAAAATGGTACTTTTGATTTGATGTTTACAAATATGATGTACTAAGAATTTAGGAGAATGTTTTTAGACAATAAGATGTGTAAATGTATAGGGAGAGAAGTATGATCAAATGCAAACACATTTCAAAGTTTAGTACGTGATGTGTTTTGTTGAACTAGTTATTTCAATGGGTTAAGATTGACGTGACGTTATAATCATAAATAATTACTAGCATGTTACAAATGCCTGAATCATTGTTGCTTTTTTTGTATATATTTAGTTCCCTAATTTTTTTTAACTTAACTAAATTTTTACACTTCATTATTTTTTTCTAAAAATGAACACGAATTTTGTTGCCTTTTATATGAGTGTTTGTACTAAAAAAATGACTTTATAAAATGTTTATGTACTACTTATTACAACGGTGCGTGATGATGTACATATATTTCATGGTTATATACATAAGTTGCTTTATTATATGACAACACACACTTCTCATGAAAATACAAGTGTCGTTTCTTATTTGCTTTCCTTGCTTTGCATGTTAAAATCACTTTGTAGTGCTATATAATACATTTGTTTGTAATTAATTAAATCTTTATTATATAAACGTCGATTTTAATCCAATCAATGCTCATATTAGAGGGGATATTTGTGAAAGTCAAAAGATAATAACAGAGTTAGTGGGTGCAAGGAAATATAATTGGTTAGTTTTAAGCTGGTTAGTGGACACACACGCATATATATAAATGTTATATATAACATATGATCTAGTTGGATAGCATAACAAGAAGGGATAACATACTTATATATTATAAGTTCAATGTGTATGTAATCATAATATTTTGTAAGATGATATAACTGCATTACCAGTCAATAACTCAATATTTTGTATGTGATATATATTATTGTTAATTAATAATTAGATTATTTGGTTTTAGTTTTGTAGATAAACTAATGTTGGATGATGGGAGTATATATAGTAATATTCAAATGTGAAGGGGTGAAATAATGGGAAGGTTAAAGAATGTGATGCATGTGATTGTTGTAGGGTTGTTGAACCATCAAATGATTGATTGATTTCAAAACATTACAAGTATTATGCTATTCAATTCACCATGTTACTACTACTTTTCAAAAGTTGTCAGCTAACAAAAAACTATAAACTTTCATGTGATTTAATATGCATTACAACTCATTATTAATCTTAGTTACTTTTCCTGCTGACTTTGCAACCTAAACATAAGAAATTTCAAGCTAGTATGAATGTTTGTAAGTGTGTTTGTGTTTATGTATGCATACCAAAAAAAGTGTGAAAAATGAGACTAAGGAATTATGTTTTATAATTAGGGAACTAACAAGGTGTTTTGTTTAGAAACATCACAACTATTTGAGAAAGAGTTAATTAGTTGTTGGTCATACTATTGACATTTATACACTAACATTATCGATCAACCCTTAGCATGAAAACTATTAGCAGAGACCCTTTTAATTGTAACTCATTTACTATAGAGTATGTTATGTCAAGCATCATCTCAGTCACTGCTGATCACTCAAATTGTTGCTTAACAACTAGGTACCACTAAGGACCGGTTACTATTTCTCATCCTACTTGCCAGTAATGAACCAAGTTGTTGCTAATCTTAGTTAGTATGATGATTAATAGCAACTTTATTACATATAATAAGTTCCCATTTATGATCATTGTTATGCTAACTTTTCAGCATGAATGCGTCAACGGCGTAGTCCCTGACCCCACCAAAGGTGCTGCCCTCAAACCACCTCCGAGAGGGTGTTGCCCTCATGGAACCTTTTTTGCCTAGAGGGCTTCACCCTATTGAACTCCTATGGTTTTTAGTTGTTAAAAATTATAGAAGTAGTGTAAGAGTTTGTACCTCACACCTCTTAGCTCACCTTAATGTTTATTATGATCTTTCTTTGGTGTTTAGTACATACAACTAAAAACGATCTTGATGACACTATAGTCACCAACAATTATTAAAGTGTGTCTTGGATTATAATGCTCAATTGTGTGACCCGACCCAATATTTGAGAGCACGACTTGAAGTAAACTTTCAAAGAGATAAAACAATGTCATTTGATAAAGGGCAAATCTTGGTCCCCTAAGGGTAGTATAGGGCATCAACCTACTCGTATGACTTTTAGATGTTGCGGTACTATCTCGAGCTCTAGTCAATTGTTGTTTGGGTTCGTTGTTATAAATATTCATTCCCCATCAACGTGAACAAGAATAAGGAAGAACATTTTATACTTTCACATGAATAAACTTGATAGAATAAATAAGCTCAACCACATTAAACTTTTATGATTGATCCCTTGGTTATTCTTGTGCATTTGCCTAACAATAATTGATTATTTGGTAAGGGAAAAAATCTTTAATATATGATTTGATTTAAAAGATGTACACACCTTCATTGATTATAAAATTGGAACAAGACAATCTATCTAATTAGATCAGAATCTTATAGAAAGTTGTTCAATTTATGTTTAAAATAAATAAATAAAAAAAGAAACAAGAGATGTAAGTAAGGAAAGAGTTAAGAAAGAGCGTCGGTCGAAACTTAATAAGTCTTAAAATGGACCCCATGTTTCACCATCATATCCATCTTCCGTATCTACATGTTTACCACATCCACCCTTTCATGTTATTATATATTGTTCTACACGAATAATTATTCATACTTACTCTACATGATTTAGACAAGATCCAGACTGATTTAACGTTTGACAATACAGATTAAAGCAGACATTAGAAAAGATAATCGTGATAATCAAGGTTAGAGTACATAGTCTTTAACTCGACTTAGACTGACTTGACACTTGAAAATACAATATGAAGTAGACTTTATAAGAACTAAAGATGTACACGATCCTCTCACAATAATTTTTTAAGTTTGCTTTACACGTGTTTAAACTACCGAGTTGTATTAATAAGACTAACTAACCCAAAGATCCAAAACATGATTCATGATCCCTATTGAGAGATTAGTTTAATTCAAGGTTAAACCAAGGTGGGGTCAAAAGAGACCCATCAAGTGGTGATTTTCGTTACCTTAATCCTCAGATCTTTTTATAAATCTGAGCTTTTTTATCTTAGAGTTTTTCACCGTCAATCTAAATCTAAATATATGTTTCGCATAGTTAATTATTTCGGTCAGTGTTCAAATAGAAAAATATATATTTTTTAAATTATATTGTTAAATACCATCAAAATTATCTCATATATAAATAGCATTATACCAAGTATGGAAAGGTGTAAGAGATAGATACATGGTATTTGGATTGGATGGGTGTTGTTCAGGTGGTGTGGGACCCACCATAAAATGAAATGTAAATTTTGGTTTGCGTGATTGACGTTGAGATGTATGATGGAATTTAATAAGGTTTCCCAAAATCTACCCAAATCTTACTCCAACATCACACACTTTATATTTTTGTTTTAATTTTTTTTAATACTTGTTTTTATGCATCAATCAAAACTACTTCCAAAGACTTCATTGCAACTCCAAACATGACCCACCTTTGTTCCCTCTTCCCCCTTTCCCTTTTCAAACTTCTTTTACAAAAAAATCAAATTAATAAATTTTGTTTTCATAAAATCTCTATTTTAATAATAGTTAAATACTGTTTTCATTTAATATTTGAAAAAAATAATTATTTCTTTAAAAATTAGAAAATCAATTTACTTTTAAAAGTTATATCAATTTTTACAATTTTAGTTTAAAAATTCCATTATTTATTTCAGTTTCAGTTAAAAAATATAAAATCTTGAGTTGAACTTGACAGAAATGTTGAAAATTTTATACTGAAATTGGTGTTTCAAAATTAAAAAAAAATAGTTAGTTTTGTAAAAAACAAGTAGTTAAATTGAATTTAACTCTTATAATAAATTGTGATTCTATACTAAATCGTTTGAATATATATAACTATAAATTGTAGCTTATCGGTATCAAAATGTGTAGTATATGTGTTCTCTAAGTGATTAAGGCTTCTAGTCCTATAGTGGGACAATTAGTATAGGTTTAAAAGTATGTTTATTAAGTGGATGAGTTGGCTATTTTAAAGAATATTGATAATTTTACTTCAAAATGGACAGAGATTATGTTTTACTCGTTTTATTCATTATCACTTTAAACACACTGCCCGTCATACTATCGTTTTATGAGATTATGCATGTGGTTCATGCAGGTTGAAATCTTGTTTTACCATTTATATTTGAGCATGATATATGAGAAATAAGTAATTTGAACATGAAAAAGTAACAACTTTTCAAAATATTCAAAAATCTAAGAGTATAAAATTTTTAAGGAACACAAATCAAACTTCCTTTCTTATGGAGGCGTCTTCATGGTTCCTTCCCCTCTAAAGTTCCATTTTGAATATTTACTTTCATACTTTGTATATCTTTTAGGCTTACATGATAAATACCAACTTATCACTAGCATCCAATTGTACATCGTGGGTGTAAAGCACACTTTTTGTGTGAACAATGTTGGTGGTATGAAACATGAATGTGTATAGGTTATGATGTAATTCTAATATTGATGAAGTAGAATTGTTCTATGTGAACGTGTGATATGCATTGTACGATTAAGTTGTAAAGGTAGTAACAAAAGCTATGATTTAAAATCGTGAAATGATCATGTTGTTTGAAAGTGATCTTACTCATTTTCAAACTTATAATACACATGTTGAGATTCAAACTTTATTCTTATATATAGATGAAATTCAAACACGTTTTCTTAAAAGGAGATGTTAATCAAGGAAATATCATTCCTATTTTACAAAATCAGATTGGTAAAAATTATATAAGAGAAACTACAGCAAAAGAGATATGAAACTTTATGCAATTTTAGTTAGGACACTTATTTCTTTGTAAGCTGGTATTAAAAACAATTAGGGATAAAAAAAAAATTTTGAATATTACCAATCATAAAAATCATAATCAATGGGTTATTCACATGCGAGATGACACACACACACACGCTATCATGTTTATAATTGCATCATCAAAAATAGGTGGAATAACACATCACGTGTAATGCCACACCTTCATCAGTGAGTGACATGGCATGTCACATGTACCACCACATCATCGTTAAGGTTCCCAAGTCATAACAATCTTCATCAAGAGATCATTCACATGTGAGATAAGACGATAATACATGCACTATCATGTTTATCAACACCTTATCAAAGATTTGTGGCACGTCACGTGTACCCATCACATCATAATTAGTGGTTGACATGGCATGTTACAAGTATCGACACATCATCTTCGTTTGTTGACGTCAGCGTATTCGAACGGCAACTTTATTAAAAGTTAACAATAAAACTTATTTTTCAATATCAATTAAATTTCAATTTTTAAATAATAAAAAAAAGTAAAATGCCTCAAGATGGTTGTAATTTGATGGGATAGAGTACTTTTCTAGTGATCACCTCTACAAAAGGAGTATTTATTTATTTTATTACAAGCAAGTCACTATTATTTTAAAAAAATAACCTAAACTTATTAATAACTACATTTCACAAGCCATATAAATTAGAATGAACAATATCACACACACATATAGTTCTATAAATTATAACTCGTCCAAATTAAATTACTTGTTTTTAATAGAAAACAAAGAGTCCTAAAAGTTCTAGTGACTAATATGTTTGTTGTTTCAAATTTCCATAAGTAGGTGAGAGATGGGATGGTTTGTGGGACCATGTAATTAGCTAATGGTGAAAACTTGAGTCCCCTAACATGGCTCCTAGGGGACCTGAAATCATGGTTGTAGATTTGAAGACATACATTAGGATTCTCCATAACATTTATTTAAACCTAATTATCACCTTTTTTCAACTTTTGCATTATTGTTATTATAATTATGCATACATATATGTGGATCCAATGGTTTTTGTTTACATATTCATCAACGAACCACATAAATCTGAAAAGGGGTTGGGCCACAATGACCCACGTTTAGGGTTTTAATGAAGTTGATGTTTACTCATACATTATGCTTCATGAAGTGACATTCTCATCTTTAATTCCTCATAAAGTTTGGTTTTCAACTATGGAGTTGTTGGATACTTTAACGTTAATTGGTTTTTTCCTTCTTTGGTTAGGTTTAGTTAACTTTTTAGTTACGATTCAATGTATCATCTGTTAAGATGCAATGTATCGTCCGTTAGATTGTGTATACGTAATGTAACAAGTAACAACGATGCCAGTCACGTATAACAACTAAATGGATGATAATGGTGATGTGATGATATTTCTAATATTGATTTGTTAAGTTTACTAACACTAGGAGGTTTTATCATAAAACAGTAATATAGCATGTTCTTAACTAATTAACAAATTTGAAAAAGTCATATTTATTTATTTATTACAAATAAATATATATAACTATAAATAGTATATATCAAAATGATTTTGAATAGTAATTAATAAATAAATTCGGCTACTGCAATTAAATAAATAAATTTGGTTATATTTTTTATGAAGATAATTAGGGCTGCAAACGAACCGAACGAACACGAACAAGGTCTTGTTCGTGTTCGTTCGTTAAGAAATAAACTTATTCATGAACTGTTCACGAACACTAACCGAACGGGATTTTTGTTCGTGTTCGTTCATTAAGAAAAATAAACATGTTCATGAACTGTTCACGAACACTTACCAAACGCAAATGAACACAAACAAAAGCAAACGAACACAAATAGCTGTTCATGAACATGACAAAAACAAAAAAGTTCATAAACACAAACGGATACAAATTATTATAGATTTATTTTAGAATAAAATTCACATTTTTTATTACAAAGATTACACAAAATTAATCAAAAATAAATAAGTAGTTAACATAAATATCAAAAAATACTTGATATAATAGTCATAAAAATAACTAACACAATAATTAAGAATATAAACGAACACCTTAACGAACATAAACAAACACTTTATCGAACGAACACTAACGAACACATTATCAAACGTTCACGAACATATATGAACGAACGCGGCTTGTGTTCATGTTCGTTCGTTTAACTAAACGAACAAAATTTTCTTGTTCGTGTTCGTTCATTTACTAAACGAACGAACATAAACGAACTTCCCGCCGAACGGTTCACGAACTGTTCGCTGAACGTTCAGTTCGTTTGCAGCCCTAAAGATAATCATATGAAGTTATTATATAATTGTCTAGATATATGTCTATATTTATGTATAAGCAGTGTTGTAAATATCGCGACTAGCCTCCGATGATTAGTCGTCGATTAGTCACTAATCGGAGGTTAGCCGCTAATCGGAGGTTAGCCACTTCGATATCACCAAATCGGAGGTTCTAGGCGGTAGTCGGTCAAAATTGATCAAAGCCGGACCAAATCGTCTTAATCGGCGGTGTTCCAGCGACGACAACCACCGGATTTGCCGATTCCGGCAAGGATTTGTGACTCCGGTGACGGGAACATGAGAAAGGGCAACCGGCGGTGACTGGAACATGGGAAGAAGACGGTTGTTTTATGTTTAGGGTTTAATGATTCAACTAGGTTTATGTATTTTTACATGTAACCCCCTCAATATTCATCAATTTACAAATTATCCCCCAAACTTGTAAATTAATTTATAAAAAGGTATAAAATTATACATAAATTTGAAAAATCATACACAAACGTCTGATCCGATTTATCCCCATTAATCCCGATTAATCACTAGTCCTTATCTCACTGTCCGACTAGCGCCTAGCGATTTTTACAACACTGTGTATAAGTTTAGGAGGTTAAAAACTTGTAGAAAAGTTATTTTATTTTAAATATAGATAATAATCATTTCCTTCCTTTATTGTATATAACAGAAAATAGAACTCATATGCTGGTTCACAAATTGGATTTGGACCAAACTGGATTGGTTTTAAAGCCAGTTTGAAAAGAGTTAAAAGAAATTTAAAACATAATAACCAAAACTAGTTTGGATTAGAAACCGAATGAAATTGGTACAAATCAGTGTGGGGAAACCGATTTAATGAGGTAATTTACTATTTATTTTTTTAATTTTGAAAATTACACCAAAGAAAGATTGTGGTTTACCACCTTCGAATATCATTATGTTTTTGAGAGAGCATTTTTCGGAGATTAGAGATTGGATAGTTTTTAGTTTTGATAGTGATACACATACATATCCAGCACCCGTATATATTAACAAATGATGGGAAATGGCAAAAAAAAAAGTAACAAAAGAGGCATAAGGACTAGATAACGGTCACATAATGATTAATTCAATAATCCTTTCTCAAACCGGTTTCTCCCAAACCATTTCCAACTGCTATATTCTTGAACTGGTTCCAATCTTGGGGATGGAATCGTTTCAAATCGATTTCTCTCAAACTAGTTTTTGGATCAGTATTGGGTAGGTTTAAACACCAGTGTAGAATTGTGATCTGGGGTTTTTGTTCACCTCTAAACCCAAAACCCTCATCTTTCGATCCCTATCTTTATTTGGACTTAAACCATGACCAATTCATCGCCAAATTGAATGTTACATCGCTAAATTGAATTGTTCAAGTTTGTAAAGAGACTTACCTTTGTAGAGAACTCTGATTGCAATATAGGATTAAGCAAGAAGAAAGCTTTTGACATGGGGTTTTAAGAAGAAAAGTGCTTAGTGGTCTTGTTCGAGACACAGAAACTATGTGGTTTTTAAGAAGAAATGTCGAATAAAAGTGATGGTTTTGAAGATACGTTCAATTCTCTTTTGTTTGTAATTGTTATGCCCCGATCACCTTGTTAGGATGGTTTAATAAAATGTTGTTGTTCTATAAAAGAAAATTATTATAAGAATCAAAATCTGGTTATAACATATTATTGATATTTAAATCTATTATATTTGACACTTCTATAAAACAAGTTTGTAACTTTTTATATGTTCGTAAGTCCGAAACACATTGTCATGGTCCAGAAAAAAAAAGATCAATAACACTTGAATGGTATTATTTTTAAGCATGAGCATTTAAATATATGCATATGCTCGTTAAAAATAGTAAAAAAAAATGTTTCCTGTTTAGGGAGTAAAAATTTGATGGCTTTTTGCTTTTGAATTTAGAACTATATATTTCTTGAAGTTTGGAGGTTTTGTGAGTTTGATTGACAGTGACCAAAGAAATAACATGTTAACTACTAGAAGTTATGTGTTTGCAGTTAATTATATAGCCA
Organism: Flaveria ramosissima; assembly: GCA_025215565.1. Taxonomy (NCBI): domain Eukaryota; kingdom Viridiplantae; phylum Streptophyta; class Magnoliopsida; order Asterales; family Asteraceae; genus Flaveria; species Flaveria ramosissima. The sequence continues at coordinate 49,939,651 of CM046032.1, forward strand.
TATCAATATAGGCTCATATAAGCACATAGTTAATCATGTAGTTTTATTTTTGTTGTTTGCATGAATTATGGATTGATAGAAATCTTATAAAGATTTTTAATTAAGCTCCAATAGTCTTAATGATTTGAAAAGAATACATATTGTCTTTCCTAATATCATTTTTCAATTAAGCTTCCATTACATGAAAACTAATTGGCACAACTCTTTGAGCAAATATTACCAAGGTTAATTTAAAGAGAACCATGAGACACTACAAAAATGAACGAGTATCACATAAGGTCTACTTTGTCAAATATCTACCTTTAATGGGTTGTCCCGACAAGAATCCATTGATAATACTCCATTGGAAATATGATTATGGTAATATGATTTCCGATAGACTACTTATGAACATTTAGCAACAAAGTTATTGAGCAATAAATTTCGCATCAAATCTTAGGTTTTCTATTGCACTACCTAAATAGGGTTCTTTTCACATTTACCTCGTAGTATTTGTAAAATATCGATCATTGAGGAATACTTAGGCTTAGAGGTGGTCCCCTTTCGCGTAAAAGTGATCAACATTTGAACACGTTGCGGTTTACTGGGAAGGATCAAACCATGGGAACGAATCTACACGACTATCACCTTCTTTTGCCAGATCTTCCAACCTTTTTACAATATACAGTTTATAACTCCCTTGATTAAACTAATCTAATAAAAACTCAAAGAGCTTGAAAGCTTACCTGATTATTAGAGAAATGTTTGGAACCTTAGTTTTGGAAGTTTCGTGCCAACCTAGGTTAGCCACCAAAGGAAAGTGCTAGACCGAAATTTGCTACTGAAAATCGTAATAGGCTAGCGTAGCTCGTTTTGCACTTCAAGCTTTGCCCCCTTACTCAACCTCTTTATCTATAAAGAAATTCTTTTCTCTAGAAGAGAAGAAGGTAAGCTTTCAAGCCATAGCTTGCTAACAATCAAAATAGTCTTTTTTGGTTGGTGTCAACCACTAGCTCAATAACCTCTAATACTTTTAAAAATGTAGTTTCGCATTTGTTGTTATCTCAGATTGATTAGCAGATAACAAGAGTGTACTTTCGTGATTGTAAATACCCACTCTTAGGGTAGGAAACCCGTAATTTTATTTGATTCGTTGCTTGTTAAGGGAAATTGTTTCAAGACGGTTATCATAGAGTCAGACCTTTTACCGATCCTATCTCATCAAAGTCGGGTAACTAAAAGAAGAGATTTTATAATAAAATGAAAGTAAGGCGAAGGAAAAGTTTTTAACGACAGAACTATAAACGTATCGTTGGATCCGTAAAATAATATGTCAATAATACTCATTTGTGTAGTAATGACACTACTAGATAAATGATATCGCCAAACAAATTGGTCTTAACAATACTTATTACATTTCACTACACAAAGATATTAACTCAACTTCCAGGATTTAAGTATATATAAGACACTACGAGAGAAATTATAATGAATCGTCTTAAGTTATAAACCTTGATCTTCAAAACTATTAAAGAATGTATAATTGAGAATAGGATGTTTAATTTACTCTCTTTAACATTTTAGAGTTTTTTTTTTATGTTTTAACTATAATCCAATAAAAACACACCACATTGATAAAAGAATCTTTATATTATTATTGGTGTGATTTTACTATTAGAAATCCCATTAACTTTATTTTTATTTACCAAAATGAGCGTTAGTCATGTGTGATGTCATGTTGACTGAAATGTTATCTCCTCACATTAGATTGAAAACCTTTGAAAATCTTTATTTGCATTGTCTCTGATCATCTTCCCATAGGCTAAAGTGTTTTCATACAAATGGACTTATAGTGGTATGTGTTTTTGTGTTAAGATTCATATGTATGCTTGTAAATTGAAACAATTTAAATTTGGAAAATAATTATATTTTGTTAAAAACAGCTAGTTAAAATAATTATTCATATATAAATCTTGATCAAATATGCATGTAATTTTTCTATTTTATTAGCATTTTAAAAGTCACTTCAAATGTAGAAAATTAAAAGTTTTATGGGATTAAAAGCATTTACCAAGTACTGTTTTTCCACCATTGTTTTCCAAGTCATAAAGTAACAAACATACATGTTCCATTGACAAAGGATTCCACGTGTCTCAAATTTCTTCATAGTTGATTTTAGTTGTAAATGAAAATTCCATTATGGAGTATTCAACGCGTCTCATTGAATCAATAACTTGAATATTTATTTGTTACATAATTTTGTAAGTATAAATTAAAAAGACATTTAGTAAATAACTAAGAATTTAGAGAGTTAGTTTTAGGCTTAACTAAAAAATAAAAAGAAGTAAAGAATAATCCTGATACATGAAGACAGAAAGTACGCTAATATTGTTAAATAATCCATGTTATGTTAACTGGTTGAATCTGACATGAACTTAAACCTGCAAACTTGAAATGAAATTTAATATGTAATCTAACACATATCATGTATGGATAATTAAATAAGTAAAACATCTTGATCAAAACAAATTGTGTTTAAAGAGAGGGCAATGAAGCACATGGTTTCACCCCATTGATGAAGGGGAAAACATGTGAATAGTGGCATCATCCATCCATGGTAGGGTCTACATATAGCATATTGGTCATACATGGGACCCACAAATGGTGTTAGGACCCACCTGAACTAACCTCCTAGTTTGGAATTTTAAGTAGGGACTAGAGAGGTGATTAATTACCATTTTGTCCAATCAAAGTTCTCCATTTCATCAAGAGTTTTCTATAAACAAATGGATTGTAATGGTTTCCATCCCATAGTTGAAAATAAATTAATCAAATACTATTAAACACTTTTAAAGGCCCTTAATCATGCTTACTTTGTGGATGTGATTGAAATTGATGCCTATATTATCACCTTAAGATTTCCTAAATCTCCATGTGCCCCCACCAAGTTGTGCTTTGTCAAGACAAATATTAACCAATCAAAATCATATATGAACTCCACTAAACTTCAAATCAATGTTTTCGAAACCAAATCGATAGCTTTCACGGTTCAGCGGTTTAATTAGTCGGCCTGATTAAAAAAACCGCTCAGCCAACAATGTGAGAAGGTATGCATTAATTCTTTCCAGTTGTTTCATCTGGTTTTCTGAAAACCGACGCATCCCTTTGTGTCATGTGTATTAATTTGGAATCAAACCGTTAGCACTGTCCAATCTTATTTAACAAATATGACATGCTGGTATGATATAATTTTCAAAACAGCGCTTCAAATTATAGTTTTCATTGTAAAAGGTTCTAACTTGTTTCCAGTAATTAATAAACTTATTTGATTATAAATCAGAAACTAAAATACATTTAGAAAACACAATTCAAGAATCCTGTGAAATAAACGAGCAACAAGTGTCATTTAGTCAATAAATAATATGGAAAATAATAGAAAGATATTGAAACATTTATGGATGTAAATTAATTTAATATAATATACTTTATGTTTGACTAAAAAATAAAATCAGAAACTTATTATGCATCATTACCTTGAGTGTAATATTATATTTATGAAATCAAAATGATATCCCACATCATGATATAACTCCATTAACTTTCTAACCAATCTTTTTGTTAACCAATTGCTTTGAAAGAGTCCAAAAAGATAAACCATCCAAATAGGTGACTTAGTTTTCAAGTTGTAATCTCCCTTTTTTGGATATGTCTAAAGCATATTTTCTTAAAGTATTCCAAACAATGTGGGTATGACTCAATAAGTCCTTACATGTATTCCAAGTGACACCACCTACTTCTTTCCTTTTTCTAAATTAATAAATAATATAGAAGATGGAGGAAGATGTGGAGTTAACTTTAAGTCATGTGAACTTTGAAATATTGAATCCTCCTCTCTTTGTCATTTTATGTATGTGAAGAAAAAGAAAATACAAGAATCAACCCATATTATAAAATTATAAAAGTATATATATATGGGTGAGTTAGTCTATGACTATTATTTCAATCAAGGACAATCTTTATATGTTTAATTATTTGTGTTTAGAGATATGGACAGAAATAAGCACCCAAGGATGCATTTAATTGAATAGTTATTTATATAGAATATGAACAATGGTGATATAGATCATAATTAAATGAATTCTAGCATTGTAGATTAGAATTAGACTTTATATAAAAACAATATGAGAATAGGGTTGGGATTGGGTAGACTTAGTCAAGCAAATGAGACACATTGAAAGTGGTTTTGGGTTGGGGCTTTCCTCATTAAAGTAAACATATAGACGGCTACTTAAACACCACATGACATGTAAACCACAAGCCATTAGTTGTGTATTTGTGGGGGACATCGCACATGATATTATTATATATACATTGGTCTTTGTGTGAAAGCTAAATAAGAAAAACCTTAACGGCCTATGTTATATGATTGGTATCACAAAAAGTTTTAGAATTTGTTACAAAGAGATTTATTCTCCTATGTTAGATGCAAAAAATTCTTAATATATTGCCCTTTTGTAATGGTATGAGATACAATTAGATACATGTCTAACTAATGTTACTAGAGCCTATTTGATATTAATATTCAATGAAGCACATAAAATACTGGAGGGTAATGATAGGGTTATATTGGTTGTATTAACAATTTAACTACATCACTTGTAAGCATATTATCATGGGGTGATTTGTACACCATCTCTCTTAGCCATGCATCATAAGTTAATTGTTTTTTTGTATTTTTTTCTCTTTTACTTTCTTTTACCATTTTGTGATTGATGAAAGGTGATGTCGTGAAGACAAAATAAATTAGTGATGTATGGCCAAAAGATATCGTGTAGAAAATAACCTGTTATTACCAGATTTTGACTTTAGACTGACATTTGCTCTCTCACACACCATGTCCCTCTCTCTAAATACATGTGTATCGATTTTGATTTTATGGGACCAATTAATTAAGTGTTACTTGACATGTTTGATGAATGGCATCAAATAGTGATTACATATTTAGATGTGAACTAATGCTAGTGTTAGTTTACATGTAAATATGTAATCATTATTTGATGTATTTCATCAAACACATATGGTGTAACATAATTTAGATATTTGTCAAGTTTCTTCTATGTCAAAATCAAACATTATACAAACCTGTAAGAAAATATAAATGAATATTGGAAATAGTTAGCTATATTTAGTTTCCAAAATGTTTAATTTCTCATAGGTTTGTAAAAGTTTGATCAGAGATGATGTATATGAGAGATGAGAAAGAAAAGGAAGAAGGTGAGTTCTTGACATTGGATGAGTAAAAGGGTTGGGGTTTTAATTGTTTTTAGGATATTTTATTATTTTTAGTTTATAAATTCTAAGGGCTAAACTATTTGCGTTGATTAGCATATTTTTAAATAGCTATCCATTCGAAGGATCAAAAGTGTAGATTTTTAAATAGCTTTCCATTCAAAGGATCAGAAGTGTAACCTGTGAGCAAACACTCTAAACCATATGTGTAATCTCTCAATAGAAAAGAGTAAAAATGAAATTTCGATCAACTAATTACATGCATGAAATGTCCGTGTAAATTTCAACTTACGAGATGAACCATAATGGGTATGTTTGGGATTGTTTTCTAAAAACTACTTATGACTTTTTGGAAGGGTAAAAAGAAGAAAATATCCCTCCAAAAGTTATAAAAAGTTACAATTTCTAACTTCTTGTGATTTTTAGAAGAGCATTTTTGTCCTTTTACCCTTCCAAAAAGTCATAAGTAATTTTGAAGAGCAATCCTAAACATGCATCATATCCGGTAAATTTCGACTTATCACGTTTATATATATCATGGTCATTCCATGAAAATTCTACGTCACATTAAACTTGTTACCATGCTTTGGAAAAAGCTCCATCTCACTATTTTAACAATAAACTTAAACACCCACTAAAATTTGTTGGTTCATATTTTCTTTTTGTGGTTTAAATTTCATCATTTTAATCCGAATGATTAGATTACCTAAAATTTTAATGTTAAAATAAATGAAGTTTTTAATTTTTTATATGTGTTCACTATTATCTAATTAATGTTTTGTGTGTCTATTTATATATATTAACCACTTAGTTAAAGCACACTTATGTATATATATTAACCATTTAGTTTGAGGCTATCCCCACAGAGATGCATCATTAGAGCACCAACAATTCACGGGTTCGCACGTAGTCAACGTGGCCACAAATGACTCTAGTTTTTTTTTTCACTCATACATCTAATATTTAAATACTATAAAATGAGTTGCATGTAGAAAAAATGGGTATGACAATATTATAGGTAAAAAATGTTTGTAAGAAAATAGTTAAAAAAGCTTATGTGACAGGCTAACGACATATTAAATAGGTCTAAATGTAAAAAGGATGAATTGTAATATTACAAAAAACGTTTTAACTCTAAATTATTTCCCCATGATGATATTTTTAAACTCCAAATGATACTCTCGAATAGAGAATATATCATGTTATGCCTCTAATGATCATTACACATTTGTTTAACCATACAAGACAAATGAGTTCCAACTTTCAAAAAAAAGATTGCCACATGTTAACAATTAATACCTCATTTTCAAGATACCAACAATGACCAAATAAAGACAAATCTAAACCATTACAAAGCATGCATGTTTATAATATAACTATATAAGTGAACCTAATGCACATCTATTTAATATATACTTTTTTGGTACCTTAATTGGTATTTGAAATTCTTGTAAGTTCTACATACATGCATGTTCTTGCATGATGTCTTGACCTAGTTTTTATTAAATACTTTTCTAAAAGGAGGGTTTGTGATAAAAGAATCCTACAAGTTTGGCATGTGTCCCATAAAGAATCTAAGTAGATGTGGTCTATTAATTGTTTAAGGTATAAGATCCAAAGACTTTTCATTCATGTTCAACAATAGTCAAGGTTGGTTCTTAGTTCTTACCCATAAAGAATCATGAAACAGCTAGTTCACTGCCTTTGTGTGTAGACCTTAGGTCACCTTATGTACTTGTTTTAATTAAAGAATATTTTTGCCTAAATTCTGGATCATATTGTTTTATTTAATTTATATTTTATGCATATTAAACACTCTAACCTAAGGCGTGTACTAGTAACTAGATAACCTATCATGACATATTTTTATTTTTTTTTTGAACGGCTGACAATATTTCCATTTGATTAAGTTAGTTACAATATAATGTATTTAGATATAGGTGGTTATAATGTATTATTGTTGATACATATTATAATAAATTTTGTGACTTTATATCTAAGAAAGGCGTGATACTTCTTGTAAGAAAAAAGATATTATGTGTATAGATATGTTTAGTAAGATAATTGTCACATATGAACTATATATTGACATAAACAAAGAAATAAAACCATATATGAGCATATGAAACACAAATGATTGAAGAGGTTTTGGATAGTTTTATTTATCAAAAGCTAACTTCTTTATGAAGTTGTCGTCTGGTTTAAGACTGGTTTCAAGGACCGGGAGTTGTTGGACGGAGGTGGTTAGGCGACAAAGGGTGATGGTCAGCTGTGACGTATTTCGGTAGCGAACGGTGGTGATGGATGAACAGTGATGTGTTAGATTGTGATTGTGAAGTGTGGTGGTGCATTTTTCTAGCTTCATTTTGTAAAATATATAATACATCTAATAACAATATAAATTATATATTAAGTGAAGTTTAATTAAAAGGCAACAAGATATCGTATGATCTATACACATGCTTAAAATTAATTAAATCAAAGTATGTTTGGTAGTTCGTTACATACAATTGCAAAACTTTTATAATTTCATTCTTTTCGGTGTTGATTGTTTTTTTAAACTAGATTAGAAACTCATATATTACACGTGTGGAAGAAATATGACATGTTAAAATAATTAGTTTTTGATAAATCTTTTATGTTAATTATCAATGAAATAAGAAATAAGAATATTCAAGAAATTATAAATAACAAATAATAAAAAATTAAGTGACTATGGTTGAACTCAAGTAGCTACATCAGTAACTCACTTGACCCATTTTACAAATAAAACAAGACAGTAACTACATTGAAAGATCACACAACTGTAAATAAAACAAGACAGTAATACATTCGTTACAGGCAACATTATATCGTATGTACTAGACTGAGCTCAACGTTTGAGCTTAGGCCTGGATGAACAACAGCCCATTAGGCCTAATGCAGCCCAAATCCTTTCCTATATCTAATACTGACTTGACCGTTACACTGTTAGAGAATGGTGTATCCGCTACCTAATAATATTGCATTAATCTATACTTATTAATAAAACAATAACTTTAGTGTTACGTGACATTCTCTTAAGCATTTATTTTTTTTAATTCCCGCCTAAATATGTATCTGTTCTTAGTGTTAGTCTAGGTTTGTTTGACTAAATGTCAACTTCTGATACAATAGATATTAGAGAAAATTTGGAAATTTAACCCTAAATTAGAGAACATCTTCATCAACGATTTGTCTTTATAAAGTTTGATAATATCGTCTTCAATAGACTTCATCAACGTTCTCATTTTGGCTTCGGTTTCATCAAGTTTTCTATAATAAAAGATATTTGTTTATTGTTATATTTGAGCTTTCATCCTCTGCGATTACGATTTAACTTATGATTGTCTATAATTGTGTTTTTGGATTAATATTATTTTACTTTCATATTTTTTATTCGAATGTGATCTACTTTAACAATCCATCTGTGAAGAGGTATTACATGCTTTTACCTTTTAAACTTCTTTATTTCTTTTTATATGTACTATCATATTATTATGTTTGATTGGAATTCGTTTGATATGTGCAAATTGTTTTATGTATCTGGAAGTAATATTGAAAATCGCACTTTTATTCCACGGTTGACTTTGACACCTTCAGACAAAAGAATTTTTTTTAAATTTTAAAGAACATAGTTCCCGTTAGCAGTGTGTTTTGCACTGACAATAAACAAGAGCCAATGAAATCGCTGTTTAAAGTTAGTTTGCTTTTAAACAGGGATCATGGTCAGCTGTAAGTTGCATTATCTAGAGTTAAAAATCGACAAAGATTAAACCGATTAATATTAAATATTGATGGAAAAATCACAAACAAAACATCAAATGTCGTATACAAATAAATTTTTGGATGTTTATGAATTTGAAAAATATTGTTTTTCATGTTCAATTTAATTTGTTTATTACTTAAAGTTCTTATTTATAAATAGCTAATATTAAAAACTATACATAAAAGTAGCTAATGTTAAAAATTATATTAATAGAGAAAAATTATACATAAAAGTCGGTATACAAAATATTAGCAACAACATTATAACTTACGAACATTTTTAAACAATAACAATATTTTTGGATTGAACTCATGTGTTACATGGGTCTTTAGTCTAGTTTATTATATATGATAGATCATAATTTGGTTAAAATTAGAGAAATAACTCTATTATATTAAATTGTACATCCTAATATATAATAATTTACTAGCTTTAGTTACTCGTATATTACATGGGAAGGGGAGAGTTAATTATTAAATAAAACAACTACATAAATTAAACCAAGTGTGTTATATATTAAATAAGACATAACAACTTTCGATCATAAGATCACAAATGATCAAAACCTCATTGTAAGCTACATTTGTAGTAACATTAGTAGGTTTGTTATCACTATCTTAAACTAAAAGTTTCTATCCATCTCTATTCTTAACTCGTGACAATGTGACATAAAGATGACCATACGTAAAAACAGACTTTTTTAAATATAAACCGACTCTTAACAAATACAGGTGCCACATGTTATTATATGACGCATCCTCACTCTTATTTTCCTGCCTAAACTACTCAGTAATTTAAGGCAACTAAATTAATACTTCAACTATTTTTAATTTATTTAAGGCAACTATATTAACTTATTATACAATCAACTTTATTCTTTTAGTCAACTAAATTTATAATTAATTTAAATTTTTATCTACATATATTTTTTAATGTAGAATTCTCTCTGTTATCAATTAAATTGTTTAACCATATATTTTTAAATTCTACAAACCGTAAACGATTTTTATAAGAAAAAAAATACATTTAAAATTAATTATTTTGTTGAATGATAGGGGATCTTTATCATATTTTATATCCAAAAGTATTCAAATTAATTATTTACTTCATCCCTATTTTGAAAGAGTAATTAAATTTGGTTTATAAAAACAGTCTTAAAAATATAACTAAATTTGATCCTACTTTTATAAACTTTTATACTTTTAAAAAAGAGTGATATTTTATTATAATCTTTTCATCTTAACTATTTAATTTGATTTTTTTTATTTTCAATCCGTGTAATTACACGGGTTTTTTTACGTATTGTAGAAATATAATTTTTTCTGGTTTATACACACCAAATCGTGGATTTTGATCTTCTATAAACATAAAAGGTTATTTCATGAAGACATATTGACTTTACATCACATGTTACAATTATAGAAGTTAAAATGCGTTATAGATTTTTGGAACAAAAGATTGTATTTTTTATGTTTATTTGTATAGCATAAATTGTGTTAATAGTTTCAAAATTCATCTAAACGTTAGTATTAATGTTATGAAATAGCATTCTTTTATTAAAAGCTACTTAAATATTAGGACATCCTGGTCCAATGGAACAACAAATACAAACACGACCACGACAAAACGAATTTGTTGTTGCTTGCTCGTCCGGAACCAGATGAAAGCAATCAATTATACAAGCTTCTTCATCACAGTTATCTGGGCTATGATCGAAAGAATAACCACAGTAATTATCACCTGTTTGTCAACAAAATTAATCGAGAAAATGAATTAAATAAATGCAGTGATTTTACGCCCACTAAAACATACTAAATATTTGATATAATAACTGAATAAAATAGGTTTCAATAAAGAATTACCATATGCCTTGCATGCTTCTTCCGGGTGAGTAGCGATTCCATTTATGAAATTTGAATATATTAGGTATAGAAAGATGAAATATGTAATACTTTTATGCATTTTACACTCTATAGTACCAGAAAGTAAGAATTTTATTATTAACTTCACCTGTGAGTACATGAGATTTATAACACGTACAAATTGATCATGAATACTGCCAAATCTATGCATTAAATAAGAATTATACTAATTTAATGCTAGGAATAAATAATAATATGGTTTTATGGAATGTATAAGATCATTGATTTGATCATTTAAAAGCATTATTATCTAATCTATATATATCCTATTAGGTTAGTGACCCGTGGAGTACACGGTTTGAATAATAGATATGTAAAATAATTAATAGTTTGTTTTAATTTAAAAAATCATCATCATGTTAAATCATATGATATATTAAAAACTCAAGTTTTCGACTATTAGGATATTATTATCATATTAAGTAAAAATTTATTTATTTATAAGATATTTATAAATTTGTAATGTTTGACATAATTGATTTTTCATCTATATTGTTTTAAACAATAATTGAAAACTAAGATTAAGTTTAGAAATTTTGACATAATTGATTCTTGTTGAAAATAATATGTTTATTGTGATAATAACACGTAGAAAAATGTTAGGTGTACACCCTATGAAAGTCATGTGACACCTAAGTTAGTTTTTTTATAATTTATATAGATGTGTACAAAACTTAATTATTAGGTGTAACTAGTAATTAAGCCTTTGCGTGTTGCGGTGGACACACGACCCGGTTAATCAAACACCGTTGTAAACCAATGCGTTACAACATGAGTGTTAATAATATTCAAAATATTATATTAAAAAAACAAACCACTAAAGTTCATCCTTTAAAAACCATATAACATGCTTTTTTTAGTCCCATCAACATTTTAATATATTTGACCGTTAAAAAAAAATATAGTGTATTCTTTACTGTGCAATGAAAGTTATAATTTGATAGCCAATAATCCCTAAACCAATTGATTTAAAAATAGGCACCCTATAACTTTTCAAAGTGGAGTCTATAGGTTCGAGTCTCACTTGTTGCAATATACTTCAAGTGAATCAAAGGTTTTACCATAATGCATTTTTTGGTGGTGGGTTTCCCCTTAAATGAAGGGCGGGTTTGGTCATCAGCGTTGTCTATGTTTACGGGCGTGAGTGCCCTTTTGCAATGAGCTTACCCGGGTGACCGGACTTAAAAAATTATTCGTTAATCGTTAATAAAAAGAATAAAATGAAAATGAGCTTTTTCAATTATTGTTGTTAAGTGTATTCTTAAAAATAATGTAGTGCATAATTTCCAAAATGCTTTTTTAAATCCCACACATTTGGTTCACCCAACATTTAATAATTAGTTGACCAAAAGACAATTAAGCTACAACATTTGAAGCATAAGATACAACTACAATGCACAAATTAAGTTGATAATTAGTATTATATTAATATAGAAAAATAATAAAAGTATGAAATAAAATAATTATAGAGCTAAATCATTTAATCTTCATAAATATACACTTCTCATTTAACTTTAAAATAAATAAATCTTTTAGAATGAATCTCGCAAGTGCACGTAATATTTTGAGGTTTTGACAAAAACCCTCACCTAGCAAGATACTATTGAATATAAATAATAATAAAAATATTTAGATAATGTATATTATGTTATATATAACAAATCAAATATAGTAAAAATAGTAAATAAGCCATGTTTAGGCTTAATTTGTATTGTTTATACTTTATACCTCTAAATTCAATTATTATTGTTGAATTTTTTTACAAAAGGAAATAGGACAAGAAGATGACGTGCATGCCCCTATTTACAATCGTGTCAGCTGTATTACACGGGAGGCGGATAGTTAATTATTAAATAACATAAAAACATAAACGAAAGTAAGTGCGTTATATATTAAATAAGACAAAACAACTTCCGATCATAAGGTCACGAATATGCAAAAACCTCCTTTTAAACTACATTTGTAATAACATTAGTAGGTTTGTCATCATTATCTAAAGGTAAAAGTTTCAATTCATCTCTACTCTTAACTTGTGACAAGGCGACATAAAGCTGATCATGCATAAAAACATGCTATTTTAAGTACAAACCGACTCTTGACAGAGATTGACCTTGACTTTTGTTTATTGTCATAACGACTTATACAGTCAAAAGAAATTGTTTTCTTTTAAACTTGAAAGAAATCCTTTTGACTGGTCAAATCATGAGCTAAATATTGGATGGTTGTGACGATATTAGTATGAAGAAAATGAGTGAATAATATACACTGAAAAGTTATGTGCAATAATGAGATCAATTTCGGATTGTTTTAACTATGTAATCAGATATAGGGATATAGTATTGAAACGGGTCGGATCGGGCTATGAATGTTCATAATATCTTTGATTAATTGTTAATTATTATTTATTTAATACTAAAAGTAAACCCGTGAATTACATGGGGTGAAAAAATAAAGTATTAAATATAATGAAAATTTATGAATTATAAAAAGATTTTTTAAAATAAGATATGATTAAAATTACGTATGAGTAATAACTATAAGTAATAAAACAATGATATCAATTTCTAAACTTTTGTTTCTAAACTTTTTTTTCCAATAAATTAAACATTTTTTTCAAAACAAACCTTATTAAAAATGTCATTTTTAAATTTTCTTATTATAACACTTAATTTTAATTATTTTTAGTGTATAAAAAAATTACTTTAAAAAACATCAATTTCAAAATATTTCATATTTTAAAAGAAGTTTGATGTTTTAGAAAAAATTCTTCTTTTATAAAAATTTGTTTTCTAGAACTAACTTTAATAAAAATACATCTTTCTTAAATGGTTAAAAAATTATTTTTAATCTAAAAAAGATTAAAATTATTTAATCTTTTTTAATCAAACTTAAGGGAGCTAGGAATGTGACAAGTGTCCCACCGGGTTACTCTTTTAGTATGTTGAAAAAATAAAATATTAGATATGATGAAAATATATGAAGTATAAAATGATATTTTAAAATAAGATATGATTACAATTACGTATATTAATAACTATATGTAATAAAATAATGATACCAACTTTTAAACTTTTGTTTTTAAATTTTTTTCCAAAAATAATAAATATTTTTTTTCAAAACAAACCGTACTAAAAAATATCATTTTTAAAAACTTATTAGTTATAACTCCTAATTTTAATTACTTTTAGTTTATTAAAAATATTTACTTTTTAAAAACATCAATTTTAATATATTTCATATTTTAAAAAACTTTGATGCTTTAGAAAAATTCTTATTTAATAAAAATTTATTTTCTAAAAATAACATTAATAAAAAGATATCTTTCTTAATTTATTAAAACTACTTTTGTTAACCTAAAAAAGAATTAAAATTATTGAACATTTCTTAATTTAGGTAATTATTTAATAAGATAAAGAGTCGGTAAAAACAAACTTAAGGGGGCTTAGGAATGTAATTATTAACAAAGCATTATGAACATGAACAACATACAGCCCTATATAACGCAGTAAGAACATACGATATAATGTACTAATCAACAAAACACAACAAGATTGATACCGGATGAAACCATTAGAAACCCATGAAGCATGTGTCAACCGGTTTTTTTATCGCCTTTGAGGTTGAGATTGAACCATTTTTTCTTAGTTTTGGGATCAGAGGTTCCTTCTTCATTTTAACTGTTCCTGTTTTCACCATCACCACCAGAAATTTTGCTGTGAATCCACCATTATTATTATTGGCTTGAGTATGCTCCCACTGCCAACCACTACATATCTGTTTACTGTAAATGATGATCGGATGCTTACTCGTTCTTTTAGAAGCTCGTCCACCTGTAATATTATTACCATGAAAGCTATTGAGTATGGATGTGTTTGTGTTGTTTAGAGCCGAGTGTTTGGCAAATTCTGATTATTTGGAAACCAAAAGACGAAACGACCAAAAAGAATACCCTTATGAAGAAAATGAGAAACGTATCACGAAATGGAAGCGTAAGTGTCACAAAGTATGTTAAAAGAACGATAGATAGGCGGTTTGAAATAAGCAATTTCAAAATTATCAGATAACCAGTTGATGTATGCAAAGTCCCAAACACCCTTACATTAGCTTATCGAGCATGTTTGGCAAAACCTTCTTTTTTACTTTTTGACTTTTTGGAGGGGTAAAAAGACCAAAATACCCCTCCAAAAAAGTTAAAAAGTTGAAATTTTTTACTTTTTAACTTTTTTGAGGGGTATTTTGGTCTTTTTACCCTTCCAAAAAGTCAAAAAGTAAAAAAGGAGGTTTTGCCAAACATGCACTAAAATGCAATAAGCAGATAAGGAGTTTGAGAAATATATGTTTCACAAATGGGCTAAAGGAGAGTCATACCAAAAGGCTTATAAGCTCTTCTTTTCACAGTGTCAAATCTTTTGGTCAAATTTTGATCAATATTATTTATTGGATATGAGAATATATATATTTTTTCAAATTGGTATTAAGATATATTATATATATCTCTTTTTCGGTAATTATGTGTGTGATAAGCATAAGCAAAATCGTATACATTCTGTTTTTCCTGGCTGTAGCCTGTATCTGTTGGTCACTTCTTCGAATTGAGCCAAAGCCTGCAATATATCAAACAAGTAACACTATAAACAGGCCGAAGATTGTTAACCCATTTTTTTTCTTGGCCCGACCCATTCATAAATAAATGGGTCGAAATAATGTCTGTCGGTATTCTGTCTCAAATTGGCGTAGCTCGGTTCTTTTTCTCAAAATCTGCTGCTCAATATCCTTGAGTTTAAGAGTAGAGTCATCATATGTATTTGCACAAATAGCTTCTATTGTATGTGAGGCTGTTTTAAAATATTGTCTCCTGCCTATAACATAAATGTAATATTCTGCACAAAGAAAGCAGCTTCAGGGTCCTTAACCATTGCTAACAGCACAATTATAAAGCGTATTAAAAAATGTTGGTGGATGCTTACAGAATTGACAACTGAATCCATTATGTTATACTTGAAAATGCAAGAAATACATCCCAGCTGATGTCACCTTACCCGCCTTCTCACAATCTTCCCGCACGAGATGATGTCATAAATGATCACTGCATAATCATGATGTTGATTTGAATAAGAAACATGAATACAGTTGAAGAAAATAAAAATGGAATTACCTGTAATGCAAAAGACTATATCCCCTTCCGTTAATCTTGCTCAAAATAAAGAAGCTGTGATGTTAAATTAACTTAGATTAGCATTTTACTAAAAAATATGATAAAATAAATAACAAGAAGAAATATTCTGAAAATTTGAAGTACCTTAAATTTGCTTTGTGCAGCTGAAATAACTCTAACAACAATTCCTGATTGAGCTTGTTCTTCGCTTATTGTAACACTAAAAAAATATGTACACATTGTTTTCCGACCTAGAATTTAATTCTATTAAGGTAACAAATATGCTAAAAATATGATTTTGTAACACATAAAATACACACCTTTCCACTTACTGATGTTCCTATCAGAAGGGGTCTGATAGTGAAAGTTCCACTTCATGCTTCTTCAAGAACATTGGCTGAAATAGATGTCTTAATAGGAACTCCAAGTTTACTTAAAGATTAAAAATACAGAAATAGCAAAAGATAGAATACTTGAGTAAAAGGAATCCAAAATAGTATGTTTTCTTAAAAACAATACCTGAATAACGCTGCAAACATTGTATTCACAGTTCCAAGGTTTGATAAATCTATTTCCATATCCATGCCTATTCAGTTAATTAAATGTAATAAAATGAAATATAAATCATAGATATACATATTCAGTTAATAATTATAACTACAATAAGCAGACTACCTCAAACCCTGAAATATCATATTGCCTTCTTTTTTCTGGGTCGAATAAGATGGTGTAAGAATACGCAAACTCTTTAAATAGCTCTGAGGCTTCAGGATTACTATGTTCGTAAGAATATGCAACCTGTATATAATCAATATTAATACTATCTATACATGTAATCCGCTGTTGCATAAAGTTTTTTTATATTTTGGTGCAAGTTGTGACATGCCAGATAATCGGCTATAAATAAACTAACATTGATTCATATTGGCTCTATGCTTCCATTATAGAAGGTTGTTATTTCTTAAACAAGAATCATAATACATTCAAACAGCTTATCTGTTTATTGTGATTTTTAAGAACTCATACACAAACCACAACAATTTCAGATTAACTTGAATTTTTCCTAAATATTTTAAGAACTTTGCAAATTACAGATACTAAACGAATATTAATATTTACATAAGTAATCTAACATAATTGTAACATACTAGATCAATATTATTCCTAAAAAATTTAAGAACTTTGCAAATTAATACTAAATCAATATTTATCCGACCCTTCCCCATACTTTGTGCAAAACGGAAGCTAAGTCAACCACTAGATACACCCTTTATATACGTAATCTAACATCGGATTACAGTATTTTTATTCAAGTTCTACATTCCAACAGCTTATCTGCTTATTGTGATTCTTAACAAACTCATACACAAACCACAACAACTCCAGATAAAATCAAATTACACATAAAAACATTTTAAAAACTTTGCAAATTTCAAACACGAAATCAATGGAATTGATTAATAACCTATTAACAAGCAGAATTAATCAAAGTGCAAGTGTTAGTATCAATCACTATCCACAAGTAACAGCCCACCCAATACCAAATTCATCATCAGGATGTAAATTCAAACGCCAATTAAATCGAATTGTCCCCAAAAAATTGCGAACAATAAATCAATGAGTATGAGTACTAACTTGAGAGCAAGTTTTCTATAAATTTAATCTCCTGATCAGAAGAATCCCTTGAAACACTCAAAACTTCATATGGGTCTCTACGATTTGCAATTACTAGGGTTGTTGAAGAAATTCCCCAACCGTCTCTTTTCAAAACAAAATTATGTCAAAACCTAAATCAACTAAAAACTATACATAAAAACATATAGATTGTAATCATCCCGACCTGTTGTCAAAGTGACATTTCATAGTTTTTTTAAAAAGTGTTCGGCTGTAAAGGTGCCATAGTTGACCAGTTAAATTTAAATTTAATAAACAAATGTTATTATTATTTACATATTATTATTATTATCCAATCCTATATGCTTTAAAATATATGTAATTAGTAATTATCTAGTAAATTAAAACTAACCTAGAAAAAGGTTTCAAGATAAGGATGAGGCGATTAGCTCGATACCGGTATCAAAAGGACTGAAATCAAAATTAAGTAAAACATATGTTGAATACGGTATTGAAATTTTCGGTTCAGTATAGGTAAGACATCGGTAACACTATCAGGCTTTCGGTACTTTACCACTTTTGTGTTTTTCCTATCGAAAGACATCATGGTTTGTATCTCTTTATCACTTAGTTTATTGCTATCTTTTCGATAAAACAAAAGTGTTTCTTATGTAAACGAAAGTATAAGTTTGTTAAGCAAACATTAATTAAAAAAGTGAATGTGTGTTTGGTTAATTTTGTTAAACAAAGCAAAAATAGTTTAATTAGTACGCATGTTAGGCAACATGTTACATATAGTTTTTCTCCTCTAAACATTTTCATATATAATTCTATTAAATGCATAACTATTTTTTATTTTTTATATATTCAAATTACAATAAAGAGCAACACTTTATGATGATCTAAATCAAATGGGAATAATCAAAAGAGTATATATGGATGGTTAAAACAAGAATTGATAAGAGATCTCTTTAAGTGAAAACCTAAGTCATTTATAATGTGTTTAATTATTTTGATTATTACAGCGTATATATTACATTGATATTTAATAAATTTAACTTTAAAATTTAAATTTAAAACGAAAAAAAATTAGTTTGTTATCATTAACTCTAAGCACTATTATTAAAAGAAAAATAAACTATTTACAAAGCATAAATATGGGCCGCTCTTACTTTCACTTGAATCACAATCACATCACGTGATCCAGAATAAACATTTATATTGGGCCTAGTATCCGGGCTTAGCCCAAACTTGCCCAACTCGTTGGTCGTTAGAGTTCATTCCTTCATGAGTTCATTCAATGCTTCTCTACATATATATATACTGTATCAACCATCAAGTGACCCGAATACTTATATTTTCTGGTATTCACTACTCGTAAATAGCCCGGATTCATCACACATACCCTAATGTTATTCCTATAAAAATTTACGGATCCGTCAGTAACAACATAAGCATTCATGTTCTTCGCGAGTGAAATTTTGACTGTCAATTTCAGCCTCTTTAGGGCAAGGCTCTTTAAAAAAGTTTTGAGTAGATTACATTTTTCATTTTTTGAGTTTAGCTTATATTTTATTTTTTAATTTATAAACTAAGGAAATAACAAAAGAAAAATGACATTAAAGTTTGTATTTTGTTTTAGTTTAAGCTTTTTTAACTTTGCATCCTTACACTTTTCATCCTTTATATTTACGTAGAATTAATTAAAATCTTTTTTTAATGAAAATGACTTTAACTGTGATAAAATACAAACATATACGATGTTTTTTTTTTGTTAATTTCTTATTTAAAGACGAAAAGTGAAACTTAGGGTAAACTAGAAAGACGAAACATATAATTTACTCAAGTTCTATACATACATCTCCAAACTCATGGGTATGTTTTTTGGAACGGCTAACGGATAATTTTTAAGCCAACGAATAATTTTTAAGCCCGGTCACCCGGGTAAACCCATTGGCGAAAGGCCACTCACGCCCGCAAACACAGACAGAGCTGGTGACCCGGCTCGCCCACCATTTCAAAGAAAACCCACCACCTAAAGACCCACTGTGGTAAAACCCTTGGCCTACTCATGGGTATGTTACATACGAAGAATTCCCATCAAGGTTATGTTCTTAAAAGAATAATAAATTTTAATTTACTTGTTGATTTACGGCCATTAAGAGTGAAAAATTTTATGACTTTTAATAAGGTCCACCCAACTTTTTAATGCGATCTCAAAATGAAATATATTCCCCTTTATTTTCTTTACCATGCCACTATAATAGCAATCATTTTTTTCCACAATATGTTCAATTGGATTAGGTACTTTAAAGGGAGGACCAACCATGATTGACACATAGACGACTTTGAGCGAATGCACTACTCGAATCAAAGGCTCATATCACCATCCGAATCATGCATTTTGCAGACTATCCGAATCCTAAATAACATTGTAACTTATAAGATGGGCATGAAGGCTCTCAATGGTTTGAAGTTATTGCTGATGTTGAAATAATCTCCAATGAAATGTTTTATCTATAGAATAATCAAATCTCGTACTATTGATCAAGTTAGATACAAGTCCAAATGTACGTACAATGGTCATTATAGCTCAATTTATCCGTTATTGAAGATGGATTCAATGTTGTTTGTGTTTATCAATAGAGTTGTAGTTATTTGTTCAATACATGTTTGTTTAGTTGAAACAAGTATGAATAATGTGACACCTTTTGTGGCATTACAAGATAATGTTATGTATGACTTGTATATCTATAATGAAATTTACTATACCAAAATGAAAATGTTTTTACTTTATCTTGGGATATTTTAAAATATTAAAATTATTAAGTTATTATACTAATATTAGACAAATTATGAAAGATGGTGCATTATGGAGTGCCACTAAAGTACACACAAGAAGGATTGAATAAGTGGAAAGGGGGTTGGATGGTATAAGTGGAGGAAATATAAAATGAGATTCAATGGAATCGTGAAATGGAGAATCATAGGTTGTGATGATTCTATGGGTATATGATTGAAGAAAATAACATTTATTGATCACTTCTTTTTAATTATTATATGACTTAGAGTTATTAAATTGTATTTCAATTAAATTATGTATTATGAATAAGAATTAGAAATAATGTGTTGGAATCAAGTTTCCATCTTTAAATTACATATGTATAAAGTAAATTGTGTTATATTGAATTCTATTGGTTAAAGATGTATTGATAGGGTTGTTGAATTTTCTGATAAAAGTTATATGTCATCATTCGATTTGATAAGTGTTCATATATCCACTATTATTGCGATTTGTGTAACATTGGGGGTTTTGTTAAGTTTAAAAGAACATGGTATAATGAAGATGGTTATAAAAGTATATTAATAAATTACCATCTTTAAATATAAGTATTTTGACTTTTTCTAAAGAGCCAATGAACATGAATTTTATTGGAAGTCCACTTCCTTAGTACTAAATATCCCATTACAAAATTTGTAAAGAAAAACTTTATATAAAATTATAAGCTACCAAGAAACTCAAACTCGCTTATTTAATGCAAACTAAAGTAAAATTGTAGTAGCTTGCTTGCTTTGTATGATTCTAATATATTATTTGAAAAAACAATAATAATAAAAGATGAAAGTTACATTAAAATAGGTAATGTGATGTCTTCTACTACATTATTCTAGTATGAGGCTCGGTTCAACTCAAACTGGTTAGACATGTAAGCAACATTTCAATTCTTAAGGAGTTTTTGAATTGTAGTTTATAAAATGAATAAATGAATTTGAAAATTTACATTATCTTAAGGATAGGAGTTTGACAAAACTAATAAAGCATGATCTTTTTTTGATGTCTATTCTCATTTACTTTCATATTTATATTGCTAGCTTGCTAGCTTTGTATGATTCTAATATATTATTTGAAAAAACAATAATAATAAAAGATGAAAGTTACATTAAAATAGGTAATGTGATGTCTTCTACTACATTATTCTAGTATGAGGCTCGGTTCAACTCAAACTGGTTAGACATGTAAGCAACATTTCAATTCTTAAAGAGTTTTTGAATTGTAGTTTATAAAATGAATAAATGAATTTGAGAATTTACATTATCTTAGGTTAGGAGTTTTACAAAACTAATAAAGCATGATCTTTTTTTGTTGTCTATTCTCATTCACTTTCATATTTATACTTGCTAGCTTGCTAGCTTTGTATGATTCTAATATATTATTTGAAAAAACAATAATAATAAAAGATGAAAGTTACATTAAAATAGGTAATGTGATGTCTTCTACTACATTATTCTAGTATGAGGCTCGGTTCAACTCAAACTGGTTAGACATGTAAGCAACATTTCAATTCTTAAGGAGTTTTTGAATTGTAGTTTAAATGAATAAATAAATTTGAAAATTTACATTATCTTAAGGATAGGAGTTTTACAAAACTAATAAAGCATGATCTTTTTTTGTTGTCTATTCTCATTTACTTTCATATTTATACTAATACACAAACCAAAGGGGTCATCGGTTGAGTTGAATAACCGGTTGAAATGCATAAGATATATGTTGGATAGTACCGTGTATGTTTTAAGAAAACAACATAGATGACTTTTGGTATTTTTAATAATGTTTTACCCAAGTAACATATATTAGTTAATAAATAAACAAGTATAAATTGTTGTCAATATAAATTAGAACACACTTATTGTTTTATAAAATTATAACAACACTTTTTTACATGATATTAAGACGAGATAAGAACGCAATCTCTTGTCCTGATAAATTTCTATCAAAAGCTAAAAGATTGACACATGAAGTGTAAAAAAGCTAACATTTTATATCATGTTAAGCCAAATTGATGAAAAAGATGTTTACATGCATAACGGGAAATGGATAAATGGATATGTGTCACATGATCACCTAATTGGGCTAACATGGCTTGTTGTTTTCTTTTCTTTTTTTAATTTGATTTGAAAATTGTTATGATATAAATTATCGATTAATATTAGAGTTGATATAAGGAATAGATCATGTAGTATGTCTAGATAATTAATTCAGTTTGTTATTTTATATATGTTTGGTACTTAGCACTAATGAACGTGACAAAAACTTGTTACGTCCTTCTGTAACTATAGAATGTGCGAGATTTGATGTGGGTGAAAAATGGGTAGTTTGTTGCGGGTAAACCTGAACTATAAACTAGTGAACCCCGTTTAATGTACTATGTATTTATGTTTTGTAACTTTGAATATCACTTTTGTTGTGCTTATATGAGGTCAAAATCAAATAAAAGGAACCTTTGCATATAAAAATTGAGAAAATATCATAAAATAATAATCAAGTTTTAAAATTTTTTCACTTAGGTCACTCGTGCCTATTTTGCCAAATTGAATCACTAAATCATTAAATTGAGTCATCATCGAACTTTTTTATGTCAAGAATGAGATGTTGGAGAAGATGGGGGGTTGAGGGTTAAGACGACGATGGTGGTGGGTTAAGGATGGGGGCGGTGGTGGTGACAGATTGAATATTGAGGCGGCGATGGTGGTAGGTTAAGGACGGGGAGGTGGTGTGGTAGGTTGAGGTGGAGGCGGTGATGGTGATATGTTAGGGATAGTGTGGTGGTGGGTTGAGGTGGAGACGATGGTAGTAGGTGTAGGACGAATGGGGTGATTTTGAATAATAGAAAGGATGGGTATTTTTGTTATTTCCCACCCACTTAATAAAAAAAGTTAACTTCCATCTAACTCATGGATAATTTTGTTATAACTTAACATACTTAAGGACTAAATTTGAAAAAAAACCTTACCAAAGGGATCATTTGTGCAATTAACTAGTAAATTTGTGTCTTCTTATGTATCTTACAATAAAATTCTCTTTGATCCTTATCAAACCAACATGAATTATATTACAGTGTTGAGATGGTGTTCTTTTCAAGTTAAGACTAGTTAAGAGGATTCAAGTTACAGTATAAGCGAATGATGTAGCTTTAAAAGTAGGTTTCATCGGTGTGTCCGTGTTCAAAAAAATTTAAATAAATAGCTTTTCCTTGTTGTGTTAGTTTATTTTTTTTTATTTCTTTAGAACGACAAATTTACACTCACTAAACATCATCTACGTCTACACTAATGTTTATCGTGAGACACTTAGAGAAAAACATATTTACACACAGTGACTACTAGATTACACCGATTGATGTTTATTTCTAAAAAAGCTAATGATTTACACACCTTATATATAATAAAAGAGTAAATTACTATTTTCGTCCCTAAGGTTTGACGAAAATCATGAGTTCAGTCCAATAGTTCATTTATTATACTGACGGTCCAATAGTTATAAGGTTTATTTCAATTGCAGTCCACGCCATTAACACCGTTAAAATTTTCTGTTAAGTTAATGTTAAATGACAAATTTACCCCTGTAATTAATTAATATAAAAAATACTAATATTAATCATCACATCCCATCTTTTCTACCCCTCTCTCCCTCCCTCCCTCCCTCCCTCTCTCTATCTCTTTCTCTCTCTAGTCTCTCTCTTATCTTAATATCAAGAACCACCTGCCACTACCTCCACCCCCAAACCACCTCCAGCCGCCACTCCAACCACCACCACTCCATTCCATCCCCAAATCACCGCCTCCACCACTCATTCCACCTTTAAACTAGATCTACTCGTATAGATCTAAAAATTAAAAATCTAATTTTAGAAACAGATCAGAGGGTCAGAGATGATGATGCAGTGACGGTGGCGGTTGTGGTCGTAGGAGGTGGTGGTGCACGATAGTGATAGTGGTGGTTCTTTTACCGGAATAAGGAGAAGGCTGAAGACGCAAATGTTTCAGATCTGGAATAGGGTTTCAGTGGTGGTGGTGGGGTCGGTGGCGGGTTTTAGTGGTGGTGGCAGGGTCGGCGGCGGGTTTCAGTGGTGGTGGCGGGGTCGGCGGCGGGGTTTCAGTGGTGGTGGCGGGGTCGGCGGCGGGTTTCAGTGGTGGTGGCGGGGTCGGCGGCGGGTTTCAGTGGTGGTGGCGGGGTCGGCGAAGGGTTTCAGTGGTGGTCGTGGTGTCGCCGGCGAGTTTCAGTGGTGGTGGTCGTGGCATCGCCGCGAGTTTCAGTGGTGGTGGTGGTGGGGTCGCCGACTGTTTTTAGTGGAGAGGGAGGCTGAAGAGGGTGGTTGGTGGTGGCCGGATTTGATGGTGAGAGAGAGAATAAAGAAGAGAGAAGATAGAGAGAAAAAAAGAGGAGGGATATGGGTTGGGTGGGGATAAAGATGGTTTATTAAACTCAGGGGGAAAATGTCTTTTTACATCATTTAATAGAACAAACACTAACGGTGTTAGTGGTTCGGGTGAAATTGAAATAAACCTTAAAACTACTGAAGTGTCAGTGTAATAAATGAATTATTAGATTGAACCCGTGATTTTCGTCAAACTTCAGGGACGAAAATAGTAATTTACTTTAAGAAAAATAAATAATATAAATAAATGTTGTTGTTTTATATAAAAGTGACAATAAACAAATAAATATATAACTTTGCATCATTGTTTTTGTGATTTCTATGTGCCTATATACCCATGATTTTTTATACGGCAAATGTGTAACCCTACTTCGGATGATAGGTGTTATCTTAATCGGACCTAATTATCCGGTTTTCAGCCGGGATCACACCCCCAAACCCCTCAAGAGAAAACCCACTGTTGATAAAACCCTCTATTTCAACTCTGAGCATTTTGCTCAAAGTGAGACTTGAACCTATGATCTTCTAATATTTACATGTCATGAGTAACTCAACTTAACTAGTTGGACTAAGCCCATAATTTTTTAATAAAAGGTTTTGACTGCATCCATATAACTTAAGAAAACTTTATAAAATATTCCGTGTGCATTAATTATCACATCAGATCAAGTTTCAGAAACCGTCAAACCTATTGTCATCAAGTGTAAGTGTGTAACTATTAAATTACAATACCAACAATTAATTAACCCAAAGTTATTATCCCCATATTCTAGTGTTTGTTTTTTGGTATAATTTTCACATTCTATATTAATATTAATACTATCAATATAATAAAACAATAATCTGACGTGGTCTTAATTGAGTCATGTTTCATCGTAATTATCGGACCGGTGCATGTGTATGTTATCGAACCTTCTTGACCGGTTCTAGCTTATTCAAGGCGGCGAACATACACAACCACACAAACATTTTACATTGTCTTTTCTTGTTCACATTCATTTACATCTTAATCTCAATTTGACAACTGTTTGTAAATTTGTTTCTTAAAATAATATTATTTTGCATATCATACTTCACGCGGTAACATATAAAAAATAAAGTCAGAAATGAAATATGCTCTTAGGTAAACGCTCTAACAACAAAACGGTGATGAATTCAAAACGTGTTTTTGTTTTTATTTTTATTTTTATTTTTATTTTCTTTTAGAGTGTATGAAATAGTTTGGGTTTTTATGTCGGTTGAAAGAAATCAAGAATCACTTGAATTGGTTATATATTACACGAAGGATCAAGCAATAAATGATTAAGTTATGTTATATGATGACGAACATAAATGATTCTGACTAATTCATTATTTTATAGAAGTTTTTAATTATATAGATTTGAATAATTAATTGCTATTATTATATATTTTTTACAGTTATAAATGACTCAAAAGACTACTTAGTGGTCCTACATGAGACAT
Organism: Flaveria ramosissima; assembly: GCA_025215565.1. NCBI lineage: Eukaryota > Viridiplantae > Streptophyta > Magnoliopsida > Asterales > Asteraceae > Flaveria > Flaveria ramosissima. Next base: position 49,966,078 of record CM046032.1, read on the forward strand.
ACATATTTGGTATCGTTAGGATTTGAAAAATGTTCTAGAAAAATAATTTTTTTTAAAAGCAACGGCTTTTTATTTAAATATATACATATATTTTAATTCTTTTGAACTTTCCAATCGGAGTACTATTTATTTGTTTATTTGCCCATAATCAAGATGCTTCCCATCAATATGATACGAAAAAAACAGCTTATATATTATTTTATTTAAACCCATCACGTTTGTCCATAATGTTGAATTGTTGATGCCTCCAATTAATACGATACATAAAAAGTAGAGTAACCAGTTTATAACTTTTTCTGTTATTTAAATACTCGTTTTTCATACAAATTATTGTTTTTTATGTCGTTTTTTTTAACAGTCAATATATAAGGAAAAAAATGATCTACATTGATGTTGTACATGTATAATACTATAATACATTCAATGCTTATGTAATTAAAATAATGTATATATTAGTTTTCCATTCTAGCATATTGATAATGTAATAACGTCCAAATAGACTACAACTTCGAAAATCAGACAACACATAAGATAAATTTGATGTGATATTACCTAAACATCTAGAAAAGTTGAATTATCCTCGATTCATAAACAATAATACACATAAACTCCAATGCTAACAATGAGATAATAGCATCATCGAACACAAAGATGAACCACCAACGTAACTAACATTTAACAAAGTGCAAGACAAGTTGCAACATTGTTAGTCTAGTGTATTCAACGCTACAAGATGGTAGAGATGAAGACGCCTACAACTAACACGATGTTTATATGTCATACTTCCTACGCTAACCTCACAAAGGATATTTCTCATTCGAATGACATTTGAACCTCAATAGTACTGTCTACCAACATCTATATTTACCACATCACCGACTTACAAGCACGCATTCGCTACACAAAATTAATTTGATTCTTACATCGATCTTTCCAATCCCAAGTACAATAATACTTACTCCCATGTCAAGTTTAGATCGCAGGAACCCCTCTTTGTGTTTTTAATGTGTAACATATACCATGCTAGAAAACCAAAAGTAGTTTTGAAAATTTAAACATTAAAAACACAAATATAACTTTGCTTTTGAATTAATCAAAGCTATTCAACTTGATACACTTAAATAATCATGTATTTAACTTGATACACGTTAAATTTTTGTATTAAAAACACAAATATAATTATGTGTGGATCAAATTTATACACGTTAAAATATATATCATGTAATATAAACTAATACAAACGAGATTGACATGCATACATCGACGCGCAAAAGCTCTTAAAAGATATATATCATTCAAAAATTAAAAAAAAAACATTTTATTTTTTTTTTTCAATTTAAGAAAACAATTAATATCATTTGACATATAATAATCTGTCAAAACCGGCTGCTGATATGCCGAGTTAAAACTTAAAACCTCATAATAATATTATTTCAAATTCCTCCTTTCGTAGAAAAGACGACGACGTTTCATTTGACCTCCAGTATTTGAACCATTCTCCCACCCCCCTTCATAAACCCCTTCTTCTCCATCCGCCATTGTCACCTCCATCAAGCTTCTGCAACTCTCTTCAATTTTCAGTTTCTCACACACAACAATGAAGAACACTCACAACACTCAACACCCACAAACGATCTCCCTCTTCAAGCTCCTCAACGCCCCATTACACCTCTCAAATCTCCTATCTCTCACCCTCTTCTTCCTCTTCGGTTTATGCTTCGGCATCATTCTAACTTTCCACCTCAAAAACGTCTCATTCAACCTCCAATTCACCCAATTCACCCAATTCTCCCACACCAACGCCACCACCACCGCCGCCGCCGTCGCCGATTTGGTAACGGTGACCCCAACTCAATCAACTCCGCCGCCGCCGGAGAAAGTGGGGCTGAGGGGCTACCTTACGCCGCCGGAGGCGATGCATGATATGAACGATGATGAGTTGATTTGGAGAGCTTCAATGGTGCCGAAAGTGAGGGATTATCCGTTTGATCGAAAGCCGAAGGTGGCGTTTATGTTTCTGACTAGAGGTCCGGTGGTGTTGTCGCCGTTGTGGGAGATGTTTTTCAAAGGGAATGATGGGTTGTATTCGATTTATGTTCATAGCTCCGATTCGTCGGCGAATGTGACGGTGCCGGAGGATTCTGTGTTTTCCGGCCGGCGAATTCCTAGCAAGGTAAGTTACATTACATGTTTATTGTTATTGTTATTGCTGGTCAAACTAGATTTACATTGACACGTAGAATAGTTAGAACTTATACTGATGATTGAAAAAGTATTATAATTATCATATGATTTTGAACAGAATTAACGTTGAAACGTAGACAAAATCAAAAGTCAAAACGTATATAAAATAAATTGTACGTTGGTGTCGTATGTATAGATAAAAGACTGCAATTGTTCTAACACATTTTGAAATCAATATTTCTTTCAATTGGGTAAATAAGTTTTTTTGGTTGAACCCCAACGTAAAAAAGGTTAAAAACTAAAGAAAGAACTTTTGTGTCCAATTTTAAAGAAACCTAATATCTACTATTCATTTAGTTCAAAAATTAATATGTAGATAATTAGAATTAATTTTAATTTTGCTAATTAAGATTTTACAAAAGTAACAATTTTTCTTTAAAATATTATGAACATCATTTATCTCCAAACGTTTCATAAGTTTTTTAAATTTTAGTCCAAAAGTTTTATTATATTAGATCAAATTGGAACAATTTATGAAACTTTTAAACTGAAATTGAAACAAATTAGAAAATTTTAAAGTTAAATTGATGCTTTTAATATTTTAGAGGCCAATGTTTATTATTTTTGTTAGTAAGCAAAATTAAAATTAACTATTATTATTATTATTAGAATCTAAGCTTCATGCACCAGCTCCCACATAAACGGGTGAACTGTCGTTTATGAACGCTTAAAACATGTAAATGGTGGTTTAAGATGTGTGGGAGGTTTACATGGGGTATGAATCGAATTAGGATGTCCGGGTATCATATTATGATTTCTAGTTGGCTACTTTTATTGAACTTTTGGTTTGGTGTTTTGCTATATGCATAAAAATTTGGACAATACTGAATTGGAGATCTTGCTTTGGGGTTGTAGCACGTGCATAAAAAGGCATACAATTGGAAGCTTTGAATATTTTGGGTAATGGGTACAAGTCAAGAATATTTATTAGGACATTGAATTTAAGATAATTTTTTTCCTAAAATACAATAATAACATAATTTTATTCTTCAAATAAAAGTAAATGATTACTACATAAAAGAATTAGTTATACATAGTAAATTTGTGTAAAATATTGTTTACTGATTCTATACATTGTAAATAGCTAATTTTATTATCTACAAATTGATTTCCTTATATAAAACAAAAATAAAAAAACTACTGCTCATTTTAAAATTTGGATGATTATGAGAACCTAAAGTTTAGTGAACCTTCTAAACACCTTCGAACCAATGTGATTATGTAAAAACGCAGTTTAAGTTATTGCCAATGTATTGATTACAAGGTAGATAAATCTAATGATTATTTCTTTGATTTTGTCCCAAGTCATGTTAGTTTTTTTCTTAAACTTTAAGCAATGATTTTAATGTGTTTGGAATTATAGTTAGTTATTATAAATGTCTTGAAATAATAAAAACAATCTAAGAGAAATCTTAAATCTGCATCAAGATCAAGCCAACCGTTAATAATTTGAATATCAAAGTAATAAACAAATTAATAGTATTTAATTATGAAATAGTTAATAATGATCCAATTCAGAATAAAGTTTATAAAAAGAAAGAAAAAAACAAAAGGTAAAACGTGTAGATAGAAAGCAAAACCATCAACTTGTGTGATGAATCCAAGCTGGATGATTTTGGTGCCACTGCTGGACTTCTTTTTAAAAGCATGTTGGAATACTTTAAGTCACATTTGTTTATTTTTTATAGTTTTAAAAACATTTTTTTATAAAGTAAAAGTTGCAAACCTTGATTCATTCATATGGTTTTAATTAATATTAAATTTCAATCAGAAGTATATCATTTTTATAAGAAAAAGAGTCAATAGTAAAAGATATGTTGCATTTCTTTTGACTTTTGATGAATGAATTCTTTTTATTTATAACCATATGTATTGAATATGAATTGCAGGATGTTGAATGGGGAAAAGTGAACATGATCGAAGCAGAACGTCGATTGCTAGCAAACGCGCTTCTGGATTTCTCAAACCAACGCTTTGTCCTCCTCTCTGAAGCTTGCATTCCTCTGTTTAATTTTTCGACGGTTTACACTTATCTCGTTAACTCAAAACATAACTTTGTGGAGTCTTATGATCTTGAGGGGCCTGTTGGCCGTGGTCGCTATAGCCCAAAAATGGCTCCTGTTGTAGATATTGAGGAATGGCGAAAAGGGTCTCAATGGTTTGAGATGGACCGTGACTTGGCCATTGAGGTGATATCTGACAAAATGTATTTCTCCGTCTTCCATGACTTTTGTGATGGTCAGTGTTATGCGGATGAGCATTACATACCGACATTTGTTACCAAGATGTTTGGGGAAACTAATTCTAATAGGACTTTGACTTTTGTTGACTGGGCGAAAGGTGGTCCTCACCCAACTCGATACACGAGGAATGATGTGACAGAGGAATTTCTTCATAAGTTAAGAAATGATAGGAGTTGCGAGTATAATGGTAAGAAAAACCAAATATGTCACTTGTTTGCAAGGAAGTTCACATCTCATGCTTTGGATAGGTTGTTAAGAATTGCACCAAAGCTTATGCAATTCAACCTATAGCGGTTTGTGAAAACATTATTTTTGATTTTTTTCTTCAAATTATTTTATTCTTGTATACATATTGATATTGATTATAAATCGGCTGCAAATGGAAAGCTTTTTCCTATTTTGTTTTTTGGGGATATATTTTGATGTATTGATGTTTTAATATCAATAATTGATGAGTTTGGAGTTCATGGTATCAACTTACCTATGTATGCAATATTATGGCACCTAATGATAAACTTTAAGATGTGATATTTATATAACGTAAACCTTGTAAGTTATTGTATATTATTGATTTAGTTTCTAAAACGTTAATAATATCATAAACACGACAAGCAAAATGCTACAAAAGTTACAAGGTAAAACACAAAACAGAGAACAATACCAATTTGACCAGGATAAATTATATAACTTTGATCTACTCTTGACCTAAGAATGATATTACATAGTGACTTAGGGTCTGTTTGGCAACATCTGAATGATTAAGTGCTGAACCAATAAGAAGTCTGAATCATTAAGTGCTGAATCATTAAGACGTCTGAACCATTAAGAGCTAGTATATAATTTAACTATTCAAAGACAAATGTCTGACCAATTCAGATAATATGTCTTAACCATTCAGCATTAGACCTCTTAACCATTCAGCATCAATATAATGCTTAACCATTCAGAGGTAAATCTCTTAACCATTCAGACATGTGCTCACGAAACAAACAGTCTGAACCATTAAGTGCTAAACCATTCAGACATCTGAACCATTAAGAGGCTGATTAAGAGGCTGCCAAACAGCCCCTTAATCTAATTATAACTATTGATTATGATAAATATAATTACACTAGATATAACCCACGTAATATATAATAAGTAATATAATTTTATCTAATATTAATAAACATTACTCCTCTAAAATTAAAGGAGGAGGTAAGACACTTAGTGCAGGTTTGGGATTGCTTATTTTCTCCTCTATTTTTGACTTATTAACTTCTGAGAAGTTAATAAGTCAAAAAAATGTTTGGTAAAGCCAAAAGGATTTTTAAAATTGACTTTTTATATAGGGTAAAAAAAAGATTTTGAAAATTATGGGGATGGTTACTTATTTACGTTTGAAAACTACTGTTGGTTTAATTTTCTATTATACCTCTCTACTACCTCATATTAACTCTCATTATTTTTAATATATGTATTTTTTGGTTATTTTACAACGTTTTAGTTTATAAGCTAATCCAAACACTTTTTTAAAAACTTATTTTGAAAAGTCATAAGTTAATAAGTTTTTTATGTCAAACGTCCTTTTCAATCAAAATAAACAATCCCAAACATGCCGTTAGACTAAAAGTAAAAGAAAATGTGATGTCATTATTACAGGAGTCAGGAAGAGAATACAAACTAAAATATCCTTAAAACCATAAACATAAAAGAGTATACATCTATAATATCGATCAATCATGCAAGATTTAAACGAGATAATATCAGAAGATGTGAAAATTTTACTTAAATGTTTATTATATCTTAAGTTATTCTAATAAAATATAATCAATCAACTATTTGTAACTATATTTAGAAATATTAGTTTTCTATAAGATTAAGCGTTGATTAAAATCCTTTTGAGGGGTCAGCATGCCGACGTATTTTGACACTTCTTCACAAATATTTCCCACTGTAAGTTGTGGCCATTGGCCCAAACAAAACACCCAAAAGGCCCAAACAAGTGATTTTTTTGAGATTATGAAATTAAAAGGCCCATGTTTCTAAGGTATGGGCCAGAATCAAAAGACTCAAAAGGCCCAAACAAGTGTTTTTTTGGAAATTATGAAAGAAAATGGCCCATGTAGTATCTATCAAAACGATGTCACTACTCACTACCTTCTGAATCCTTTGATTCCTTTCTATTCATATGGCCTAGAGTTTAAATTTACGAGATACATGATTAGATGATTAATACGAGTAAACTAAAAGTTATTCTTACAAAATTCTTTCACGTATTACAAGTTTACAATTCGCTATCATGTTTTTCCGAAAGAAATGAAGAGTTATTGAAAATCATACGTTTTGATCAACAAATTACAAACCCTAAAGAATAAAATTAAAGCGATAAATCATAAAAATCATTATCACACGATATATATTACACGTAAATTAAGATAATTTACGCATAATTTACAATGAGTCAATACAACCATAACATATAATCCAACTTTACATCATCCTTAAAACAACAAATAAATAAAATTTTCATCAACTCATCAGACCCTCACAACCTAAGCCAAGTCAGCAGCTGAGTCAGCAGCCGAGTCATCCACGTCACGACTCCGTGACACCTCATCGATCATCCTCACAACATTCTCCATGGTGGGGCGCTGATCAGGTGCACCTGCGGTACACGATAACGCAATGTTCAACAATGCCACCATCTCTTCTTCAATATCCTTATACCTCATGAGCTCCAAATCAAACAGCTCAGCCGTCCACTCTTCTCGAACCACCGACCGGACCCACCGCGGTAGGTCCACACCACCGCTGTTGTCCGCGGTGGACGGGCATTTGCCCGTGAGAATCTCCATCAGCAGGACGCCGAAGGAGTAGACGTCGGATTTGTGTGAGGGTTTGCGGGCGGTTGATGATGATAGTTCTGGTGCGCGATAGGCGGAGGAGCGTGGGCCGGTGGTGGGTGGGGTGATGGCGGTGTGGCCCACGTCGGAGACGCGGGCGGTGTGGGAGGCGTCTAGGAGGATGTTGGTGGACTTGATGTTGCCATGGGTGAGTTTGTGGGTGTGGATGAAGGCGAGGCCGCTAGCGGCTCCGGCCGCGATCTTTAGCCGAGTTGGCCAGTCTAATGGTGTTCTCCCTGGTCCTCTGTTTCCTGTTCATAGGAAAAAAGATCATATTTTGTTATTGAAAGAAAACAGTGTTTTGAAAACCAGACTGGACAAATCCGTTAATCACAAGACTGAAACATTAACAAAAACCAATGTTTAAATGTAGCCAGACAGTCAGTCAGCCGGAAATTAGTCATAGAATCGGTCCATTTATGCCTATTTGGACCAGAAGTCAGTGTATTATTATAAATCAGACCGGAAGTCGGTGTATTAAAAACCAGTCATAGAATTGGTCCAGTTATGTCTATAAGTTTTAACCTGAATCAAATTGATACTGTTTTAAACAATCATTTTTAACTCGAACCAACTTTACTCCTAAACTGTTCAAAATCTATTAAACAAAAACCTACCTAATACCGTTTAAAACGATCTGTTTTGACTCAAACTCTTTTTACTCGTAACTCGTTTTGACCGGATTCTCGACTAGTCTAATTTGCTAGGCTTACCCTCAATATGTTATAGGTTTTCTTATGTTAGTGAATTTGATAGAATAAAGTCATAAACTAAAGTAACTAATTAGTAACGCTGAAAAGCTTGATGCATGAAAAGTGTACGTAGATGACTAACGTCGTCGTTAATACAAAAGATGGAGGTGGGGACACATAAAGAAAAAGAAAGATATGAGGGTTTATATATGAATAGAACAAAAGAATAAAACAAATAAGTTCGCACACTGGTCCCTAAAAGATGACAAATATTAAATATGGACCTAATTTTTTTCTTAAAAAAATAAATAAGTAATAGCTTATGCATTGAATTTTAAAGGAATGATATATATTTTAAGTTATTATACATTTACGTTCATTAACTTCATAACCTACTCTAATTGACTACTTCTGACTTCTAGTAGTTCTTTTCTTTTTTGACCTCACATATTCTACCTTTGTTTTTTTGTCCTAAGCTTCATTTCAACGCAAAATTTCATATCATCAACGAATACCATACTAATTGTTTATAGCAACAAAATAAAAATCACCATCATCAACAACTAAGTAACAAGGACAATAACCAATCACTATCATTTCAAAACAACAAATTTTAATATTTTTTCTTTATATACAAATTGTATCTCTTTAGAAATACACATTTTACCATCATTTGCTTTTATTGTATTGTATAAGGATTGCATTTACCCTAAACAATGTTAAGTATAAAAACTACAAGAATTTGTATATAATGCATAGAAAGCAATCACAAGTCATGAAAATTAACAAGGAAAATAAACGGTTAAAAATTACCTTATCTATCATATTCATAACCGTATGCATGTGTATATGCTTTTTACACCTCTACATTTACTATTAGTTATGTACTTAATATTCATTAATTTTTTTATTTAATGAAAAATGTATTTAGGTTTACAATTTCACTCTTCTTTTATATATTTTAATCTTTCTTGTATGAATTCGGTATAATAACTTCCTTTTTTTGAATAGATCATCACCAACAAATTTAAATGCAAGTATGTCACACAAACAAATTTAACAGATAAAGTTAACGTACCGTGAAGAAGCCAGAACAAATTCCCGTTACTCATATACTCGCACACAAGTAACTTCTCGTCTTTCGCATAATAATAACCCATCAAACTAACGACGTTAGGATGCCGTAACCTCCCTACAACCTCCATCACCTGTTCAAACTCTCTCTTACCACCACCACCACCCACCTCCTTCAGCCGCTTCACCGCCACCACACCGCCGTCGTCCAACACCGCCTTGTACGCCGTCCCCAACCCCCCTTTCCCCAACATCTCCGCCGAAGCCCTCAACAATTCCTCAAGCTCAAACCTCTTCACACCCTCGAAAAACACCATTCGACCCTTGTCGAACGAACTCGTTGTCGAACTCGGGTACACTGATTTCACCGATTTCTCCGATTTGATCGACTCGTTCTTTCCGGTGAGTGTTTCTCCGGCGAAATAGCAGTATAAAAGAACCGAAACGAGTGCTAACACCATCACATCTCCGATTATTATCGCCACTATTGCCAAAGTGCTGATTTTGTGGTTGTGGTTGTTCCCGCGTTTTTTCGTCGGAATCTCCGCCGTCGACGGTAGTGACGTCGGAGAAGACGACACCACTGAAGAGGGTTTCGATGGTATCTCCGGTGAAGTGCATTCCACCAATGGTATCCCACATAACACAGAGTTATTCAAGAATACAGATTGCGGGAATCTTGATAGACTCGCCGGAATTTCGCCGGAGATATTGTTCATCGAGATGTTGAAATCCTGCAAATTCGGTAAATTGACGAAATCGATTGATCCCGTGAGCTGATTTTGTTCTAGACGTAAGGTTAACAAATGGGTCAAACGGTTGAGGGTCGCCGGAACTTCGCCGGAGATGAGGTTAAACGAGAGATCAAGGCGGAACAACGATGGTAACTCCGGCGGAATCTCGCCGGAGAATTGGTTGTGTGATAGAAACAGAAGCTTTAAAGATGTGAGATTTGATAAATTGGGGATGGTGCCAGTGAGGTTATTATGTTTCAACGATAAAAGACGGAGTTTAACGAGTCCGGTGAGTGAGTCGACTCGGCCTTGTAAGCTGAGTCCTTCGAGGACGAGTCCGGTGACTCGGTTGCGGAGGCAGGAGACGCCGTAGAAGGCGGAGGAACGGCGGCATGGGGTGGTGGCGTTGTGGGCCCAGGAGGAGAGTTCGCCGGAGACGTCGGCGGATTGTTTGAAGGAGAGGAGTGGGGGGAGGTCGGGGTGGGTGGTGGGTGGTGGTGCGGCGCGGCGGAGAGGGTGGTGGAGGAGGAGGAGGATGACGGTGAGGGTGAAGTGGAGCTGACGTGGCGGTGGCGATGACGGTGGTGATGGTGGTGGCATTGTGGTGACGGTGGGTTTTACGGTGGTGGAAATTTGGTGATGTTAACGGTGGTGGTGGTGATGCATTGGTGTTATGTTTGTTACTTTGGAGTGTTGTTGTTCCTTTTATTTGGTTCACATATGTTTTCGATTGTATATGAATATAAATGATTATTGTAAAAGTATAATTGTATAAAGTCTATCCGGTTTGTTTTTTTTATATGGTGCATAATTTAATTGAGAAGAAAATAGAACAAATTCATAACATTTTAATTTTGATTTTTAGGTGCGGACGTTTAAGGCAGCTAGTAGAATTTTTGTTTTGTGATTTTGAAGTCATAGATTAAACTCGTTTTTATGCACAAAAGTGTAGGTCAAACTAAGTAAATTAGACCGTGAAAAACATAAGGTCTTTACTAAACATGCGTAAAATACGAGAGTCAAGCATCAAATACGTCTTTTTTTAAATGAATTTGATGAGTTAAAGTGGCTAAGAAAATACATTTCTTTTTGCAAATAAAAAAGAATTCACATGTAAAATATCGTATATATACTTTATGAAACACACTTCTTAACTGAATATTTTGACGTTTTACTTCAAAAAGCATGCATTTCGCCATTCCATTTTACACAAGTTGTCTACGGAGTTGCGGGTGATGGGATGACAACCCCTTGTGGATACACATATCTATAAGTGTTTGATATGTTGGTTGTTCGCGTCTTGGCGTGACAGGTAATCTAGGTGTTAAGATTTGTGTGCGGCGGAAGTAAAAATACTATAAGTCAAGTTCTAATTTTGAAAGTGCATAAAATATAAGATTTTAAAATAAACATTTTGAGACTTAGAAAACTTATTTATGCTTAGATGGCTTAGTGGATCGAAACTTTAGCAATTTAGTTAAGTAGAATTTAACTAGAATACCCGTGGTCGATTTACACAAAATATAGTTTAAGACAACAACTACAAATATAAACAAATAACAATAATAATATAACAACTTAAAAGACTAAACAAATAGAACAATATATTCATTTTGGGAAAAACATAGTATAGAGCTTGAAGGGATTGATATGATGGCTCACAAGTCACACATGAGAACAAATATTCAATTTTCAAACATATACTTTTTATACATATATGATTACTCTACTAAAAACATATGAAAGGCTAAAAAAACATATTTTTCCACATAAGTAATATTACATCATTATTTAATCAACTAAATATACAATCGCCATCGAGGTTGGAGCTAATTTCTAATTTTCGAGAAAATGCATTTTTCACACAAACTTTTCGATGCAATTACAATTATTCAAGTGCTCAAATTTGTATCATGATAACATAAATCTAATAAATTAAATCTTACATATACATATAACATATCGTCCGTTATCACTACAAATTATATCAATTAACAAGAAACCATTTTTTATCTATTTAAATACAAGTTTTATTGAATCTTTGAACAATCTTTTTTCTTTCTTTACTTTATTCTTTTCCTTTCACTAAATGATATCTTGTCCCCGTATCCAAACGGCTTTCTTGAAATCAGCAAATTGTAAGTCGTTTTCCATCTATGAAGAATAACAATCTTCTATGTGACTCTTCTTCATCACTAAGCTTTCACTCATATTTTGCTTTTGGCATATATTGGGTTTGTTGCATGTATTTGAAAATTTGAATTCATGGTTTAACCCAATGAAAAAGCTAAAGGTTTTGCTAGCTTATGTAGTTATGTGAGTTTTTGAAAAACCTAATGAGAAGCTATTACGAATGAAACCAAAATCAGTCAAATCAGTAAAAGATGTGGTTGTGTGTGAGGGCTAGCCAATTAAGCAAGAGTTTGAGTTTAAAGTCGCGAGCTATAGCCAATGATTCAATGAAGCTCAACATTGGGTCGCGTATAAAATTACGCATAGTGCATTAGGCGATAGTTGATAGAGATGATAATATGAACAGGTTGCATAACGGATAAATCCATATTCTAGTCAAATTTCTTGTTTGTTAAGAAATTAAAGTAATACGTAATTAGTTAAATTGAACAAAGATTATGGTTGAAAACCTACACTTGATCCATGTTGCTACACAAATCCTAATCAAGGGATTAAGACTTGGGAGCAGTGCGAGAATGGGGTTGCTACCAGGGATCAGGCTGGAACTTGGCCTTGACTTTGACCGTTGGGAAGCAGGATGCGGCTGGGCTTGGTTTCGGCTGAGCAGAGAACTTGGTCTGGACTTTGGCTGACGGGAGGTCGTCAGGAAGTGAGTTGCAGCTGGGCTTGGCTTTGGCTGAGAAGAGTATCTGTGAGACAAAAACAACACCGTGAGCCTCGCCTCGGGCAGAAAGGGTTTTCCCCCCGAGACCACACTCCGGCGTGAGAATAAGTATATGTATTGAGAGAACTTGAAGGGAAAGATTAGTAAGTGATTGGTTTGTAGTGAGAATGTTCTCAGAATGTGAATGTGTCCCCCTACCTGTGAAATGGGAGAGGTATTTATAGTGCTTGTGGATGGAAACATGATATGACATGGTTCTATTCTTGGAAGCCTGTGGTCAATGATATGGGACTGAGATCCCCTAGCCAGAGGTTTTATACCTTTCTGGTGTAAAGGGTTTCTGATTGGCATTAATGCAATTTGTCTTTGTAGTTGACTTGGGGATTTTGGGGGCTGCTCTGAACTTCTGCCAATGTTTTGGCTTTATTCGTTTTGTCATCTTGTGTTTCTTTCTTATTCCCTTGTAACCAATGAATGGCTTTCTTGGTTACCACGTTTGTCTTGCTTGGGCTTTTCATAAAGATCTTCTAAGTGTCATAGGTGAGGTAAATCGCCTTGTGACATTGAGCTAACTACCCAGCCGCAGCTTGGGTCCATTCTTCTGGTCGCGGCTTGGGCTTATTTCGTGGGCGAAACGCAACTTAGGCTTGTAGCGCAGCTTGGGGCAGGGTGAACTGCGGCTCGGGCCCCCAGCCCGGGTGAAACGCGGCTTGGGCTTGCAGCCCGAGTGAGCCGCGGCTGGGGCTTGCAGCCTGAGTGGGCCGCGACTGGGGTGTTCTGCGGCTGGAGTGTTCCGCGGCTGGAGTGTTCCGCGGCTGGGGTGTTCCGCGGCTGGGGTGTTCCGCGGCTGGGGCTTACAGCCCATTTGGGCCGCGACTGGGGTGATCCGCGGCTGAGGCTTACAGCCCGACCTTACGTTTTATCAGTTCGGGCTTTGTTTGTCTTTTGGGGTGATACCCCTTCATGTCCCCCCAGTCCAATGTCATGGTATCAACCATGTCATTGGAATAATAATTATGACGACTGTTCTTACCAATGCTCATGTTATATTTGCCTCGAGCCCCGACCCTAGTCTCCATCAATCACATCATTGTATACCCTTTCTCGAGTTACGGGTTTGTCTACATCAATCGCCCCCTTGGTGACTTTGATAAAGGGAAAACGACCTCTTCTTCTGAGGATACTAACCTGAATGTGGAGGAGAAATTTGTTCCTGACTGGGATTTGACTAATGGAACTACCTTTGAAACTCCGGAGTCATGTAGGGACTTTATGTTCGCGTCTCGCACGCCTGCTGAGTTTTACCGTGGGGAAGGTCTGAAAAACAGAGAATTATCGAACGCTGGTTGTTTGGCCATGGTGAACAGTTTATTCTCTTTTGTTGAGATTCATGGTCGTTGGGTTGATGGTGTCAATGAGATTCGTGATCTCAAGAAGCAAGTGTCAAAATTGGAGGCTGAGAACGCGTCCCTCAAGTCTCGTTGTGATGTGTCTGAGCTTGCTAAAGAAAAACTTACTGGAGATCTCAATGGTGCCCAAGAGGAGCTTTGTATTCAACATGTTGCAGTGAAAACACTTTCTTTGGATTTGAAGGATAATAAAATGGCTTCTGAAAGTCGCATCGCTATCCTTGAGGAGCGAGTAGCTCATCTTACGTTTGAGAGGAAATGGATCATCTCGGATGGTGTCGGTTTGGCTTTTAATAAGATACGTGATAGTGATGAGTTTCTTGATGCTTTGGCCAGGATCAATAGTCTTTCAGACAAGGTGGGGTACAATGCGAGTATGTTGGATGAAGCTCGCCTTGCTGCAGAGGGCAAGAAACCCGAGGAAGCCAAGAATTTTGACAAAAATGCATTGAAGAAACTACGAGCTGAATCTGATTGCTTTGATAAAGCCATTTTTCCCATGGTTGAGACTATTGCTGCTATGCGTGATTCGAGCATTGAGGAAATCAAGTCATTCCTGGACCCTCCAGTTGAAGACCCTGCTCGTGTTTAGCTGGTTTATCTTTGGGTGTTGTTTTTGTATTTGTATCAATCTTGTACTCGACTTTATGTTGTCTCTTTTTGTAATGGTATTTAAACTTTGGCACCCTATATGTATGTTTTTAAATCGTGCTTGGTCATTGGGTTTGCTCGACTTTCTTTACTGCAACTTGGTTCTTGACTTAATACCTTCTGCACATAAGTACGCATGGGTTCGGTCGCGGCTCGTGACTTCGGCCACGACTCTGACTTTGGCCGCGACTCGTAACTTCGGTCGCGACGCTGACTTTACGTTATCGTTCTGACATTGTTAATGCCAACTCTTTGTTCCATTGCTTTTCTTCGGCTATCACCCAACTGACTTTTTAATACCATACGTCCACTTTTGACATTGTTAACCCTGACTGGACTTGACTAATGGTACTATTCTTGAGAACACCTGAATTATGCAGGGAGTTCATTTTTTGTCTCTCGCTCTAGCCAAGATTAACTATGGCAAAAGTTTGAGAAATAAACAAATGTTGAACGTTGGGTGCTAAGTAGTTATGAATAGTTTTCTTTTCTTTCATAGAGATTCATGGTTGTTAGATAGAATGCGTTAAAGAAATGAGAGAGCTTAAAAAATAGTTGTCTGAGTTGAAAGATAAGAATACATCTCTTCGATCTCGTTGTGACTGAGCCAAGAAAGAACAAGAGAAACTCACCTGGGACCTGAGTGAGGTACCAGAAGATCACTCGATTAAGTAACATGTTTGCTAGAGACATTATTTGCCCAAATATAAGTAAGTATTTTAATTGATTTCAAACTGTTTACTCAAACATGGTTGAGCAAATTTTGATCTTGTAGTACTTTCTATCCAAACATGATCGGGTGTTTGGACTAACTCATATATCGAAATTAGTTGCCTTCGATATTTTTAGCTCAAGCATGGTTGATTCAAATGATTTCAAGTTATCAGCTCTAACGCGGTTGAGTGATTCAAATGACTTCAACCTTTATCTACCCAACAATGGTTGGGTGATCCAATCATTTTCATGGTCATTTGGCTAGACCTGGCTGAGTTTTTTGAATGCATTATTTGCCCAAACATCGTTAGGCGATTCAACTTATATCATGATTGCAACTCAAGCATGATTTATTCATTTGGTTGCTTTTAACATCATCTACGAAGCTTGGTAACTTGCTTGATTACATATAGTTACTAACTCAAAATGAGTGTGCTTGCTTTTAACATCATATACCCAAGCCTAGTTACTTGCTTGGTCTTATGGTTACAAAACTTGAACATGATTTACTTGTTTGCTTGTAACATCATATACTCAAGCTTGGTTACTTGCTTGATTTCATGGTTATTAACACATATATGATTGAGTTACTTGGTTGCTTGTAACATCATCTACTCAAGCTTGGTTATTTGCCTGATTTCATAGTTATTAACATAGATATGATTGAGTTACTTGGTTGCTTGTAACATCATCTACTCAAGCTTGGTTATTTGCCTGATTTCATAGTTATTAACATAGATATGATTGAGTTACTTGGTTGCTTGTAACATCATCTACTCAAGCTTGGTTATTTGCCTGATTTCATAGTTATTAACATAGATATGATTGAGTTACTTGGTTACTTGTAACATCATCTACTCAAGCTTAAGTACTTGCTTAATTTCAAGGTTACCTAGCTTTAACATGATCAGGGCAACACTGTTGGCTAATCATTTAAGAGCAAAGTATGATGCTCGCTTGAACCTTTTGAGAAAAAAGGGATTACATTCCTTGTTACACTTGACTATACTTGGGTACATGTATCATTTATGGAGCTGACCTCCAATCCATGTTCTTGGGATGATTGTTCCATCCGGCTGACAAAGCTCTTTGCTTGGGGTTTTATAATGGTCAAGTGTCAGGGTAAGTGTTTATCTGAGGTTAAAGCCCACAAGTTGACATGTTACCTCGTGTTAACATTTTTAAAGATGATGGCATATTCAATACATCTACCTTTCTATCTCTTTGAAAAAATTAGGTACCTCTCCAACTTACTTATATGTAAGAAATCCAGAGGGACGGTGAACAAGTGTTATATCATTATTTCGGTATCCTGGGATTTGTAAACCCGTGGTGTGGCTAACTTCTAGACAAAGAAAGGATCCATATGTACACAAGCTGAAGCACAAATACGAATAATTTTCAACCGCAACTAAAGGCCAAACCCAATGAAAATGATTACATAAACTAGCTAATTATGAAAATTATATCGACTCAAACACTTAAAATAATAAACAAAGATTCCTACTCGATCTCTTTCGTATCCATAGAAAACTAAACACCATCTTAAAAGTAATAATTGAATGGATCGGACTCACCCATAAGCTCAGCCGCAGCTCAAAGAAACACATCTGTGCACACCAATTGAGGTATGCCTTATATCGTAAATTACAACTTTGTTTTGAATTTTAATGGCAATCACATGATATTTAATACTTAAAATGGTGACTCAAATAGAACACACCCACCCACGTGCTCAAAACCATGAAACATAAATAAATAAATAAATAAACATCAAGCTGCGGCTCAAGTAGACAATATTTCAAGTTTTTGATTTTTGAGTAATTTTGAACAATAAACCCCAAAAATAAGAGCGTAAGGAAACTTGCAAATCGATTTCTCTATTTGGGTTTTTGAGATGAGGTTTTCTTTAGTATACACATGCTCATTTATAAGTGGAGTAGAAGTCATACTAGAAGCGTAAGGATAACATGTCCAAACCAATGAACAGTTGGTTAAGATGTGTTGGAACTATTAGAAGGTCAGGGAGTGTGCCCAAGCCACGGCTCGCAAGATAACAAGGGCAATAAATAAATGTAATCTAATCGCGGCTAGATGGACCGAAGGTTTAATATGGGCATACAACAACGCGAAATGAGTGATGTAGGGCAACTCCATGTAAGCTGCGACTAGTTTGAAGGATGCCGCGGCTCATGCAATCTCTAGCAATGGATTAGACGAGCTCTTATAAAAGGGGAGCTCTACTAAGAGTTGCTTCAGATGAGATAATATGAGCTTGGCCCCAGTTGAAACGAAGTTGCCAACTAGATACTAAAATGAAGTGTTTGTTAAGCAACTGGGAGGGGCATCAGAACTGAAGGAACCGAGGGGTTCCAGAAACCATATACAAAATGAAATCAATAATGTTTGTAAGCTATGCAACTATATTTGATTTTAAGGTTTTTAGTCTCGAGAGCTAGAGACAATATAAGCCTGCAATAATATGACTTGTCAACATACATACTATATGATACAAGAGGTCAACCTGCTTTTAATCTTTAGCCTGTTGCTTTATCATATATGGTAATGTAGGCATAACATTTTGTCACCACAAACTATAATAATTTACACAATATGTCCTATTTAAAGTTTTAAAATATTGTTCTTGTAGAAAACAAGAGGACGACAACATACCTGTATATATTATTTTTCTTTGCTTTATGTACCAAAGAAACACAAAAATCTAAATATGTCTTTTTCCGAAAGACATTGCACGTCTTATGTATTTCATGTCATGGACAAGTTAGAAGTTATGTGCTTACTCTAGCTAGTGCTACTCGAAGTCAAATATGGAGTAAGTGACCTAGATAAAAAGCTTACTAAAATTTTAGAAACTAACTTCGTTTATGTTTGTATTAACTAAGTTGTAGTCTTTTTAAGTATATGCATGTTTTGTTTATGATAAAAATGACACACCAATACATTTGACCCACACCCAAGACTCGAGGCCAAGATGAAGTAAAGTAGAGCAAGTTTGAGATTTGAAACCTGATAACCTGGAGATATGAGTAGAGATCCGAGTATCACGTAAAGGATAAATGAGACACGGATCTGGCTGTTGTAAGAAAGCATGAAACATGTTTGTTTGCGGTCCCACGGATGGCGCCAAATGTTGCTACACGAATCCTAATCAAGGGATTAAGACTTGGGAGCAGTGCGAGAATGGGGTTGCTACCAGGGATCAGGCTGGAACTTGGCCTTGACTTTGACCGTTGGGAAGCAGGATGCGGCTGGGCTTGGTTTCGGCTGAGCAGAATGTCAAAGATCAGGCCGGAACTTGGTCTGGACTTTGGCTGACGGAAGGTCGTCAGGAAGTGAGTTGCAGCTGGGCTTGGCTTTGGCTGAGAAGAGTATCTGTGAGACAAAAACAACACCGTGAGCCTCGCCTCGGGCAGAAAGGGTTTTCCCCCCGAGACCACACTCCGGCGTGAGAATAAGTATATGTATTGAGAGAACTTGAAGGAAAGATTAGTAAGTGATTGGTTTGTAGTGAGAATGTTCTCAGAATGTGAGAAAAATGTGTCCCCTCTACCTGTGAAATGGGAGAGGTATTTATAGTGCTTGTGGATGGAAACATAATATGACATGGTTCTATTCTTGGAAGCCTGTGGTTAATGATATGGGACTGAGATCCCCTAGCCATAGGTTTTATACCTTTCTGGTGTAAAGGGTTTCTGATTGGCATTAATGCAATTTGTCTTTGTGGTTGACTTGGGGATTTTGGGGGCTGCTCTGAACTTCTGCCAATGTTTTGGCTTTATTCGTTTTGTCATCTTGTGTTTCTTTCTTATTCCCTTGTAACCAATGAATGGCTTTCTTGGTTACCACGTTTGTCTTGCTTGGGCTTTTCATAAAGATCTTCTAAGTGTCATAGGTGAGGTAAATCTCCTTGTGACATTGAGCTAACTACCCAGCCGCAGCTTGGGTCCATTCTTCTGGTCGCGGCTTGGGCTTATTTCATGGGCGAAACGCAACTTAGGCTTGTAGCGCAGCTTGGGGCAGGGTGAACTGCGGCTCGGGCCCCCAGCCCGGGTGAAACGCGGCTTGGGCTTGCAGCCCGAGTGAGCCGCGGCTGGGGCTTGCAGCCCGAGTGGGCCGCGACTGGGGTGTTCTGCGGCTGGGGTGTTCCGCGGCTGGAGTGTTCCGCGGCTGGGGTGTTCCGCGGCTGGGGCTTACATCCCATTTGGGCCGCGACTGGGGTGATCCGCGGCTGAGGCTTACAGCCCGACCTTACGTTTTATTAGTTCGGGCTTTGCTTGTCTTTTGGGGTGATACCCTTTCAATCCATATATAGAGTACCTTCACAAAATCACTAAATTAAATCACAAAGTTACCCATTAACGAGTTAGAGAGTAAAAATTAAGGTTATGAACTTATGATTGAAAACATACTCTTGATTTTGTCATAATGCTCATCAAAAGTTGGAGATTAACAAATCACATTTGATCACTAAAAAAAACCTATTTCTATTTCATTTTGTTAACTTTATTAATTATCAATACACCAAACCATATAAACGATACATATAGGTATAGTCAAGTTTAATAAGATAAATCACTAAATCTAACCATGTAACGCTGTAGCTATAACCTTTGAATTTATTATACTATGTTCCTAAATCTGTTTCGAAGTGGTCTTAGTGCAGGTGTAGCATCGTTCTTCATCCTTTTAACCCAGAATAGGGGTCGTACACATCAACATCTCGTTAGAACGCCTCAATGCCTTAAGAATAAGTAACAAGTTAAGTTTAACAGTCTTAATAGATTGTAGTCTAGTGGCTCAAGCCCATAAAAGGGTCAGCTCTATTTAGCCAGGCCATATGAATCGTATAGGCCTATACAACTCGTATAGGTGTCAGTGGTGTATAAAGATCCTCTGTCAGTAGATAAATATCGTTTCATATTGTTTGAAAATGGAGTGAGAGTGACATATCGAACCCACCATCCCTGCTGTCATCCTAAAACCAACAGGCACATGACTAGTAAAATTACGTAGCTGCCCAATTTATGGTGTTTGGTTTTTAATGATGGGCAGCTTTCATGGGTGTCCGATGTGGGGTTACAATTGTCAATTTGGAGTTAATATTTTGTGTCTCACCATGTGCTTTCGTAATGTGTGCACATCAATTAAAACATCTGTTACCTATTTTCTGCGAGTAAATAATAAAACGACCACGCGTATTTTTTTTAAAAGACAAATGTACGATCCTACTTCAAATGATATGTGTTACCTTAATTGGATCCATCTATCCGTTTTCCAACCAAGACTACATCTCCAACCCCTCAGGAGGAAACCCATTGGGTCAACGCTAAGCATTTTGCTCAGTGTGAGACTTGAAACCATAACTCTCAATATTTACATGTCTAGGTACCTCACCTTAACCAGTTGGGCTAAAGATCATTGGCGACCACGTGTATTTATTTATATACTTTTAATTTTTTATGATTTGTTTTTATCGTTTGATTTTATTTTGCCGTCACGTGTCACAATTTTAGCTTCACACACTTTTTTTATATTGTTGCTTTAACATTGTCATATAGTAGACGTAATGATCATTTTCGTTGTAAATTATAACATTTGTCATTTCATTTCTCCTTTATCTTTTATTGTGTGTATAAAGTGAAACAATGTTTCAATTTACCAAGTTAAAATAAGGGAAATATATCAAAATCAAAAACTGATATATTGTATAATATTATAAAAATTAGAAAATAGAATTAATATAAAAATGTGTTAGAATGTTAAAAGAAAAAGTTGCTTTAATAGAATAAAATGATGTGGTGCCTATGGTCTGAACCATGTTCACGAAATCACGAGCCACCCATTTGATCTCATCATCTTCAAATGGTCACATTGTACTCTCCACACACTCACATATCTCTTCACAATGTACTAGTTGTCTCTTTTGGTTGATAACAAAAAGAAACAATATTCCAAATTATTTTTTCACATATTGTTGATAACAAATATTGCAAACTATCTATTAGGGTTAAGCCCACTAGTGTTTTAGTAGCATATTCGATCATGTATCTATGTTATAGCGTCATGTATAAATGTATAATGTTTGATGACATATGCTACAAAAATACTCATTCATTCATGGTAATATAACCACCAGGCTCCATACATCCTTCGTTCTAGCTACTAGATATGAACCCCTCTATATCTCTCTCCCGTTAGACCTTAGATTTACTATGTTTTATCTCAAACATAGTATGCCCGACATATTTTGGATCGTTTCCAACCATTATTGCAACTGATACCAACTCTAAAGTCAGTCTTATAGAACCCTACTGATATTGTAGTCATGTCGATGTTGTACAATATCTAATGTTCACAAGACTAGACATCTCATATGTAGCTCACAAGTGTGTATGCATACATGATCCACAAGAACCACAGTTTAATGCCCTTAAGCGTATACTCAAGTATATTAAAGGCACTTTAGATTATATGCCGCAACGATACATATTATCTACTTTTGTCTGATGGTATATTTTAATGCTGATTGGAGTGCTTGTTCAAATACTCATAAATATAGTTATGGATATGGTGTGACTTTAGGCATAAGTTATTGTTTCGTGGTTGCTAAAACATATTAGATACACCATATACTTCTTTAGCTCACTGTCTATCGGGACAATGTTAATGTCATCTATTTATCAACAAACCTAGTCTGTATGGGTTAATCGTTAATCCCTTTAGGGTTTTAGCATCGGCGGTTGGTGATGTCTAATGATAAAGCTATTTGAATCTAATGATAAAGCGATTTGAAGTTAGAGTGATAAAACTTCACTTGAGATCAAAGGTTCAAGTCTTGCCTCTGACGTCGGGTTGGTGTAACTAAATTGTTATATAAACTTATAAGTTTGATAGATGTGTGAATTGAATATAGTTATATACTCATAGTTGATTAGTTAGTACTTAAGAAATATGTATCATTGTATCCTCGTTCGTATTAGGTCTAAGTGTCTAACCCAACAAGTATAGACCCAAATTAGTCTGGTGGAGGTCCAAGGATATCAGGTCTAGCCCATCATAGTTTATCACAATATTTTTCTTATAAAAAGTCTTCATATCCACCAGAAAAGGAGTCTTCCTCGGTCTCCGCCTCTTTCATTTCTTTACCGTAAACGGACTAGCCGGCTCGTGACCTACTGTGGATCGGCTTACTAAAAGCTCGAATTGAAACATACTTAAACAAGCCCAAGCCTTAATTCGAGCTTATTAATTGGCTGTTAATAAACGAGCATGAGCCGACTTTCGAACATCCGGGAGGTTTTTATATATGTAACTTTTATTTAGTCTATTAAATATAAATATATTTATATAAAGAATAATTATTATCTACTAAATTATGATAGAAATAGTTGAATAAAATATATTATTCTATATTTAAAAAAATATAATTATAAATATATATAAATTAAATAATTAAATAAAAAACGAGCCAAACTCAAGTCTTAAAATTTTCTCATTGGCCGAGCTCAAGCTTTAGAAATAAAATTCTAAACGAGAAATTGATCAGATAAGTTTTGAAACTCGACTAGACACCGGTTGGTAGCATTGTTCGGTTGAAAATTCAAGGGAAGCACAATATAAATCATATGAATATGCTACTATTGACATTTGACAAGTCAGGACATGTAAAGCAAGAGATTGGAAGGGATGTTACATTCCCAACATGTTTTCTATGATTGATAACATGATGGTTAATGCATTGAAGTGTGATGATGTCTAGGCACGCAATGACTGCGATGGAGGCGTCCACGCTGATATACTTGCTCGAGGTTCTCCAGTCATCATGGCTAACTTTTCGATCATCGAATGAAAAAAAACTGGAAGCAGAGGCGGCCCGTGGGACTGCATTACTGCAACCCATTATTTTTCGCAGCACCAGAAGGGGAATGAAATCAACCTAAAGAGTATCACTTCTAGCTTCACGCGGAAAATAGGACTTGAACATCAACCAAGATGGATAATAGTAAAAGATTGGCGATTTTTTTCGAAAAGATGGAGTGTGCATGCGTAACAAGCAACAAGACTTCATATGATATCAGTAGACTATACAATATACATCAGAGGGCCATAAGACAGACATCATGGGTAGCACAATAACAGTATAACACAACTTTATAAACTAACCTCGGTTTGGTGCCTAAATCATGGTTTAACCACTTAAGGTGTATTATAGCTTTCATCTTTTTCTTCTGCAATATGTTCCATTCACCATGGTGGACATGTGACCCAAGTACAATATACCACAATTTTATTTTATTTTTTAACAGCTACAATATAGCACAATTATGTACGGAAAAAGAAACATGACACCAAGTGACTGCAATCATCTAAATTCAAAACTAACTTCTATCTTTCCATTGGTTTGGAAATAGATCTTTGAAGTTTGAACCACTGTAATTTATAGCATACACATATACTAGAATGGAAAAACAAACTCATGTTCTTATTTTCAATCACAAATACATACCACAAACCAATACCAATATAAAGATCAAATAATAATAATAATAATGATATAACAATAATAATAATATAGAAAAAGACACACTTCACTGCAAAATTTTCAATTGGAACTCACCTGTCAAGGCTGTGATGTTCTCACCTGCTGTTTCATACTATTATCTGCCTGAAGATGGGACCCTACTTGAGTTTCAGCAGGCAAAGATGAGGTGATGGTTTGATATTGAGCAGCAGATTGAGGTGGCAAAGGCTGAGCTGCATAGTATACATGTTGCCCTTGTTGCGAAGGATCGGTAAACTCATACACATAATTACCTCCGCCACTGCTGCCGCCAGAGGCAACCGCCTGAGAAGGTTGATGGATTTGAGAGTAGCCCACAAACTGAGGCTGCATCTGATGTTGGCTAGAAGGAACCTGCACCAGTTGTGGTGGCAGTGCACCAGAACTCGCGGTGGTTCTATACACCCCTGCTGGTGGTTCAGTTTTAGTGGCGGTTTGGACAGCCCGAGGTGCAGTGAACAAACCAGAAGGCGGTGGAACTTGATTACTAGGAGGTGCTGAAGCAGCAGGATCAGCCTGCAATGGTAAGTTGTAAGCTTGTTGTGGCTGTCTAGCGGGCATATAATACACGAAATTGTGTTGATCTAGTGCTGGATGAGGAGCACGATGCTGGGATTGGGACTGCGACGGGTACATCTGGTAATAAGCCGCCATCGGAACCGCCCCTGATGGGTGGTGATGGAGGTATTGTGGCGGTGGAACAGCAGTATGAATAAACTGAGGTTGATGGTGAACTTGAGGATGTTGTGGATCAACTTGAGTAGCTGAAGTTGCGACCACATAACCAGAATCTTGAACCTGTTGTGGTTGTTGAATCTGAACTCTAGTGTTTTGATCAAGGGTATTACTCGAATCACTAGTTCGAACAGTGCTATTAGTCGAAAACTGTGTTTGTGCTATTGGATCTTGATAAATCACAGGTGGTTTTTGTCTTGATAAGGGATTTGTTACACTACCATCACTGCAATTCATAACAATATAACCTTCAAACTATGAACAATTGAACATCATCACACATTTTTCACTCACTCATTTCATCAAACACCTAGTATGCATCAAACACAAGTAAAAAGATAAGAACTTTAAGTACCTTGAAGCCGAATCCGGTGAAGCCATATCAAACCCCATAGATAACTTTTGCTGATGCTGATGCTGTTGCTGTTGCTGCAGTTGTTGATTCGAAATCTCGGCGATCGGAACCTTCGAGACGATCGGAGCACCGGCGATGACCACCGGAGCATGTGCAGCAACAAAATTCACATCCTCAATAGCTCCCACAACCTTCTGTTGATCATCAACGTTAACTCTGATCGGAGGTAAGTTAATCAACGACGGAGACGATGAAGCTGACCCAAAAGACGACGAAGTTTCAAGCATCGGAGAATCAGGCACCGATTGAACATCTTGCACCGACTGATTCCCCCTCAAATTTCTACCGATGACACCTTTGTTAACCACCTCCTTCTTCTCCGGTACCAAAACGTCATCTTCAAGCCCTAATAAACAATTCACCGACGACGTATCGGAAAACCCCGATGAAGTTCCGTTAAGGGCGTTGAGGAACCAATCGTCCGATTTGGTGGTGCTTTCAAGCAACGATCCGATTGAAGAAACGGATACGGATTCGGGCTTCGATGGAAACAAGAACAACCGGAGCCTCGATGATGAACTGATGGTCAGCCTCTCGTATTCGTCGATCATGTTCTCGAGGTCTTCATCGGTGGTGACGGAGATCAACGAATCAAGGTCTTCCGACGGCAATTGATACTTTAGAGTGAACGATAACGACGTTGAATTCATCTTTGTCGTCGATGAAGAAGATGATCGGAGTAGGGTTTTGGTGAGGCGTTGAGTGAGGTCCGATAAAGTGGTGTGTCGATCAACGACGACGATACGTGTGTCTCCGCCGACGTAACAGAGGGTTTTGTCGTGCGGGCGGGGGACTATGTGGCCGCCGTAGCTGCACATCAGGCGGAGCTTGGTCAAACCGGCGGTCGGCGGCGGCTGCGCCGCCGTGGAGCTGGTGTTGTCGTCGGCCCATGAGTCGGTGGTACGGTGGCGGGGGGATGAGGCGACGGAGTCGGGGTGGTGGGTGGTGGCGGTGGCGACGGCGGTGGTGGCGGAGAGGGGCGGTGGTGGTGGTGGTGGAGCGGTGGTTTGCTCCATTGGTTAGTGCAGAAAGTGGGTCTAGTTGGAAGGTGGAGGGTCTTATAGTCCTCCAGCTGGATCCACCTTTGCTTTAACTTTATGCATAATTTGTGAATAAATTAAGGAACTTGTTTTATGTTTTGTTGTTTAAGATATTTAAGACTTTTACACACTTTTATAGGTAATCTTTGTTTTTTTTACAACAAAATGTTTGTAGTTTGCGTATTATATATATGAGAATAGTTGGATCAAACATCTTCAGTCTGCAGCAAGAATAAGTGTATTTTTTAAATGTATGTAGACTGTTAAAATCAACTGATAGTGTTATACAGCGGTGGTGGATAGTGGGTGGTTGTGGTGGCGGATGGTGGTGGTGGACGTTGGGTGATGGTGGAGGCGTGTGGTGTGGAGGCTAAGGTGGTGGCGGCAGACGGTGGTGGTGGAGGACGGTGATGGTGGAGGTGGACGGTAGTGGTGGTGGGTGATGATGTTTAATTCTTTGCATACTTTAGAAGTGGTTGTGTCAAGTCTGCGCCATACAGACCTCGCGCATACCTTTTTCTAATAAAAAGTCTTCAAAAAACAAACACTCTACATAAAATAATGAATGAATTTTACAATCGTTTGAAAGTAACAAAAAAGAAGGATTTTCTATTTTGTAAGAGGGATTGAGGGATCCAGTTTTGGAATGTTCATTCCGAGTTTTTTTTTTGTTTTTTTTTTGTTTGTTTTTTTTATTTTTTTTATTTTTTTATTTTATTCTCTACGTAAGCTGGTTGTACAAAGTTTGTTTGTTCATACAGGCAGTGTGGATATGCGCGGTAAAACAAAAAAGGGCAGGAAGAGTTTTTCTGAAAAAAACAAACACCCCCTTACAAACCTTTGTGAATATCTGTTCAGTGATCGGTATTTTTCATATGTTGGTGTAACTTGCTTTTGGGTTGCTTTTGTGAGGAATATGGGAGGGAGATGAGCGAGAAAGGCAGTGGTTCTTATATGAGCTTGTTGTGTTTTGTTTATGCGTTAAGTTAATTTTTGGCATGTAAATGAGTGTTTTATTTCCTTTGGACTCTAATGAATGTTGTATAAGTAAGATGTTAGCCTTCATGTGACGATTAGATTAAGGGGGTACGTGAAATTTAAATCAAGGTGTACGAAACATGCAATTTTAATGTGTAAAATAGAAAAATATGATGATACTATGTAGTTACGAAAGAACTGCAAAAATTCTAAACCATGGATTTGAATATTGGATGAGAGACGCGATACTTAATAACAAACTAGTTAAGATTGACATAATTGCATAATTTTTCAGATTCAAAATGTTGTTAAATGATGATAGACGTGGAAACCAAACTGCTTGAAACTTGAAAATGAACTATTGCAACATAAAACACAAGTTATCCACAAACTTATAAGAACATGAAAGAAGAATAATGGAGACAGTGAACTTAGTTTTATAGGTGAAACTGTAACTAATCACTACTACTAATAACATGCTCCTTCTAAAAAACGGTTTTACAGGTGTAATGGTTCCCACTACTTTTATAAAAAATAATCACTAGCTTAGATGAACATAATATGTATGACGATAGAGGAGATGAGGAATGAGAGCCATAAAAAATGAGGGAGTGGGTTAGATGCTATAATCATTATTAATAACATGAAAAACGGTTAAGATACACATTATTATAATATATAATAAGATAAAAATAAATCTATAATGGTGTATAATCAATTAAGAATTAAAAATATGAATGACCCTTAATCTCGTACTAATTAAACAATAACTTTTTGGACCACTAAATCAATTATTATAATAACAAAAAGTTTAAACAAACTCAAAGATAACATGCTGCCTGTACTAGATAATTCATTTTCTTTTTATTGTTTAAAAATAAAGTTAAGCATTATAAAATAACATATTCACTATTATTGTAATTGTAGGAAATCTTAAGAGTATGTTTACCGATGAAAACCACTGGAAAACATAAAAAAAAGTATGATTCAAAGATAAAAACTTTTATTTGAGGGGGTCACATGTTTATTAAGGTGTCACTCTTTGAAGATTCACATGAGTAAAGTATTGTGTTAAAGTGATTGATTATGTTTAACTTGTTTAACTATTTTCTTTCTAGATTATTCAACAGATAGCTTATTATAATATTATCATATCATATTTTTTATTTATAATTATATTATACTTATTTAAACATAATTTAAAATAATTTGATTAATAAAATATTGTAACATCCTAATTTTAGGTGTATTTTTTACACAAAAGATTGGGTCCAAATAAGACTTGTTATACATGTTTAGGTTATTAGCGAGACTACATACTTGAGGTGAAAAGCTACGTACCTATAAAATAATAAATGTATGACTTATAAAGGACACTTGATCATCTAAAAGGATTGTTGAGTTGTTTAATCTAACAAAAAGAATCAAATATAGTTGTTATATGAGTTCTTAAGAGTTATTGTAATAAATGGTTTACTCTTCAATCAATCGAATTGTGGTATTTAATCTTGCAAGATGTATGTTACGGTGATTTTATCCTATAGAGGTATTGTTGTTCAAAAATTTTGTGTTATAGATTTAAAAATCAAAAGTATCTATGTAACAAGATTAAAAAATAAAAAACTATGTTATAAGATCCAAAACCAAAACTATTAGTATAGTTTTAAAACCGATATCTTTAATTTTAAAGATTCCAAAGTACAATTTTTGTTATGTACTTATATTATAAGAAACATGTATGAATCTTTACTTTATTTTAAAACTCAACTGCATGAAAATATTTATTTCGCTACTTCTTAAAATACGACGATTTCATCATTGATTGGGATATTTAGACACCTCTAAATTTTAAATTAGCACACCAAATTTTTATACGGATCGTATAGTACCATACATGCCCCGTATAGGTGGGTCGTATAGCTCACATGAGGCGTATAATCCCTCTTACAACCCCTTGAATTTTTCTCCGTAATCGGTGTCGAATTTTATTATATGTGTCGTATAGGGGGTCGTATAGGGTTATATGAGCGTATAGCCCTCTGACAGCCCCCCTGAATTTTTAATTGTTTTCAATGTCGTCGACCCTATACGCCGCATATGGTGTCATACGAGATGTATAGGGGGTGTCGGTCTATAAAGTGAGGTGTTTGTATATTAAAAACTTTTGATCATATATCTATCCAAGAAATTATTTATTATATTAAATAAGTTAAATACATCTTACGAAATAATTTGCAAGAGGTGAATCAAAATAAAAATATTGACATCAAGCAAAATTGTTTGGTTCGCCCTTCTTCAAAATTGAAGTTTCACGTGAGTTGCTCGACACTTATCCGCCTGTTTGGTAACCTAGACTATTAATAATTTTATTAAGAGACTATTTTTAAATCGGTCACATATAGATTGTGTTTCCTTCATTTAAAACATACTTTTCAATGGTTTATGCGGTCTTTATATAAGTAAGTTTTAGAAAAAACACGATGATTTACTCAGAGATTATATCTTATTTGATCAGACATCTTAATCATTTAACATAACGATTATTAAACAGTTCTTTGGTCAGTTTTAAGGATCCCCTTTTATTTGAGATTTAAGTACTTCCCCTTGAAACCCAACCCAAACTATATTTAAATAAACAAACTCATTCTTAGTCTAATACAAACTCAACCAAATATTTATTAAACTATTAGATCTTGATCCCGAGTGAGGTCCATAATTTTTCCTGGTTTGACTTCTCCCTCTAATCAACAACAATCCTCTCAGATCAAATCTATTGTTTCAACATGAAACGTGTCGTTGATCAAGCTGCTTCCTTGAATTTAATCAATTATACCATGATTGAATTTTTATCGCCTTCCACGAAATAAACGAATAACCTTAGATGATTTTAGTTACTTGCTTAGTTGGTTGCTTAACCCTAGAGATATTTCACTACTTTTATACTTTTGTTTGACGATCCTTAGAAACAAATATCTTCCCTAGGTTATTGTGCACACAAACAAATCTTCTTACCTTTTGGTGAATGGTCCTAACAAACGGCGGGTGATACAGACACCGAAGTGTTTACTTGGGAGTTATATTCGCCAAAATGATACTTGGAGGTGACAGCGATCAATTCCCAATAGTTGAGAGTATTTAAATCCATTAAACATTTTTTAACGGCCAAACTTTTATTAAAAAGTACTAGCAAAACACTAAAAACTCCGGTAATAATACTGACTTTTACATACGAACCGTTTCAACCCACTGACTTATCAGTATCACATTAACTCCTTTAGACTTTACTTGAAAATGATATATAGGTGGGGGTGGGGGACCGGGTTCGGGTCCTTAATTGCTACAACTTTAATAATTTGGTAATAGTAAGATAACAAGTAATAATAATTTTAAATGTAGATGGCGGGTTTATGAGGTAGATTAATAATTTTCAACTTAAAACTTGTTTAAATAATTTAAATAATTATTATTTTTTTAAACTACATAAATCTAACCAATTAAAAGTTGCTTTGTAAAGCAAGATGGAATGTATACCGACTAGCATAGTCGTGCAAATGATGTGATATCACCAAAATAAAAAATGGATAAAATGCCAAAATATGCTGCCAAACATATGGACGTTATTTGACAATATAAGGTGGCGTTTGATTTAATATTTCATAAAAATTATGGGCTTGAATTTGATAGAATGAGATTGAGTATAAATATTTTTTAAAGCTCATCTATAATTGAATACGTTAAATGCAAAAGTATAAAGTAATTGCAAGTCAGTATTTTGTTGTATTTATGTTGAAGTTAAGATTGGTAGTATTTAATAAATAAGAACCACCACTTTTAGAGATCTTTTAGACATTTATAAAACTATATACATGAGGGAAGCTAAAAAGAAGACAATTCAAGGTATTATAATGATTGTTTGCTAGTGTATTTGAAAATTAAGAAACGAGCTTCTTTTTTAAAACAAACATATAAAAGTGGATAAGATCTTGCAAGATATTAAATCTCTAAGCTTTCTATAGCTAAAAAATAAATCGGGTTAATTTCACTTTGTGAAAGTATGTACTTTTTTTTATATCTTTCTTGTATTCATTCCCTGCTTTCTTAAGGTCTTGTTTAATTAAATATGTGTTTAAAAAAAAGGTGATACATGTAAGTGTGACATCAATGGCATGACAACATCCATGGTGGTATGATTAATTTGCAATGTTTGTTATTTGTGTGCTCAGAAAGCAATTTGATGAAATTGATGTACACTTTGAAAAATAAATTATGCTTACTGCATAACTTCCCTTTTTCTTTTACGATAAGTGGATGACTATAATGAACATAACATTTTGTTCTTTTTTCCTACGTGACTTTTAAGTAATCGATTAAATTTCAATAATATAATGATGCTTTTTTAACCTTTTATAGGTAAAAATATTGACTATTAAATGCAGTTACTTTTAATTTCAAGATTTTAATAATGATTACGGTAACTAGGAATGTAAGGGTGAGAGGTGCATTATTACCGTGGCCATATTACTACAGCTCACAACATAACATGGCAACATTACAACCACCAAAAAATACGCCACATGCGCTCATGG
This sequence comes from Flaveria ramosissima, assembly GCA_025215565.1. Taxonomy (NCBI): domain Eukaryota; kingdom Viridiplantae; phylum Streptophyta; class Magnoliopsida; order Asterales; family Asteraceae; genus Flaveria; species Flaveria ramosissima. The sequence goes on from CM046032.1 coordinate 49,997,916, forward strand.
CATGGTGAATCGGCATTCTCTCGTCGTGGTTGTGCACCAAAACTCACCGCGTGTGTGGAAAAATCACCATCATCAAATTTGAGTGTGTGGCGTAGTGTAACATAAAAGGATTTATGGTGTAATGTGGTGGGTGTGACATAAGTGTCATCTTCACTCTAAAAGCATATACATCTCATTATCTGTCATCATCCTTATAATTTATCAAAAGCATACATTATTCTATATATTTATTAATTATTTTTTTAAACTTCTCACATCTAATTTCTCATATTTTTTCTTATCTTAATTAAATAATAATTATTTATTTTTTTAATATTATTTATTTATTTCACTCACAACCATTAATAAAATATATTAAAAATATATGGGTGACAAAGAGTGAACCATTATATTTGAGCGATGATATAATTTTCTTCTATTGAAATGTGGAAATGGAGTCAGGGACAAGAAAATAAAATGGAGTGAGTATTTTGTTGATATTTGTTAAATATGAAAATGAGGATGAGAGACGTAGAATAAGATGTGAATGTGCTAAACTAATCAAGCTTGTTCCTGATCAATTCAGTATCTGTTCATGGAAATTCAAACCCTCAGTTCAAGCACCAGCTCAGACTCATATTGTAACTCATTTAATAAATGAGTTCGAGCAAGCTCTCGAGGTCTAACATGCATTTTATTTATATAAATTTTATTTTATACCATTATGTGTGATATAGTGAAGATAGACTCGAATCAATGTCATCAACTTATTACTCTTTAATAAGAAGAGAAAATTTGTTTCGACATTATATATTTCCTATTTGAAATGTCAATTATAGTGAAACTATTCAACATATATTTAATGTGATTAAAGTATAAAAGGACTTGTAAAGATTAAAAATTAAATAAGAAATTATCAAAGAAATAAATGCTATTATAATATTGTGATATCATTTGGTCCCTTCCATTAAAACAATCTTAGAAATCAATGAAAGCACACAAACCAAATTGACAAAGAACAAAGAAAGAAAAAGGATACCCATCTGAAGATGGACAAAGAAGTTAACCCATATAGGAGCATACGGGGGATATTTATTGATAAAATCATGTATATAACTTTTTTTTATCATAAGTTATATTTTTTAACAGTTTTAAGATAATTCATACTTTTATATATAACTCGTGTCTTCATTGTATTATGGCTTCAGATCATATTAAAGTGATGTGATATGTGATCATATTTCATGTATCAACTTTATATTCAATTGTTAGGGTGGTGGGAGCATAGACAAGGCCAGAGGGGAGGACTAACGTAGCTCTTAGTGCTGCTCAAAAAGAGCCCCGTCTTATTGCGGTGCACGTCAAACTAGTTGATTTTGAGACTTACCAACCAAACAGTATTGGGGCCCTTACACTCCGATGGCTATTTTATCGGCACTTTTTGTATTTCTTAAAAATAAATAGTTTATAAACATAAAATATAAATACCTAAACATTTTAAATCATTTCTATAAAATTTTCCACCAAAGCTTCTTCATATAGTCTTAAATTATACTAACTAACATTCCTTCACTAAACCCTCTATCACCATCTATATTTGCTAGTTTTCTCATTGTTACAAGTTATAGGGATTGGGTTAAATGACATGGTAGTATGAATCAAATATAACTTGAACTTTAAAAGGACTAATCGTAGCAAACTATTTCAAACATGTAATATATAGTCTAAATGTAATTTTCTTTAACCTTTTAACCTTTCATTTATACTTTATACTAACAAAATGATACATTATTTTTTATGATAGAAAAAAAAAACATTATTCTAATAAGTTGAAGACTAGCCAATTGATCTTTTAAATATTTAGATGTTGCGTGGCCAGATACTTTGACATGGATAAAACCTTAAGAAAACGATGGCCGATGTGAGTAGAAGGCTGGCGGTTTTTCACAGGCTTAGGACCCGCAATAAAACGTCGGTAAGGGCCACGGTCAATCTCCTGCTTCTTGTCATTTCTATTAGGTGGTGTTTGATTAAACATTGAATGATATATTTTCAATAAATGTATAGTGATGGCTCATATTTGTCGTAAAGGCGTAAAGCAATTCAACTTACCTTAAATAGCACCCTTGACGTTAGCAAAGTTAAAGAGGGCTAGTGTTACAATTCATCCTTAAACTTTCATATATGTGTCACATTTAGTCCTTAAACAATCAACTCATCAATTATGCTACAACATCATCATACATATGTACCACATTATTCCAATGACAATGAACTTAGACAAAATCTTTCTTGTGATTATAAAAGATGACAAAAGAGTTAAAGTTTCGAAATTGTAGAATTGGTTGCTACCTTTCTATTTACTAATCGTGAGTGGAAGACTTTAGATAATTAGATTGACGTGCATGTGTCAACTATTAAGTGTTGTTTGATTGCGCTGACTGAGTAAGATCTGACTGAGTCAGAAGCTGACCCGGTAAGAAGTTCTGACTGGGTCTGTATCTGACTGAAACTTGGCTGTTTGATTTAGTATCTGACTGATTCTGCTGAATGCGAAAAATAACCACTGTGTACACTTCTGTTAAATTTCGTAGGGGAGGGGAAAGAGAAAGAAGAAGAAGAAGAATAAGAAGAATAAAGAAATAAGAAGAAGAAGAAGAAAATAAATAATAATAATAATAATAATAATAATAATAATATAATAATAATAATAATAATAATAATAATAATAATAATAATAATAATAATAATAATAATAATAATAATAATAATAATAATAATAATAATAATATGATAATAACATATTAAACCCAACCCACCCATCCACACCCCATCATTTCACCATTTTCTCAACCCACCCAACCCCATCTCCGTCATCTTCTACCCAACCCACACACCGGACAAATCGGCGGCGGCAGTGAGGGAGGGCAGCGGCGGCGGAGGGGAGGGAGGGTAGTAACGGCGGTGAGCGGCTGGTTGAAGGAGGGAAGGAGCGACAGGGAGCGGCGGAGGGAGGGCAGGAGCGGCGGAGGGCGGGAGGGAAGGAGCGGCGGGGAGCGGCGGAGGGACGGCAGGAGCGGCGGAGGGCGGGAGGGAAGGAGCGGCGGGGAGCGACTGAGGGACGGCAGTAGTGTGACATCCGTCACTTTAAGATCCGTCAATTAACGTGTTTGTCCGTCATCTCTTCTATATTTGGTCATTCCTCATCTTTATTTGACTCATTATGTGGATATCATGTGTGCAATATTATCGTTGTGAGTGCATTCGTTTAAAATCGTGTGATGACCTTAAAAAGACCTTTAAAACTTTCATTTTTGAAAACGTTAAATATATCATTTTATAAATATAATAAATGTTTTAATATAACCATTTCTTAAGTCATGACAACATTAAATGAACTTTTACAATTAATATAAAAACCTAACGAAGTCATTTTTCCACCGAACAAAATTTGGGAAAATCGGGGGTTAAGTGCAGGGACTAAACTTGTAATTTTGCAAACTTGGGCTGGGTATAAATAACCCCTTACCAGCCCTAATCCCCATTTCACCATCTTCTTCATCTTCATCTTCTTCACACACAAAATCTCCATTTTAGCACCAAATCCGACCCGAGAGGTCTCGTTTTCTTCGTCTTGACATCATCTACAGCCTAGATTACTTCTTTCTAGCAGGTAGTTGTCTTTGGTTGTCCATTTTCTAGCCTTTTCACGGCTGTCCAAACTAGGGTTTCGGGTGTTCGGGTTCAACCCGAACATACAAGGTCGTATGGGTGCGTGTGAGGTCTCTTTGCTTGTGTTTTATGCTTGTGTATGTTTGTTGAGTGTTTCTGGAGGTCCTTGTGGTGTAAAACCCGTGTTTAGAGCAGCTCGGGGGCTGCTCATCCCGACCACAGTCGCGATTCTGCAGATCAGGCGACTGGGTCATCCATGCGATTGAGCCGTGCGACTGAGTGGGTCGTGCGACTGGATCATGCGTCTGAGTCAATCGCGCGACTGAGTTGTGCGACTAGGCATGTCGTGCGACTGAGTTGTGCGACTGAGTGTTTGTGTGCGATTGAGTCAGGTGACCGACTGAATGTGTGCGAATGAATGTGATTCACACGACTGGAGTCCAATCGCACGAATGAAGGTTCAGTCGTACGAAAGTAGCTAATTCGCACGATTGAAGGTTGATTCGTGCGCATGGAAGTTGAGTCGTGCGATTGGGTGTTGTGTGGTACGACTGAAGGCCAATCATACGAATGAAGGCTCAATCGTACGAATGAAGCTGATTCGCACGATTGAGGGTTGATTCGCACGAATGGAGGTTGAGTCGTGCGTCTGACCTTGTTATGCGACTGAAATTGTTGTGTTTGACCCCTTGTGCGTGGTGTGAGTATGTCGTGTGGTGTCGAGGTAACACTAACACAATTATGCCATTGTTCGGCCACAAATATTAAACTCAACGCGAGAAAGGGCACAAAAACTATTTTGAGCAAATTGAACTAACGTTTTACAACGATCAAATTGACTTATAACTATTGACACTTATTCAATGTTTCTGCAATAAACAACGAGGCTTTTACTTAAACATCATCTTTAATGGCGACAATGTCTTGTACTTGGATCTACATAGGATCTAGTACGTGTGTCAGTATGTGTGTGTTGTGCGTGACCCATCCGATACGACCCGAACCGACCCATCATTATTGCGCGCTTATACATATCATATCATTAATGCTATACAATAACTGTCAATAGGTGTTTGACTGTTTATTTGCATTCAACATTTGGGATACATCGCTCTTACATACTTACCACCTAACAAGTGAGTTTCCTGGCCCTTTTTACGCTTATACAATATTTCAATCATTTACAAATGGGGGAAAGTATGCTTACACAATTTTTTGCTGTACAACTTACATACGTTTTACATACAAGGAATCAACGTGATACTGTGTTGCAAGTACTATTTGATACATGCTTGGGTCTGCTGTGTGGTTCTTTGCATATTTAATTCTTGGGAAAAGTATGCTATTTAATTCCAGTGTGGGAATCGACGGTTAGGTATTGGTAGTACTACTGGGGTTGACACCCCCACCCTCGTTCGATGTATACTAGTTGGTACCATCAGTGATACATGCTTGGGTCTGCTGTGTGGTTCTATCTTTGCAACTATTTAATTCCAGTGTGGGAATCGACGGTTAGGTATTGGTAGTACTACTGGGTTGACACACCCCACACTCGTCTTCGATGGTATACTAGTTGGTACCATCAGTGGCCAGGAACGGGCCCTTGGGTGAATATATGCCGACAATTTCTTTGTGTACGTCGCTAGGTTTGGTTGCAAAGCTCATGTCATGTGATATTACTTGTGTAATAACTGTATTCACGGTATTCCGACGCGCTTATTTATTACAGCATCACTTACATTTTTATTACATAAACATGCGAGCTCACCAACAATTATGTTGACCGTTTTAAGCATATCTTTTCAGGTGATCATGCAAGTCCAGGAATCTAGGTGTGCTGCCTTAGTGGAGACCCTAGGATGCATTTTTGGGACTTAGCTCATGTTTGATAAACAACCTTTTTGAACAATGTTAACGCTTGTAAACAATTATCAACTTTTGAAACTTGTTCCCGGGTTGTGGGAATTAACATTTACATTTTCATCATATGTGTATATGTGTTATCATCATCATGTTTTTTATGGCTATGTTGTCGTGAACATTGACTAAACACGACACAAGTCCCCTTGTTGTCGGGTGTCGTCATGACACGCATGTCATCATTTATTTATATTGCTCTCTATCGCTTACCATGTGTTATGACGATCCCGGTCTCGTTACATCCCCGTGTTTCCGCTTTTAGCGGGGGTGTGACAAGTAGCGGAAGAGTGCGGGAGGAAGGAGCGCCGGGTTGGTCGCCAACACCGGGTCAGCGATGCCGATTTTACGGTCCCGGTCAGACCCTAGTGACCGGGTCAATCACCTACACTGGACAAATCAAACGCCCTGACCGGCTGACTCGGCTGACCGAGTCAGCCAGTCAGTGGTCAGCCTTTGGTCAGCGGAAATCAAACACGGCCTAAGTATGAATAATATAATACTATACTATTCTAATAGTTGGATGATAACATTTGAGTTGTCATCGCTTTATCAATAACTCATATAACAATATTCTTTCATGTAACCTTCAAATGTGGCTTGTTATGATCATTGGGGTGATAAAATCTACACTCTAATGGAAATTCTTGATTAATATCTCATAAAATTGCTTTCGTGTGGTGGTAAATAGCGTGATTCTAATGGAAATTCTTGATTAATATCTCATAAAATTGCTTTCGTGTGGTGGTAAATAGCGTGAGTTTTAATAACGTCGTCTAGGATCGAATTCTTTTTGTGTCATATTTTTCTCTTTGTTTTTTATTTTCTTCAACCCTTTTTTTCTATGATTAACCCGTGCGGTGTCTTCGTGTGGTATGTTTTTTGGGCTATTTTATATATTGTTTTCCCACGTTATTTTTAATTTTATGTATACGTTTCCATTTATGTTTTTATTTAGGTTGATATTCACCCGACGCAAATGGATCTCCATGTTTCATCTGTGTGTATACATATTTATTTATGTTTTATTAAAGATAGGTACTCCCCCGTGCAAACAGATCACTATGTTTTTGCGTATACGTTTCCGTTTATGTTTTTTATAAATATAGGTACTCTCCCGATGCGAATGGATCACTATGCTAACTATTTTAACCAAATATTTAATCAACAATACTAACCTCTCGCAGAACGCAAGGTGTTAACCTCCAACTCGACCTACCCATTTAGAGCATTCACATCTTGTTCCCTAAAAAGATGTGAGTGTATTTCTTATATTATATGATATGGTTATAAGTGGTTATGAATGAAAAAGAGAAAAAATATACTGTTTAATCTGTATTTTAGGGAAATGTTATTCAAATTTCTATTATTTTTTTAATAAATTTTAAATGATTGTAAGTGAAAGAGAGAAAAAAAGTAATGATAAGCATATAAAAAAATATTATTTAACTGAAAAATAAAAAATAAAAAAATTTAGTATAATTATATGAATAGTAACAAAAAAATATTCTGTGAATGCTTTTATATGGTTAAAATTGGCATATATCCGAAAACAAGAGCTAAAACTACATGTCACATAATACTTCAGGGGGACTATTTGTAAAACACTCTGAAAATCGAATATAATAACTTCACTCGTTGTGCACCTGTGCCCTCCGTCTCCGACCAATCGCCACCACCCCCCACCGTCGTCTCCGGCGAACCCCCCCCCCCCCCCAATATAAACCTCAAAGACCATACACACATACGCGTTTTCACCCACTATCATTCAACCGCCATTACACCTTCAAGTGACACTGGGCCCCATCTGTTGTCGGTAAAATACCCCCTTTACCTTTTGCCGGAAAATATCATTCAAGGTACAATCTTTCTCCACTTTATCCCTTTCTGAATTATTAATATTATCCTTTGAGATTCATATGTCTTATCGTTGATCCTATTGCGAGTGGTATTAGGTTTACCTAGTTAATTGAGCTCTGAAAATTATAGGGTTTTGGTTTTTGAATTCCAAATTTAGGTTGCATGTTTGGCTTAATTTGTTCTACTTTTTGATATTTTGTAATTTTTTATTTTGATTGTGCAGTGGAAGAATGAGTTCTCAGATCCAGCGGAATATGCTACAGGTCAGTAATGACTAATGAGTTGTAATCATCTTTTTTTTTGTTTATTATACAATACCCTAAAATGGTTACAGAAGAGATCAACTGTATCAATAAAATCCAACTGTATAGATGGAGAATTAGTAGTCTTTTTGATTTGTGAACATATGAAAAGATTAATATTGAAGTTGGGAAGATGATGAAGGACTAATTGTATGGGGACATGAAAGTTGATCAATCTTGCAAGAACACCTTTTTTCAGTTTGGTATTATAAACAACCAAACGTATTCAGTAAAATCCCACGTATAGTAGAGTTATTGGTAGGCGGGGGAGGTGGGACGAGTGCAAACCTTTCGTCTAGTCCAGTTTGCTGTTATGATTGTTTATGAAGCATGAGTTAGCTTTCGGATTCTTCAAATTGGATTAAATTGGCATTGGTTTGATTTGAGGTGAAGAAAGAGGGATGTTGACTTAAAAGCAAGTACCAACTTCCTAGAGACTCAACCATTGTATTTAGTTTTCCTTTACATGTTGAAGTGAAATATACTTCAATACTTTCCACTTTTAACTACAAGAATTCCACAAACAAACAAACATACCCAGTAATATCTTGCTCGTAAAGTAGGGTCTGGGGATGGTGAGATGTGGCCAAACCCTACCTCTGTCTCGAGAGATAGAGAGTCTGCTCCCAAAAGAGACCCTAGGCTCAGAAAGCTGCATTTTTAATATACCATGAAAGCATATAATCTTTTTGTGTGTTTTGTATTATATTGGACGTCATCTAATTAGCAAGAATTGCTCTTATGAGCTGCAAAAAAATTTCTTTTTACTCTTTCCGTATGACAAATAATATGCAAGTAGTTGAGCATGAGAACATCTGCGTAGGTTGTCGTTTAATTTGGTCCATTAGTAAACATGTCAACATTCAAAAATGATCAATTAATATGCAACTTCTCAACCCAGGAAGCTGCAAAGATCTTGATTTGTGGGTCGTGATGAAAATATGATCTTATTTTAGTTAGTAACTTAGTATCACTTTTATGAGGTCAAATCAGTCCGACCACTTTTGTTTTTGGCTGGAGTATGGGACTTTGTATACCATTAAAAGCTTGGTTCTACACATGCTTAAATCTTTATCTTAACAGGGCCAGCAGGGCAGAGCTGGGGAAGCTGAGCTGGAAGTATTTTACATGAGATCTCATGGAAGAAAAGTGGCTAGAATTCACATGCATGATTGGCTTATATTGATGCTACTCGTTTTCATTGAAATTGGATTAAACATCATACACCCGTTCTACCGCTTTGTTGGTAAAGATATGATGACTGATCTTAAATATCCAATGAAGGACAACACCGTTCCCTTGTGGGCTGTACCAGTGAGTTTTTATTTTTAATTTTCTTTTCATTCCATATTACAACAGTGTGAGAATTGCTATTGCTAAAGATTTCTACAATATAATATTGCTTTACAGGTGTATGCGGTGTTGTTGCCCATCTTAATTTTTCTTTTCATCTATTTCAAAAGGAGAGACATATATGATCTGCATCATGCAATTTTAGGTTACAATATCATGACTTATGAATTTACTATTAAATTTGACTTAAATACGTACATGCTTTTTTTGAGTTCACTGATTTGTATTTTTTTCAATGTTTTTGCAGGTCTCTTATTTTCAGTACTTATAACTGGAGTTCTAACAGATGCTATAAAAGATGCCACTGGACGACCTAGACCTGATTTCTTTTGGCGTTGCTTTCCTGATGGAATTGATGTATGTAAAACTAAGTTCCATTTCAATTTTTAAGTATAAGATGACAGTTAACAATTACCATACAAAATTCAACATCATGCTCCCAACATTCATGTGTAAAAACGTATTTTTCCAATGACACAACTATTTCATATTAGCTGAAGTGAGTTGTAATACTTAAATATGTAAATATTCTAAGGTTACCTGATTTTGTATCAGCACAGTATGAGGAATTTGATTATATTAAGTGATTTTACAAGTTAGAGATCAACTTTTGAAACTTAATAAAACTCTTTAGGGGCGTGGGGGATCGAGTTGGGTTGAATTGACCTTCTAGCACTTTTGGTCTTTTTCTTAGAATTTTCATCTATAAGTAAAGTATTACGTATGATTACAAGTACTATATATTAGAATAGTTACATAATCCTTTTTCAGAATAACAGAAATAGATGTTGGAAGCATTTAACACCTTTCAGTGTTCACCCATTAGATCACTTTTGCACGTAGTTCATTACATGTGATGCTCCAAATTATTGTTTTAGTAATAGAAGTGATGGGTCAACCCAGTTCAACCGAACTTAATCAGTTAACAGTGTGACCACTTTTCAGTGTTCACCCATTACCTGCCACTCATTTTGCGCCTAATTTTATTTCTCGGTATAGTTTTAATTTATCAACAAGTCTTAGCGGATTCCTGGTATTAAGGTCTGTGGTTTTCCATTTTGATATGATGCTGCAGAATTATGATCGGTGGGGAAACGTTGTTTGTCATGGTAACGATAGTGATATAAGAGAAGGTCATAAAAGCTTCCCAAGTGGCCATTCTTCATGTAAGACTTACCATCTTTTTAATTTTGCTTCAACAATATAGTTTTCTACTCTCGGTGTAAAAGAAATATGTATATTTTGACGAATTGTATTAATTAATTATATTGAAAGTTTAGAATATTTTGCAGGGTCATTTGCAGGCCTAGGGTTTTTGGCACTGTACTTAGCTGGAAAAATCAAAGCATTTGACCGCCGTGGCCATGTGGCAAAACTATGCATTGTTTTCCTTCCACTTTTAATGGCATCTCTTGTAGCTGTTTCTCGAGTAGATGACTATTGGCATCATTGGCAAGACGTATTTGCTGGTGGTCTTTTAGGTTTGTTTTTGAGCCATTTACTCATGTATAGATCAATCCATTTTATATCTTATCTCGAATGGGCCAAGTAAAAGTAATTAGCTAAAGAAGAAACGGGTCAAATGGGTTGAGATTCTTCCAAGGTTTTTTTTTAAAGCATAAAACCACCTAAAAGTTTCAGCTCGACCCCGTTAATTTACCACTACAAGAGTTGCTTGTATGATTACACGTGTTTTTTTTACAGGTCTCACTGTTGCGACATTTTGCTATCTACAGTTTTTTCCAGCCCCGTATCACACTGAAGGTAGTTTGTTGTGTATTTGTGTACATGTTCGACAGACCGTGTGTACATTTTAGTAACATTACTTGTTGGCTTCAGGGTGGGGTCCATATGCTTATTTTCGGGCCCTTGAAGAGGCACGCTCTAACAGAACGGTAAATCATTCCGACCCTGTACATGAAGTCGGTTTGGGGATTCCAGATTCAAACCACCAAACCAGGCAGGAAAGGCACGGGATCGGGCTGGATTCTTCTCCAGATTACCATTCTTATTCCCTGGAAAGCGATGTAGAATCTGGAAAAATGTGACCTTTACCTGAAAATGTGAAAGCTCGTAGGTGATGTTAGTTTCCTCGCTCGAGCTTTGATCGTTTGATAGTTGTAGAGAAAAACCCGAAGGACCGGTAAATATTGTTGATCCTGGATGTGTGTTTATGCGTTTTTTTTCAAGTTTTCATGAAATATGCTGGTCATTTCAAAAGGTAATTACATGTAACCACTTTATGAATCTTAGAGATGTATGTTGAAATACAATTAATCCTTGGGTTGTGAAAGTGGTGAATGTTAGTACAAGCTTTCTTAAATTTTAAAGAACCAAGTCTAACAATATCTAAGACCATATGATTGTACAATGAGGTTATTTGGTTATGAATTTGATGGGGTTGAAATGTTTGAATACTACATTGGTAACTTGTTTGTGACTTTGTGAAAACTTGCTTATGATCCCACCGAATATGACACTAAAATATCTAAGTTTAATCATGACATTGCATATGAGGTTGATTACTTTGGGATTTTATACAACTATTTGTACACAAAGTAATTGCACATCAAAGGTTTATTTATAATTTTTTAATGACAAATGTATGATAAATAGTTTAATCGGGATTTTATACAACTATTTGTACACTTACAACTATTTGGTAAGTGTGTTATTTTAATCGAAGTAACTTATGTTTCAGTTTATTTATAAATAGTTTTGACCCGTGTACTTATTAAATAAATAGTTTTACAGCTACACAACAAGATTGTTGTCATCTTGTGGTAAATCCTTTTAAGCATACGCTTTCCTTTCTTGGTTTGCCTTTTCCTTTTTTGTTGTTTTCTTTCTTTCTTCTTTTTAATTTGTATGTTTGTTTTTTTAGTTTGTGTTTCATCCTTTTTCACCTTCACGTGTTTTGTTCATTTTTTGGTTTTTTATTTTTACTTACAAGCATAATTGATTTAAATTATTATTTGATTAAATTTACAACCTTTTTATCTTACATACATCTATAGTGTGGTTGTTTTTATATAAAAGATAAAAAAAAACTTTCAGGTTCGAGCCTAATATAATATATATTTATTTATATACATTTTAATGTAACATCTAGTTTTTCATAGTTGTCAATATTTTCTATTTTACGTGTTAAGAAGCCATATAATTCTTTTTGGAAGCGTGAGTGGAAATTTTTAAAAGTTCATCCACATGAATAGCTTTTATTAAAGTGTATTTTAACTGTGAAGTTTCTTATTATTTATGACTGTTAAGTCTAAAGTTTGTTGGTGGTATTTGAGTGAAACATTTCTTATGGCCAACGTTTTTTTAGTAGAGATAACAAAATGATATGTATTTTGCGTAAATTATATTAACAATTCCGATGTTTAATACATAGTTTATCATTAAAACCCGCATCATGATATGATCTTAGCATTGTCTTGGTAATTCAAGTTTTTGCATCACATCATGCATACCGTTGTCATATAATGCCCATTGCTCATCATGCTTGCATACATACTCACAAATTCATCATCTAAAGGGTTAAGATTAGTCTTTTATCGATAGATATAAACTTCTTATACCATAAAACAATAACTTTGGTAATTTTTGCTAGAATCTTACACAAATTTCTTTCTAGGGGTTATATTTCAAAATTTAGTTTAAATTTACAAAATTTATAACATCAGGTAACGATCATACATACGTCACGTGACAATTTAATAATCGTATCAGATTACATGCACAATCAACGTTTTCGTATTACATCATATTCGAATCCGCTCACCTAACAAATCCCGACCCGTTACACATCAAATCAAGCTCGGATTTAATCAAAACGGTTCGGGTCAAAACATATTATATAATTAGCTCACCACCAAACCCTAAGGTTAAACCAAAATCCCCAAATTCTTAACCTATATTAACCTTCAAATAATCAACCATGGTCTTTGAGTGGGGAAGTACTTCATTGACCCCACCGTCAATTGTCCCCACCGTCGCCACCGACGCCGGAGATACGCCGGCGAACGGCAACGTCGCCACCGACGCCGGAGATACGCCGGAGAACGGCAACGTCGCCGGAGCTACGCCGGAGAACGACAGTCGTCTCGTATTGGGCCCTCATCAACACCACATGGCTGACAACTATGACGATGTTGCTATGGAGTTTTCTCCTCTGTTTTTAAGCTCTTTGGAGCGATATTTGCCGCGAAATCTCGTTGATGCTCCTCGAGAGATAAAGCATGACTACATGCTGGAGATTTTGCATGGTTTTACGGATGAAGAAGAGCTTAATCGAGTGAGAATTTTCATTCTGCTAGCAGTTTTTTGAAATCATACGCATTTGTTTATGAATCGTTTGTTCATGCATTGATTTGCGTAATCCGATCATTCATTTTCATAGGATGATGAACAATTTAGGGAAAATCTGAGTTGTTTTGAGATTCGATCGCGTATATGCACCGATGTACCATATCTGTAGCGTATCACACACGAAATCTTCAATCTGTGAATTGTTTATGGTTTTTGACGTTGTTTGATTATACTGATGCTTGAATCGTGCAAATTGTGTGAATTTTAGATGAATCTAGTTTATGTTGATCTTAGATTCATGAAGTAACGGTGGATTCATGAAGAAACTGACGATGATTAGATTATAGAAGTGATATTAATCATTTAATCCATTCCAGAATTGTGAAACACATCTAGATCGATAATTATAGTTACTTTCTACTTCTGAAGTGAACAGCAATTAGCATAACATGACTTCTATGAACAATTTCAATCTAATCTGGCCTTTCTATGGTAAATTAATAACAATCACTAGTTTATTCTTAACATTAATGTTTTTTAGTCAAAAAATTTATCATAGTTGTTAATCTTTTCTTTGCAATTTCAACAGGTGCAGAAGCTCAATGAATACAGGCAAAAGATTTTATCTAATTATCAGGTAACTTTTAACAGTATACATAAGTATCTAGTTTTTTTTTTATAATCAACCACTTATTTTAATTGGGTTCTTTCTAATATGCATGTGTGATTATATATTAATAAATATTTATATATTTTACTTTCAGCCTCGGTGCAAAGAACTATATGCATGGAATCCTTCAATGTTTTTTGCTGAATCATTTTTAAAGGCCTGTAATCCCGATGAAAATGAATCGGGCATCTATGCATTTGATATGCTGAATCCATCCTTCTGTAACATGCTACTAAGTGAGGTATTTAACTTATTAACTACCTCTAACATTCTCATCTTTTGATTCTTTTCATTGGGTACTTTAGATTTTATGTTTTCTAATCAAATTGTGATTGCTTAGGTAGCAAATTTTGAAAAGTGGGCTCATGAAAGAAAATTCAGTATTATGCGACCGACTACAATGCATGACTTTGGTATTGTTCTTGATGATATCGGCATGAAAGGCACACTTGATAAGTTGATGGAAAATTTCATATGCCAATTTTCAAAAAGTAAATTTTAACAAAAACTTAGCGTTAAGTAGAAAAACTTACATGACCTACATGCTTTATTACGTGTTGTTGTGCTTTCAATGCATGTGCAGAGTTTTTCCCTGATGTTGGAGGAAGTTCTCTTGATTCCCATCATGGATTTGTGGTCGAGTATGGAATGGGTAAAGATGTTCAACTGGGTATGTGATAAACTGAATATTTATATTATTTAACGTTAGTCTTGTTATTGTTTCATTTATCAAATTCTTGACACTTTTATCTCAATTTTAGGTGTCCATGTGGATGACTCAGAAGTAACCTTAAATGTATGCTTAAGCTTAAGCGAGCAATTTAAGGGTGGGGAGTTGTTTTTTGAAGGTGTGAGGTGTGAGAAACATTTATATAGTGAAACACATCCTAAGGTACACACACACACTGACACACACAGAGATATATCAATATTTTCTAATTATTTCTACTTGTTGAATAAATCTTTTAATTGACCTATATATACACTAACAGGAAAAGTTTGAGTACTCTCATGTCCCTGGACATGCAATCATTCATCGTGGTTGTCATCGACATGGTGCCAAAGCCACTACATCTGGTCATGGAGTTTACTTACTGCTGTGGTGCAGAAGGTATGCAATTATTCACTTTTACAACTGTTTAATTGTGATAGTGATACTGCCTAAACCTTAGAGGCGGCAATTTCAACCTGATTATTCGGGTCTGTTTTTATTTTTAATGGGTGAAATGTGTAATAAAATAGAAGTGGAAATGGTTTAAATAGTTGAACGTTGAAATTATGCATTCAACCTCTTAAATCATTTAAAACAGATATATTTTTCATTGACCTGACCTGTGTCAACATGTACTAAAACATTACCCGTTTTGACCCAAATCCATATTTGGTCCGTGTCCCAACCCGCTCACCCATTCATATTACTATCTCTAAATCTCTACAACTTTTTGTTTAGTTCTGTATTTAGAGAGCTGAAAAAACATAAGAAAGGGTTTCAAGACTATTGTGGGGATTGCAAAAGGGAGAGGGAAGAAAGGATTCGTCAAGCGGTGGCTGCAAGGAAAAGGGTATTTAACTCGTGTCTCACGTTCGCGTGTCGCCTTCTAGAAGTTTCTAAAAACTAATTGTTTCTTTTTGATGTTATCAGGTGTTGCTTCCAAATGAAGGAAATGCTGCTTCTTAGATCTTGGTTAAAAGACTATGAATCTTGTTTGTTTTCACCATGTTGTGTTGAACCATGTTTCTGCCCTACAGACTTTTGTTGCTTTTAAGGTTCTAATATTGGCCTTATGATGGGATGTTGTTTGTTGGAACTCAAATGTATGGTTTTTGTGCTTTTTGTTTATGATGGAACTTTGTTTGTTACAAAGTAAAACATGTTTATTAGTGCTCTTTTAATTTTGTTTCCTAGACAAATTCATAAGTTATTATCATTGTTACTTGTTTATAAAAACAACTAGCTTTATACACGGGTTGAATAACTTAAATATTAATATAATAAATTTTATGAAATATAAAACGAAATTCCAAGGTATGATATGACTGAAATTCCGTATGAGTAAGTACTATAAGTAATAAAACAGTGATATCAACTTTTTAAAATTTAATTAAATTTTTTTTTTAAAATAAACATTTTGTTCTATAACAAACCGTATAAGAATATCATTTTTTTAAATTTCCTTATCATAACTCCTAAATTTAATTAATTTACTTTTTAAAACACCAATTTTATTATATATCGTATTTTTAAAGAAGTTTAATGTTTTAGAAAACAATATTATTTATAGAGATTTGTTTATTTGAAAATAACATTAATAAAAAGATCTTTTTTTTAATTTATAAAAGAACTATTTTTAATCTAAAAAAATATTTAATAATATTATTAGTAATTAAGGTAATTATTTAATAGAGGAGAGAGATACGGAAAAATTTGGTAAAAAGGATTGTGGTGCTGCCACATGTCATCTCAAATTACCCTTTTATTAAAGTAGTAAGATTATTAGTAGATTTTTCAAAAAAAATCCAATTATATTTTCTAAAATCTTATTTGAATTTATTAGAAAAGTACAATATTAACTTCTATATGATGTGTTCAACCGGATGGAGCGTGCGTGTAATGGGTCAAGTTCTTTGACATGGGTTGATGGAGAAGAAGATGGTTCGTTAGAGGGGCCAACAAAAAAGAAGGGATCTTGAAGACTGTAAACATGGAAGCGACAAAGATAAAGAATACACAAAAGGAAATTTAGTGATTTATATTTATATATTTGTTTCGTAGTAAAATGGGTAAAATAATCATTTGGTATGAATTTAATAAAATATTTTAACATTTGTTGCTGATAAGAACCAATCATGTTACAGCTTCGCTAGCAACGAAGTTCAAATCCATAGTTGTTAAAAAAAAGTTGTAAAATGGTAAAACAAGTATGTATGGTTGAACGTGGGTCGGTTTTATTTGGTTATGAGCTAAAAACAAACCTATTACAATATTTCGGGTTTAAGATTTTTATTGCTTTTTAATCACGAATGTAAGTGGTTTGGTTAGTTTAGTTTTGGCATAAGCCAACAACCTACTTCAAACAATGATGGATCGAAGTTTTCAATTAATAAATCCAATTATATACTTGTTCAAATTATAGAAATATATGGAAACCAATATGTTATTTATAAAAGATTATAACAAAATTTTCTAACATATAACATAATTATTTATAAAAATTAAAAGTAAAATGTTTGTTTAACAAGAGTTCAAGTAGTTTCTTTACTGAGAATTATATCCTAATATTACTCTTAAGGTATTTCAAACTAATGTATATCATGTTTGAATCTCAACCTTAGTTGTTTTGTTTTGATGAACATCTATATTGTCTAGCATCTTGCTTTGTTAGCATTCTATGAATAAAAAGTCATTTAAAAAAAGTTAAGTAAATTATTTGTACAAAGCATAACCATGATAACCACCGAATCACATAAAATTCAGTTATTAGCAAATTAATAATGAACCCTACCTTCTAAACTTTTTTTTTGGACAACATTATTATGATTTGAATTTTTTGTGTTTTTCTTTATTCCTAGCTAATATAGGACTCACAATTTCTAATGTAAACTTGTTAACACAACACGACACAAAACTAAATGGTTTCGTGTTTGAGTTTAACAAGTTTCATGTCTTTAACATATAAACATAGGGCTGCAAACGAACCGAACGAACACGAACAAGGCCTTGTTCGTGTTCGTTCGTTAAGAAATAAACTTGTTCATGAACTGTTCACGAACACTTACCGAACGAGATTTCTTGTTCGTGTTCGTTCGTTAAGAATATGAACATGTTCATGAACTGTTCACGAACACTTACCGAACGTAAATGAACACAAACAAAAACAAACGAACACAAACAACTGTTCATGAACATGACGAACACAAAGAAGCTAATGAACACAAACAAATACAAATTATTATAGATTTATTTTAAAATAAAAATTGTATTTTTTATTACAAACATTACACAAAATAAATCAAAAATAAATAAGTAGTTAACATAAATATCAAAAAATACTTGAAATAATAGTCTAAAAAATAACCGACATAATAATTAGGTATATAAACGAACACCTTAACAAACATAAACGAACACATTATCGAACGTTCACAAACGAACATTAACGAACATAAACGAACACATTATCGAACGTTCACGAACATAAATGAACGAACGCGGCTTGTGTTCATGTTCGTTCGTTTAACTAAACGAACGGAATTTTCTTGTTCGTGTTCGTTCATTTACTAAAAGAACGAATATAAACGAACTTCCCGCCGAACAGTTCACGAACTGTCGCTGAACGTTCAGTTCGTTTGCAGCCCTATATAAACATATTTAGACATGACAAAATTCGTATCTAAACAGGTTAAATATCTGTTAATCTGTTAAGATCTATTAATAACCTGTTTATATTTTTAGTTTATTTTTAAACAATCAAATATAGATATACACTGATACACATAAAAACACAACTCTAGTATCTTATCGCGTCATGATTTATCGTGTACTGCTTAATACATATGTACTTTGATGATATCTTTTTCACAAAAACAAACCCTCTGAAAACCCTAGCTTCAAATAGCACTTTCGAAACCCTCACTCATCTTCTACCCTCAGCTCCGGCCACCAATAGCCACCGATCTCCTCCGTCCTCCACCGTCCTCCGATAATCAATAACCCCTTCTCCGGCGTCACCATCGTTAATCTCCACCACTTTCAGCATCTTCAATCACCGTATCAACTCAACACACAAAATAGCAGCAATCCCCTTTATCCAACCACCTGTTTAATAACCCTCAATCATTCATAAACTTTCAAAAGGTATTCCCTTTTTTCACGTTCACGTATTCATGCTTGTACAATACTAACAATGACATAAGTTCCTTAGAAGTTAGAACAAGTGTGGTTATTTACGATAACTACAAACCCTAATTGTCTAAATTTTAACTTTCAATTAGAATTCGTAACTTATTTGATTAGATTGTCTTTGGTTTCATGGGTGTTATCTGATTTACAGCATTGGAAAAATGGGGATGAAGCTATTTGGGGATGATGGTGGCTCTGAAGCTGGAGACATATCCAAAATCGAAATTAACAAAGAGTTTGCGCGTCGATTTGAGCACAATAAGAAGCGTGAAGACTTGCAGAGGTTTGAGGAACTCAAGAAGAAAGGTGTGATTGATGACAGTGAAGAAGATGATGAGTCATCTGATGATGATGAGGAGGTTGTCAATTATTCAACTAAGCAGGATTTGAAGTTCTTCGATGCGTTAATTAAGGTTAGGAATAAAGATCCTTCGCTTAAGAATAATGATGCTAAGTTGTTTGAATCGGATGATGATGAAGATGATGATGAGAATGAGGGTGGGGATGATAAGAAAGAAAAGAAAAAGAAAGAGAAACCGTTGTTTTTGAAGGATGTAAATGCGAAACATTTGATTGGAAACGGGCCTGAGTTTGATGATGAAGATGAGGAACCGGACAATGGGATTAAGAAAAAGAGTTATTTTGAAGAACAGGAAGAGGTGAGGAAGGAGTTTTTAGATGCGGTTGCTGATGAAGGTGATGATGATGGAGATCTTTTGAAGGTTAAAGATGATGACAATGGTGATGAAGATGAAGATGAAGATGATCGTGAGTATGAGAAGAAGTTGGATGAGTATTTTAAGGAAGATGATAAGTTGGATGAGAATGAGAAGTTTTTGAAGGATTATTTTAGAAAAAAGTTGTGGTTAGAGAAAGGCGATGGTAACGGTAAAGGATTGTATGGTGATGAGATAGATGTTTCTGAGGATGAGGAAGAGTTAGAGAAGCAAGAAGATTATGAAAGAGGGTTTAATTTTAGGTATGAAGAGAATGCAGGGGATCGCGTAATGGGACATTCAAGAAAAGTTGAGGGTTCGGTAAGGAAGAAGGAGAATGCTAGAAAAGCACAGAGAGAGCGTAAAAAAGAGAGAATGGCACAAGCAGAGTTCGAGAGGATTGAAGAGTTGAAGTATTTGAAAAACTTGAAAAAGAAAGAAATTAACGAGAAACTTAGAAAGATTAGGGAAACAGCAGGAATTGGTGAAGACAGTGGTTTATTGTTAGATGAACATGATCTTGAGGAGGAGTTTGATCCTGAGGAATATGATAGAAAAATGAGGAAAGCTTTTGATGATAAGTTTTATGAAGAGGATGACGTTGACCCTAATTTTGGTAGCGATGAAGATGATGGTGAGTTAAAAAAACCTGATTTTGATGAAGAAGATGATTTACTTGGGCTTCCAAAAGGGTGGGATAATGGATACGGGTCGGGTGATGGGTTTTTGGCTGCTAGAGAAAAAACCTTGAAGAAAATGGTGAAGGTTAACAATGAAAGAGATGCAGAACAATTGCAAGATGAAGAAGAAAAAAGAAGAATAGCTAAGTTAGAGAGGGAGATAATTAAGAAGGGGTCAGAAGAGTATTACAAATTGGAATGTGAGGATACAATTGGGGATTTAAAGACGCGGTTTAGATACAAACCTGTTAATCAAAATACTTATGGATTAAAAGCGAAGGAGATTCTTCTAGTGGATGACAAGGAGTTGAATCAGATAGTTCCTTTGAAGAAACTGGCTACTTATAGGGAAGATGAGTTTATTGTTCCCCGTCATAAGATAAAAGAGCATAAGCAGAGGATCAAATCTCTTCTTCGAGGCGAGTCGTCTGATGGTCTGACCAATGGCAGCAAGAGATCAAAGCATGATGTAGGTCATGCTGAAACTGAAAAGTCAAAACCAGATGCAGAAAATGAAGATAAGAAAGAATTATCCAGGAAACAACGAAGAAAGATGCGATTAAATGAATTAAAGATATCTACTAAGAGGCGAATGGCGTATGAAGGGAGTACAACTAAAACTAATAAAAAGAGGAAGCATAAATCTAAAGATGCAGAATAAAAGGTACTTATTATTAATCATCACCTATTTACTGTAATATTGTGTCACAAACTATCAACTGTTCTTTATCACTAGCATGAACCTGATTACACTATAATACAAAGTTCAGGTTATCAACTTGTCATTTATTACAAAGATGATTAAATTGCACGTATTGCGTTTAGTTTAGGGGTGTATAGAAGCTTGAGCTCTAAAGCTCGACCTCAGCTCATGAGTAATTTTCAAGCTCAAGCATAGCTTCAATCATAGGTCCGAGCTCGTTAAGCTCACCTTAGTTTGATTTTAGCCAACTGCCAATCTTGAGCGAGTGGCTCAACTTGTTTACACCCCCTAACTGTATGTATCATGATCCTTTGGAGATCTGATAACTTCTATGCCAAAAGGTGGTTGTGGTTCTGTATTGATTTTGTTGCTTTCGTGTGATTTTACAGCTTCGAGTTTTGTTCGAGCAGGAAAAGATGCATTTTTCACAGGCTTTCATCCAAGGACATGCTTCTTTAACCAAATCCAACTGATTTGGTATCATTTTTGGGATAGTTTCGTTCTAGATGGAGTTTCGTTATTACTTGCCTTCTTATACTTTGTAACTTTTAATCAGTTATGAGTTGTGTTGAACTATTCATGGAATGGATTGTTTTATAAAAAGTTATGGCAAATTTGTGTTTTCATTCTTGTTTTTGAATTCAGATTTTATCTTTATTTCTTCATGTAAGCCACCATATAACTTGTCTGGATAGCGCCACCGCAACCCTTGCTCACCAGAACGCCACACAAACACCACCATACATCCACTCCCACCCGCCTTCAATGACACTCCAACAGCCTTTACGTTTTCAAGCAATCTAACTGCGGTTGTCACCATCCCCTTTGCGTCAGCGGTGTCACAGACAGTGGATGAGAACATGTTTATAACCATAGGGCTTGGGTTATCACTTATCAGTGAGTGATAATGGTAATGCTTCCAACCAAACATGTGTGGGATATTCAGGCAAACCATGTCTGTAAGCATGAACAATCATTCATTCGTTTTGCCACCAAGAATCTCTCTTTCAGAAGCTTATTTCAGAAATGTTAGTGGGGTTTACACCACTGATTTCTCCAATCAACCACCATTGGTATTTGATTACACAAACATCATCGATAGCTTCGATCAGTATCTTCTAACGATACCCAAGCTAACAAGTCTCAAGAAAATCAAGTTTGAGAAAAAAAGGGCCCTAAATGATAACTAAGTTCTATAAATAGTTCTAGTTATTCAATTGGAATGATGTTAAAACTTAGTTACTGTTATAACACATTTTCTTATATTTTATATATGAAATTAAATCGATTAACATTGTCAAAGATAATTTAAGGCAATCAAGTCGAGCTGAGCTGAATCAAGTACTCGAGTTCTAAAGTTGAGCTTAAACTTAGACGAGGATGCTACTAATTGTGTTACCAACATAAACATGTAGTTCTCATATTAACATCAAACCCATTTCATTAATCTATCAAACCAAAATATATTTAAAAGTTTTACGTTTCATACACCACCAATCTTAAAACTACAGTTAATAAATTGGTAAATTGCCGGCCTATAAACTAAACCTACCTTTTACAACCGATTTATCCTTTTCAGACTTTTATACGGTGTATAAATCTAGACTCTAATATATATATTTTTCGGAGAATAGTGTTATCTTAATCGGGCCCAAATATTCGTTTCCCAGCCGGGATCGCACCGCCAACCCCTTCAGGTGGAAACTAATTGCTGAGAAAACCCTATGTCTTTAACTCTGAGTATTTTGCTTATAATGATACTTTAACTCATGATATTATAATATTTGCATCTCATGTGTATCACTGTATCTTACATTAACCAGTTAGATTAACGATCATTGGTTATACTCTAATACATCTTACTACTCTAATAAAAGGGTAAATGGTGGTGTCACGTGTCAACATCACAATTATTCTCACCAAAATTTTCCCGCCTCTCTCTCCTACTAAATAATTGCCTTAATTACTAATAATATTATTTTAATACTTTTAACATTTAATAAATTAAGAAAGAAATCTATTTATTAAGGTTATTTCTAAATAAATTGATACTTTTAAAAGTTAATTTTTTAAAAACAAAAAATAATCAAATTTGGGAGTTGTAATAAGAAAATTTTTAAAAATGACATTTTTATACGGTTTGTTTTAGAAAAAAATATTTGTTTTAAAAAAAATTAAAAACAAAATTTTAAAAAGTTGATATCACTTTTTATTATTTATAGTCATTTCTCATACGTATTTTCAGTCATATGATATCTTAAAATATTATTTTATAATTAATAAAATTATTATATTAATATTTTATTTATTCAACCCGTGTAATACACGGGTTTACTAAAGCTAGTAAAACTATAAAAGGTTAAAATGGTCCTTTCAAGACGACACCTACTCCTTTTGGTAGTTCCGCACACTACCTTCGTCTTATTATATACCCCCTACGTTGCCTGCGGACACTCCCATAAAACAACTCCTTCTTTTATACTCTCGATTTTCACACACAGATCCAACCAACTACCAATATGGCATCTGCAACTTTCGTTAAGCTAAACGCATCATCTTCCTCATTCATCGGTCAACGATCCTTCAACCGCCGCCCGGAATCTTCCCTCCGGTCACCGGCGGCTCGTGTCTCCGTCATCCGTGCCGGATCTTACTCCGACGAGCTTGTTAAAACCGCTGTGAGTTTCGGATTTGGTTTTGATTGTGAATTGTTGTTGTTGTTGTTGTTTTTGTGTTTGAGTTTTGGAGATTTAGGAAGGTGATTTGATTATGTGTTGTGTGTTGAGGATCTGATTGATTGAAAGGATTGTGGATTTGTTTGTTTGTTGGTGTTAGGTGGTAGGTGAAGTTAGGGTTTAGTTTGATTGCGATTGGATTTGATTATTGTTGGTTTGGTTACTGTTGTGGTAGGCTGAGTGGGATGTACTCATGTGCCTTATTATATTTATATGTTTGAACATGATCTTGTCTAGTTGTCTTGCTTTATGTTTCAAAAGTGTTGCTTCTCTGTTGACTCCTTTTATGCACCGAATATGATTAGATTTTATATTTTTATGTTAAAAAATGATATGAATGATAGTTTGAAATGAAGCATGCATCAATTAGAGGGAAGATGCCCCCTTGTGACATTGTCTGTGAACTCTTGACATTTAAAGTGAAGCATGTATCATCTGTGCTTTGGTTTTAATCTTCTAGGCATTTGTTGAAGTTTATTCTTGGGAGATGATACCTGGTCAAACCACTTGAAGTATATATCTATCGTATGCTAACTATAAAATGAAGTGAGGGGTAACTAGTTTCGGTAGATTGATGCATGTCTATGGTGTCGTTTTAATATACTTTGATTGTTATCAACTTACCATTCAAGTTTGATTAGCATTATTAGCTTGTTTTTTCAGTTCTGTAATTTTCCATCGAATCCCTTTTTTTAGAGATTTCTCCTGCCATATATGTCAACTTGAACATGAGGTCTCAACTTGAAACATCTCTTTTCTAGATTGGGATATTTTATATACAACCAAGCCTTTTCTTTTCCTACAAAAAGACATATAATCATTACTTTTGGAAGAATCCTACAAAACAAATGTTGACAGTGAGCTTGAAGTATTTAGTGCAATATCAAGGATAAATCTTGATTTGTGAGCAAACATTTGATCCTTGGTAAATTTCTAAATGTTCTTTACTTTTTGGATTAGAAAACAATTGCATCACCTGGTCGTGGTATCCTTGCAATCGATGAATCAAATGCAACTTGTGGAAAGAGATTAGCATCTATTGGATTAGACAACACCGAAGCCAACAGACAAGCCTACAGACAACTTCTGTTGACCACACCTGGGTTGGGTCAATACATCTCTGGTTCCATTCTATTCGAGGAAACCCTATTTCAGTCAACCACAGATGGGAAGAAAATGGTTGACTGCTTGCGTGAACAGAACATTGTTCCCGGAATTAAAGTTGATAAGGTAGGGTCCATAATTCAAGATTCTCAAAAACAGTTCTTTAACCCTTGATAGCTTTATCTTACATGTTTAGTTATGTTCCACAGGGTTTGGTTCCCTTACCAGGCTCTAACAATGAATCTTGGTGCCAAGGGTTAGATGGGTTGGCTTCTAGATCAGCTGAGTATTACAATCAAGGAGCTCGTTTTGCTAAGTGGTGAGATATATATAATAATTAGTGTGTAAATATATAAATATGACATAGTATCAATAATTAATTATGATCTTATGTTCTTTTCTAGGAGAACTGTTGTAAGCATTCCATGCGGACCTTCTGCTTTGGCTGTGAAAGAAGCTGCTTGGGGTCTTGCACGTTATGCTGCTATTTCTCAGGTTTGCGTCTATTTAGTTGACTTAAATTTTCGACTAAATTGGCGACGTGTAGTTCACTCTGCTTGTGATCACTTTGTGTAGGACAATGGGTTGGTGCCAATAGTGGAACCCGAGATCCTTCTTGATGGTGACCACTCAATTGACACAACACTTGAAGTAGCTGAAAGAGTTTGGGCTGAGGTTTTCTATTACTTAGCAGAAAACAACGTTATGTTTGAAGGAATTTTGCTTAAGCCCAGTATGGTTACACCAGGGGCGGACCACAAGGAAAAGGCTGACCCTGAAACCATAGCCAAATATACACTCACCATGCTCAAGAGGAGGGTCCCACCTGCTGTTCCAGGAATCATGGTAAGTATTTCTAACCAGTAACCACCATAACTGGTAATTTTGACCCATTTACTTTGAGAACTATGAAATATGTCAAATGGGTTCAACTAAAAAACACGTTTGAAACGGGTCAAATTTGCCCTATTTAAATATTAAGATTTAGATTAATATTGTCATTGTATTCAAGAAAAAAAAATGTTTTTCCTCATTTTGTTTAACATACTTTCAAATTTCACAAATGTATGTAACCTATAGGAAGTAAAATGATGACATTTCACACTGCCATGTCACCAAAACATATATAAGAATATTTTTACATACAATGGTTAATAACTTTTTTCTGTTAATAACAAAACGATAAGAGTAAGTTACATGTTCAATTACCCCTTTAAGTTCGGTATATCAATTTCTAAGTGAAGAAATTTTGGTTATGAAGTTTTTGTCGGGAGGACAATCTGAAATGGAAGCTACACTAAACCTACATGCAATGAACCAAAGTCCAAACCCGTGGCACGTGTCGTTCTCATACGCACGTGCACTTCAAAACTCTGTGCTCAAGGCATGGCAAGGTCGGCCCGAGAACGTAGAAGCGGCCCAGAAAGCACTTTTGACCCGTGCAAAAGCTAACTCACTGGCCCAGCTTGGAAAGTACTCCGCTGAAGGTGAAAGTGAGGATGCTAAGAAAGGAATGTTTGTCAAAGGCTACACCTACTAAATCAGTTGGTTCAGTTTTTGCAGTTATAAAAGAAATTCACTTGTTTAGTCCCTTTAAATCTGTTTTGATGATGTCTGCTTGTAATTTTTGATTTGGTTGAATAATGTGGTCTGTGAAGATGATGAGAATACTAAGAACTGACCCCTGAATATGTGGGGTACCAAGTTATTGATGCAAATTGGTTTATCTATATAGATTAGCTGCTGTCCTTTTTGTATTGCATTATTTTTATAATATTGGTGGTTTTTTAAAAAAATTATGAAATATATTTGTTGTAAAGGTGATTTAATATGCTGTTTGCATCAAAATGTTCAAGGCTGGGTTCCCATTCAGGAAAATGTTTCATGTATGAATTTCTGATCACACATTTTTATCATTTAGGGTTTCTAAGGTTTAAGTTGTGGCACATGTCATGAGTGTATCTGTGTATATAAGCATAACGTTAGGTAGGGCTGGTAATGCCCGATCTGTTTATAACACGATTATACTTGTTAAATAAAAAAATTATTTTGTAATTCTTTTATGTTTAAAATAATTGAAATTAATAGTCTAGATTTTATTATTTCTTATTTTTGGTGCATAAAAACATTTTAAAAAAATTATAGGCATAAAAAATAGATAGTTAAACAAGTTATTTTTATGTTTGATACTTGTGTTGCTCGCGTAATCATTAATATGTTAAACACGATAAATCATGTTTTGCCGGCCTTAATGTTAGGGTCAATGGTGATGAGTCTAACGCTTGATGAAACTAGTAAATCTTGATCATACGTTTGTGTCATATAAGCATAATGTTAAGCATATTATTTTTACAATCTTGCTAATTTTCTGTTTGTTTCTTGTTCACAGCTATATGAAGGCAATACGAAAGTTATAAAACAATAAAAGATAATAAGAAACTTAGTAATTAATATGTTTTGAATCTAACACTTAATGTGTCTGTTACGAACCCAAGAATGAGAGCTTGACCCAGCTGCTGTTGGATAAAAGAGAACAGGGCGGAGGGAAACCGGAAAGAGGGAAAACAATTGAAAATTCTGCAGATTAAGGAGCGAGGTTAACCGTTCCTGCCAATGTTTAGTTT
Source organism: Flaveria ramosissima (assembly GCA_025215565.1). Taxonomy (NCBI): domain Eukaryota; kingdom Viridiplantae; phylum Streptophyta; class Magnoliopsida; order Asterales; family Asteraceae; genus Flaveria; species Flaveria ramosissima. The sequence continues at coordinate 50,025,442 of CM046032.1, forward strand.
AAATATGAGTGTACCTGCATCTTAGAAAATAGCCTGGTTGATTTTGTGTGTTAGTGTTATTGTATTGGAGATTTGCCATCTTGAATGTGTCTTTTCTTGTAATATGTTCTAGTGAATCAAAGCTAGTCGATTCTGGTATCTTACAGTGTCATTATAGCTGCGAACAACAGTATACATAGAGATTAAAGCATCATATGCATGCCTTTTTTAAATTCTAACTTGACTTCAAATGGTCATCAAAGTGGAGAAAAAAGAGAGCAAGGGAAAACATCAGTGGATTCGAATGTCCATAAGCGAAGACGATGAGAGAGAGGAAGGGAAGTAGCATAATATCCGTTGCCTCGTTGGTGTCCATGAAGACGATGAAGGAATCCATGCAGGTAAAGACCGTCAATATCAATATAAAAAGAGAGAAGACGACCGTGAACCACCCAAATTAAAAAAGTAATTAACGTGTTGAAGGTTGAGTCCAATAACAAAAGTAATTTGTAATTAAAGTGAAGAAACTCCTCTTAAGATTATAACGGATTGATGTAGCAATATAAAATTTGTAGATCGACCAAAATTGCCGTTAGAAAAAGTAAATTTAGAACCACCAAAAAGCTTTCATTTAACCGATTTAACTACTTTTGTTTAAAAAAACAAAACCTTATTTTTCGTTTCTACGCATTCCCACCTCACATTCTCACCATTTCTTCAACAAACCATTCACCACCTCCACAAACCCTCATCGGAATCACCAAAAATGGCACCAGAAACCACCAATCAATCACTATTCCCAACAGACACCGAAGAAGTGAAGAACATCTTCAACCGTTTCGACACCAACGGCGACGGCAGAATCTCCGAACAAGAGCTAATCGGAATCCTCAAATCCCTCGGATCCGACGCCTCTCCCGACGACGTCAAACGCACAATGGCCGAAATCGACGCCGATTCCGACGGCTTCATCAGCCTCGACGAGTTCACCGGATTCTGCAAAGGAATCGCCGGAGATTCCGAAGGCGACGGAATCAACGACCTCAAACAAGCCTTCAAGTTATATGATCTCAACAACAATGGCGTCATCTCCGCCAATGAGTTGCAGCAGATTTTGAGTCGGTTGGGGGAGAGTTACACCGTTGAAAACTGTGCGAATATGATCAAATCGGTGGATTCTGATGGTGATGGATTTGTGAATTTTGAAGAGTTTAGGAAGATGATGTCGAAGAGTTCGGGTGATGGTGCACCGTAAGGATTACAGGTGCGTTACAAGGGATCTCTGCCCTCGTTGCATTTCACAAAATTTTGTGTAAAACACCTGTTTTTTTATTGTTTTTTATTAAATTCGATTAAAATATATGTATACATTTGTATATAAGGTTATTGGAAATTTGGAATAACATAATGTATTGTATGACAGTTCTTAGGCAAAAGTTATGCATGAAACAAATAATGTATTCTACAACTATTTTGCATTATGTATGTAATATATCGTGAGAGATATTCTGGTGGTTAAGTGATGTGTCTTAGGTTAGAGGTTTAAATTTTACGAGATGTACGTTGTGTGCTAGTGTAGATGGTTCCTAATAAGATCAACTTCGAGAGCATGAGATACATGTAATGAAAAAGATTCATGATCCACCTTAAACAACTTAAATGCATAAAAGGATTCTAGTTTGTTAATGACAAACATGCTAATTAAAGATATGAACAGATAAGAAGTGTCTAACAAAGAACACAACGCGATCTCACATTAATCTCTCGAACGAGGATTGTTCATCAAATAACCTCTCCCTCACCTTCGCCGCCTACATAAGGAAAACAGGTCATGAATATTAGATAACACGACCTATTTACGTACTTGCGTGGTTTTTCTAGATAGAAGACATTATAAGATAATTGCTGGAGGTAGAGCAAACCTGTTTTTCATAATTTGTGCAAAATGCTACAATACTGAGAAGAGTAAGTTGTATAAAGGCGCCCACGAGTATTCCAATCCATAGGCCCACTCCGCGTAGCGATGTGCAAAACCCCAAAATAACAGCAACTGGGATCCCAGCAAGATAGAATGCTGCAAGATTAATGTAAGCCCCTAAGTGTTGCCATCCGACACCTCTCGCAACACCTGTTTGATCATATAAGCAGCACATCGTCAAGTTTATGAAATAAAATGTGTAAACATGAATCACGCGTGTTGAAATTCACCCAAAGTGTAATTTTAGATTTTTAGTATACAACTTCTAAATTATTTATTTGAAGAAATTATTACAAAAAGAATTGTAAGGAAAACTTGAAAAATTGAAAGACACATTAAGAGGGCCCTAAAAAGAACTTAGAAACTTACCTAAGGTTTCGTTGGATTTTTATTATTTATATAAAACTTTAAACGTCTGAAAGAAAAATGTTAGCCAAAAGCTACAACAAAATTACCCGTTTAACCCATGTGTGGCATCCCAATGATAAAAGGCTTTATATAAAAACCTGAAAAAGTTCCTTGCAGACCATCCATCATAATGTTTAGACAGAAGAGAGGTGTCATCTTTGTGACATAATCAATAACTTCTTTCTCGTTCGTGAAAATGTATCCGAAAACATGTCGGCTGGCGAACACACTTGTGCTAACAATACTTGTCTCGACAACGGCAAGAAGAAGGACAACATAGACAGCCACGCGAGCACCTTGTGAGTTTCCAGCTCCGAGTTCATTCGAGACTCTAGTGCTGGAAAAGCAATGCCAGTGCTACCACAACCATATTAGTCGAGAATGACTCATTTACATATGAATGAGTCGATTCAGGTCATATGAAAAATAACTATAAAAATGAGTCAAAATTCGTCTAAATGTATTGTTAATGCAATTTTTTTTTATAATCTTCCGTTACCTTTTTACCTTATTTATTTTTACTTTGTTTTGTGAAAAAAGTGTTTAGGTCAACCAAATCAATCTAACCTCCCCTGGCACCAATAAAACAAGTTAAGTATTGTATAGTGTCCAATACTCGTTTTTTTTATGTGTATACTCGTTTTATTTGTGTTATTACATCTGTGACACTGCTCCTTTCCAACCAATTCACCGAACAAGAGTGAGATGAGTATTAAAAAAAATCTTACGTCCGTCACCGTCTCTTTTTAACTGTAATAAAAAAGAAGCATGAGAGTTTACAAACCTGATGCCAGCTCCAAAACCGTATGGTATGGCATAGAGTGTAGCTATAGTGTTGAGACTGTACAAGAGATGCACAAGAAATTAATAACACAACTTTTTTGGTATACAAAACTAGTTTAAGCATCCTAAACACTTTATTTGTTAGTCCAAGTTCATGAGTAGTAATTTGTTGATTAATGAAAAAGGGTGTAAAGAAAGTGTTACGTACCATACAGAAATTACCGAAGTTTCAAGCTCTGGATTCGGTAGAAGACCGGACAACAAAATTAAAAACTCAAACGACCACCACTCAAGACTGCAAGTCATGTTTAGAATACAATAACAAATATAACACATTAAAAGTCCGCCAAATGAGCAATTTCGAACAAAAAATATACAAATATATATAATGTTATTTTACAGATAAAACACTAGTAAAATCATGTGAAGTATTTGCATATTAGTCACATTTTTGCCTTTGTCATTACAACTGCCTCATCATCCATTTTAATTTTGTAAATACTAAAGAGAATTGTTCGCCAAATGCATTGCTAGTGTTTGTTCTTATAATAGAAGGGAATTTTGAAAACTAACATTGCATAACGTGGCAGTTGTAAGGACAAAGCTAAGTGAATGTGAGTGTCGATGGTCTAAGAGAGAGCACTAATTTACCAGATCATGACAGCCGATGGAATAGCATAGCTAAAGAACTGTTTCATCCCACGCAACACCTCAATCGATAGAGTACCACGAGTTTTCTCACACGAAGGAGCATATTTCATGTAAAAGAACAGAAAAATAACATTTAGCCACATTGTAACATCTATGGATATAGCTCCTCCAATGTTCTTTAACCCAGTTTTGTATACAAGAACCCAACAAAGAGGAATGTGCAAGCATAAAGAAACAGTTGAGCTAATGAGCATAGCCAATAGCATGCTTTGCATCTACAGGGACGTACGAAGAACCCTAGATTCCTAAATCTGTACGAAATTGCAGCTGATCGGTTTGAAGATCTACAGATTCAATCGGAGCTCTCTCAACTATTCTCCGATCTCTCAACTATTCTCTCAACCTCCGGCGGCCTCCATAACTCCGATCACCTATTCTCCGATCTCTCAACTATCACTTCGCCGGAGCTTTTTGCCGGAATCCAGAGGCTCGAAGTTAAACATCAATTCCTTCCGTTGGCCGTCGTGGTGGACGCATCGTATGCGAAGCACAGGAAGCTGCCGTACAAGGTTAAATTCTTCTTCTCTCACCCCTCTTCGTCTTCTTCTTCTCTGCAAGTGCCCCGACGCCGTCGCCGTCGCCGGCGTAATCCGTACACCGGCGCATCCACCGTCGTCGCGTTAGCTCCGGCACTGCTGTTTGAGTGAAACACCACCAGCAATCGACTACGATCACGAAGGAAGATCAAGGTTAAATCAATCTGGTATAGTGGTTAAGAAGGTCTCTAGGGTTTGGGTTCTTCAAATCTCACTGTAAGATCTTTCTTTACTTCATCTTGTTGTTTGGAGGTTTGTAAGTCTTCGGATCCCCTTCTGCTTTCTCACTTCATTCTGAATCACGAATCTCTACTATTAGGCATTATTTGGGCCGGGTTAGGAGGACCGGCATCTGACCATTTGTGTGCATTGTACATGTTGCATCATTAGTTTGTTATTTGTGTTACTTGTGTTTAATTGATATAAGTGACTATTTGTTTTTATCTCGGTCTCTTGTGTTTAATTGAATCTGCCAACTTGATTGGTGTGAAAAGCTGGCTTTGATCTTAGTTGTGCTTATTTCGTGTTTTTGTGCTGGTTTTTGATCGCGAAGGGTTAGTGAGGTACAATAGATAACAGGAGTCATTACAATGCTCTGAGATCATGTTCGGGGAGGAGAGGTGCTTCTTCAGAGAGAAATGGATATAGACTGCGAGTAGCATCGTGGAATGTAGGCACCCTTACTAGTAAGTTATTAGAGTTAATTGATGTGCTGAATAGACGTAGGGTGCAAATAGCATGCCTTCAGGAGACTAGATGGCGGGGTGGGAGATCAAAAGAGTGCAATGGTTATAAACTGTGGTATTCAGGGTCAGATGGTACAAAAAATGGAGTAGGTTTTCTAGTTGCTAAAGAACTTCAGGATAATGTAGTGGAGGTGAGAAGATACGATGATAGACTTATGCTGTTAAGAATAGTAATAGGGGATGAGGTAGTGACAGTAGTTAGTGCGTATGCACCACAAGTTGGATTAGGGGAAACGGAAAGAAATAGGTTTTGGGAGACCTTAGATCATGTTATGGGGGAAATACCTAGAGAAGAAAAAATATGCATAGGAGGTGATTTTAATGGGCATATCGGTAAGGGTAACGATCAATTCCCGTCGGTTCATGGAGGCTTTGGGTTTGGTCTGAGGAATGAAGGCGGAAGGGAGCTCCTTGACTTTGCTTTAGCGCATGACCTAGGCATCATAAACTCGTTTTTTAAGAAAAGAGACTCGCATCTAATCACGTTTAGCAACGGCGGGAGACACACGCAGATAGACTATCTGCTGATGAGGGGAGAAGACCGTAACTCGTGGAAGGACTGTAAGACAATCCCGGGAGAGTCTGTAGTGACTCAACATCATATGTTGGTGGCTGATCTACGCCTGAAGAGAGCAATTGTCCGGCCAATTAAGAGATTTAGACCTACGATCAGATGGGGCCAGCTCAAGGACGAAAAGATTACTACCTTTAGAGATAAGGTCATACCAATGATCCAAACTAGGCCACAGAAAGACGCAAATCAAATGTGGGAAGAAATGGCAACTACAGTTATACAAGCAGCTAAAGAAACTCTTGGACTTGCAACAAATAGGACAGTAGGTCAGAAGGAATCCTGGTGGTGGAACGATAATGTACAGGAGAAGGTAAAAATTAAACAACAAAGTTTTAGAGACCTTTTACAATGTAATAATGACGAAGAACGAGCAGAGCTAAAACATAAATATAAGGAGGCTAAGAGAGAGGCGAAAAAATCTGTGTCAGAGGCAAAGAACACAGCGTACGAGAAAATGTATAAGCGATTAGAGACGAAAGAAGGAGAATATGACATGTTTAAGATTTCCAGGGCAAGAGAAAGGGGAAGACAAGACCTCAGAATGGTAAAGTTTATAAAGGCTGCAGATGGAAAGGTCTTGGTGAAGGAGAACGACATCAAGGCGAGATGGAAAACTTACTTCGATAACCTTTTCAACATAACGAACCCTAATCAACAATCTGCCATCGATAAAACAACCCAACCAAACCAACAAAACAAGTGTTATTGTAGAAGTATCACTGTCGACGAGGTTATGAGGGCGCTGAAGAAAATGGGAAGGGCTAAGGCAGTAGGGTTAGACAACATACCGATTGAAGTGTGGAAGTGCCTAGGAGACGAGGGCCTGGAATGGTTAACAGACTTATTCAACACTATCGTCAAAACCGGGAGGATGCCAGAGCAATGGAGAAGCAGTGTCATAGTCCCCATATATAAGAATAAAGGAGATGTACAATGTTGCACAAATTACAGGGGAATTAAGCTATTGAGTCACACGATGAAACTATGGGAAAGAGTTATTGACACGAGAATTAGACGAGAAACCCAGATAACGGTAAACCAATTTGGATTTATGCCAGGACGCTCCACAACAGAAGCCATACACGTCATAAGAAGGATAATGGAGAAATATAGAGAAAAGAAAAGGGACCTACATATGGTTTTCATTGACCTAGAAAAAGCATATGACAGTGTGCCGCGTCAACTCATTTGGGAAAGTCTACGACTTAGAAGGGTACCAGAGAGGTATATCAAAATAATAATGGATATGTATGAAGGGGCAAAAACGTGTGTGCGAGCACCAGTCGGAGACACAGACTTTTTCCCGGTGGAGGTGGGACTACACCAAGGATCGGCATTGAGTCCATTTCTCTTCACAATAGTGTTGGATGAGATAACGAAGTCTATACAAGAACCAGTCCCGTGGTGCATGCTGTTTGCGGATGATATCGTCTTAATATCAGAATCAAAAAAGGTGCTTAACGAGAGGCTAGAACAGTGGAGAGCCGCACTAGAGAGAAGAGGCTTAAGGATAAGTCGCTCTAAGACGGAATACATGCATTGTAACTTTAGTGGGGGGGATGAAGAGGACACCCAAATAAGTATCCAGGGTATGACAGTACCACAGACATCTAGGTTTAAATACTTGGGCTCGTACGTACAGGAGGACGGAGAAATACACAACGATGTAGCTCACCGTGTGCAGTCAGGATGGTGCAAATGGAGAGCAGCATCAGGGATCCTGTGTGATAAGAGGTTCCCAGCAAAACTAAAGGGAAAACTATACAGAGCGGCAGTTCGTCCAGCTATGTTATACGGAACAGAATGTTGGGCCATAAAGAAATCGCACCAGAGACAAATTGAGGTCGCGGAAATGCGAATGCTGAGGTGGATGTGTGGCCACACAAGATTGGACCGAATAAGAAACGACGTGTTTCGGCAGAGGCTAGAGGTGGCTGGTATCACAGATAAAATACGAGAGGGAAGATTAAGATGGTTTGGGCACGTAAAGCGGAGGCCGTTCGTAGCACCTGTTAGAGCAGTAGAGAACATCAACGTAGAGGGTAGGAGGAGTAGAGGTAGACCTAGGTTGACTTGGGACGAGGTAATTAGGCGAGATATGGTAGACTTGCACCTCTCTGAGCACATGATCGAGGATAGGAGTGCGTGGAGGCGTAGAATTAAAATTAAGGACTTTTAGCAGGATCTGTGGGTAGGAAGGGTAGTCGTAGACTTAGTTGCGGGACCCCTGTTTTCTTTAATCTGCCCTTTCGCGCGTTTCTTGAAGAGTATCTGTTGTACTCAATTTCTCAGCTTTTATGTGATCTTTACCTGTGTGTTGTATGCTGTATACCATAATTGTTACGGTTATTGTTTTCCTTACTGAGTCGGGGGTCTCTTCGGAAGCGGTCTCTCTATTTTCCATGATAGAGGAAAGACTCGCCACCAACCACCCCTCCCAGACCCTGCTCGTGAGTGGGATTTACTGGGTATGTTTGTTTGTTTGTTTTAATAAGTGGTTGAAGAGTTGCATAAGCAAAAAGTGCAGGAATCAGCCATGTTATGAATTTTTCAGCTTCATGTGAAATCGAAGGACTTTGACCCATAAAAACGAGTATGGATCCCATATATCTCCATAAGACGGATAGCGGAATGCAAACTAGTAAAAGAGAGAAAATGGCAGTGTAAGTTTGAGTTCCAAATTTCTTGAATTGTTGAGCTCCATAAGCCTGTCCACATAATGTTTCCAGTGCACTTGCCATCCCCAACTGTAGATTCAAATTGTCCGAAATCCAAATGAATAATGCTCTTAGAATTTAATTGTATATATACTCCATCTATCAAATTAGTTAACAATTTTTCTTGAAAAATAAGTTTTTCTTGTTTGTTTTATTTTGAGTCTAATTAATATCTACTTTAGTGTAAACAATGTATATGTTTTGATACTGATACAAAGTTTAAGAAAAACTAGCTTTAAAGGTCATAACTTCCAAATCTTGAGAACCATCATGGTTTTTTCTAGATTGTTCGGTTTTGTTTATTTTCTTTTACAAAGTAAATCTAGGGTGTGTTAAGAGTCTAGCCTCGTTTGAGCTAGTTTAAGCTTTAGTTGAGTTTGTTTAACTAAAGAATGCTTGTTTCAAGCATTATGTAGCTTGGCTCTTGAAAATTTTTTCAAACTTTAAGCTTCGCTCAAGTTTGACATATATATTATTATATTATTTTTATGCATATATAATTATATTTTTTGTATATATATGACATATACATATATTTTTTGGTAATTTTTATTGAAACTCTATATATGTAATAATACTAATTACATAGTTATATATTTATGCTCGCTTAAATTCGCGAGTCTAGTCAAACTTGATGTACGAAACTTGGGCTTAAGCTCGACTTTGCTTAAGCTTGGGTCAATTGATACTCCCTATTTTACACCCCTAGGTAAAAGATGTGATATCACCATCATTTTTTCACCTATTTATCTTAGGCAAATAATTTTTCGTCATCTAATGTCAATTTTGAATATAAACACCTACATAAGGGCCCCCTTTAGTAATATATCATCACTTTTTGGTGTTATTTTGTTTTGCATCAGAATTCGGAAACAGGCATGAAAGCAATTTTTTCAGTAAGCCACGTTATTAACTCTTTCACTCCCTGCTATACATATCAATCCAAAATGCAAAAGAGTGAGAGACTAGGCTGCGGACTCCACAATTATTCAACTCTATCACGTCTCTAATAAGGGACATTCTGATGGTAAAATAAAAAGAGATTTTTAACCAGATATTCACAGGTGCAAAACTTGTAGACTAAATATGCGATGATTTTAGTTTTAGAGTAGGAGTAGAGTAAATCGTGTGTTTTTTGGTAAAAAAGAACAGAAACAATAGAGAAGCAACACATGATACTAAACTTCTAATTGAAGCAACTTGAACTATAATATGAACTTATTAGAGCTATTATTAAAAACTATCTCCATAAACAGTGTGTTCATGGTCCAGTTCAACCACTTTTAACAAAACCGTTAACACACGAAACAAATCCAAACCGTTTGGATCTCAAAAGCCGACTTACTACGGTTTGAACTGTTCCATGCCTTTCAGTGTTTATAAACACCACTGATTATTGCCAGTATGAATGAGATCATTACAGTTTTAATTTTAAACTCAAATTAGCAACGCCGATAGACTTTTGTTGCATAATTTGTTTTAAATCTGAACAATATCATCAATTTTCCCTAAATGTTCATCTTCAGTTCTTCACCAATTTTCAAACTACAAAAGTAAACTATCATTCACATCAAAATCAAATCGTAAATTGTAACAAATTCATGAACAATCACATACCACAAGCTCTACAATTAGCATGTAAAACTCAGATCATTCAATTTTCGAATTCATCATCATCAAACATACAAGTGAGACAGATTGAGAGCGAGAACTTATCATCAATTTCCCCTAAATGTTCATCTTCACCAATTTTCAAATCAGAAAGTGAACTATCATTCATATCAAAATCAAATCGTAACAAATTCATAAACAATCACTGAATCACATACCACAAGCTCTACAATTAGCATGTTAAAACCTAAAACCTCAGATCATTCAATTTTCGAATTCATCATCATCAAACATGCGTTTGTGAGAGAAATAGAGAGATTAAACTTACGAGTAAGCTGAAACCAGTGACGTTCGAAATGGAGATCGCAATAGCGGTGCTCGAAAGAGCAAGTTCGCCGATGTGACCGACCATCATGACGGAGATAACCTGCAACAAAAACTGCGATAGAGTCACCGCCACCATTGGTGCTGCTATGTGACCGAATTTCTTCGACTCTTCTACAAACACACTCCATGTGATCAATCTATTATTATTATTGCGATAACTGTCTCTTCGTTCTGATAGTAATAATGCTTCTTCCATTGGCTCTATCGCCACCGCGTCAGCTCACGCGCCGCCGTACCACCGCCGGAGTTACTCACCGGAGTATTTCACTGGTGTGGCGTTGTCAGATGGTGTTGTGGAGTAATTTGGCTTTGTCATTCTAAAGGAAATGAAAGTTATCGTTTCATAAACTGACATTGATTCATTGTCAAGTGAATTTAAAAATTATTATGGTCTACAATTGTTTCTATATAAAATAAAATAAGGTTCAATCGGCTTTTAAAAAGTCAAATTATTTAAATTTCCTTTGTGAAGACATTGTACGTGCGTGATAAAATATAAAGTAACAATCAACTAAATTTTTTTCCAGACTAAATTCACGTCAAACCGTAAAATAACTTGAATTTATACAGTTTAACAAAAACGTATTATAACTTACCCGCATCTTTTCCAAACAAAATTATATCAAAACTTAGGCCAAGCCAAAACGTACATAAAAAACATAAATTATAATAGTCCCGACTTATTTCCAAGCTAAATTTACGTTGAAACATAAATTGAAAAACGTTTTATATTTGACCTGACTCATTTGTGAGTACAACTTACATCTATTACGTAGGTGAACGTCGAAATGTAAATTATCTCATACCGTATATGAAAAAGTTTTATATTTGACCTGACTCGTACCAATACATACCTAGAAAATCCGAACGTAAGAAATTAATTTTTTGGTAAAAAATATAATTGTAAACCTGGAATTTTAAAAACTTAAGGGATTCAAAGTTGACCGTCAGATCTAAATTTAATAAACAACTACAATTCAAAAAACATACAATTATTATGTATTTATTTATTGTTATTATATAATACAATCCATAAATATATTATTATTATTTTATTAATATTTTTACTGTTCAAGTCCATATATAAACTATTATAGGAGTACTTACTAAAGTCAATCTCACTCAAATAATCATAAAATACATAGATTTGACCTGCACAAGATTTTACTTATAATAATAATTGTGAATGAATTTAATATATATATATATATATATATATATATATATATATATATATATATATATATATATATATATATATATATATATATATATATATATACACACACACACACACACACACTATATATATATATATATATATATATATATATATATATATATATATATATATATATATCACAAAAATGATATCAAATGTGAATTTATGATTATTATTTCAAAGAACTGATTATTTTTAATCAAACTGAAAGTTAAAACTATCACCAGTTAAATTATTTTTGAGCTACTATGAGCCAATGGATAATATGATTATCAAAAACTAATTTTCCAAAAGTAAAGATAACCATTAAAGATATATTATTATGTTTGGCTGATGATAAATTTATACCTATACTTAATTATTAAAATTTAAAAACTAGTAATACTGAAAATTACATATTTTAGACAAAAAATTACAAAATAAAAAAATAAATATTAATATTCAAACTATTATGTTAGGCTGATGATAATTTATACTAATAATTCTAAAGATAATTTAATTTTGCACATAATGATGATTATAATTAGAATTGAAAAACTTTTAATGTGAAAATTAAGTGTAAATCAAATCTGAATTTGTCAACTAGAATTGTTATTTACAACTCAAGTAAAACTTAGAAATATCATTAGTGAAAATGTATTGCTATTCGCTAATGATTATTAAAATTTAATTTGCATTTATAAATTTATATTTACTCTAGTTGTCTTTTAAAATTATGATCTTAGTTTCAATATGATCCTCACTAATAAGGTATATTGCTACTTGTATAGAAATATTGAATTGAAATTGTTTAGAATGCATCCGTTGTGAATGTTACGTATATCTAGTTATCTACTATATAACATGTCAATTTGCAACTTAAATAAAACTAGTGTTTTACCTCGGCGCGCGTTGCGCGCGTGGTAAACCGTTAAAACAAAGCTTCTATATTATACATCTACTTTTAATAACAAACGTGCTGGAGGGGCTTACATCGTATATTGTTAGGCTCAAAAACGTAATTGGAATGAGGGCATATGGCTGCAGAGGGTTGCGGGTAACAACCCACCGTCCTCAAGATCTGTCACGCCAAGTTGCACCTGATTCAAAGTTTATGTATTGGGTTTACGGTCATCACAACCATACGATAAAATCCAACCAACAAATCTTAACCACAGAAAGATAGAGATAACAGTGATGCCTAAGATGATCGAATACCTGCCATCATAGGCTCAATGCAATATACAGAAAGCCAACTACATCAAACATTCACAGATAACAACATATTGGTGTCGTAACCCCCTACTCGTATACATCCAACCAACATGTGAAGTTGGAAACAAATAAAGGAACAAAAGTATTTCAAGCAAAGGATCCCAAAAACTGTAACGCCTCAACCGACAAAAGAAGGGGAAACCAGAGAGGCGCAGAGTCTCTAAGGGTTTAATCGGCCGACATGCAACCACCGAGACCGTAACCGGCGAGAAAGGAGCACAAATGAAGGTCGAAACGACCGGCCAAACCGTAAATCGAGCGCCGGAATGGAGGCCCCCTGGCTGATAGGCACGCTTCTTTCTCACCGCAACACCCACAAAACCCCAACCTCATGCACCACCTCGAGCGTCATCGCCGGAAATATCAATAAAACCGTAAAGACGCTTGAATCGGCGACAGCGACAACCACCTGAGGGTTAATATGCAAACCTTGTGGCGATGGCGGCAGCAAGCGGCGGTCAGCGGCGGTCGGCGACGGCCCGTGAAACCTGAGGGTTACACAGACGCCACCAAGCCGGTGATGTCGGAGCCCACAGATCTAGGCCGCTTTAAACACGCACCACCATCCACAGACGGCGCGATACACGGCTTGACCGGAGGCGCCACCCACAAACAAAACCATCGACCACCAACCGCCGACATAGGCCTCTCTTGGCCGACAAAAGGGTGAGTCGGCGCAAACGTAGAAGAAAAACACAGACCGATCTCTCTCTCTCTAGAATTAAACGGTAAGGTTAAATGGGTGAACATTGCTCTTATAAACAAAACAAGAACATGTTGTACATCACGCTTAAGAAGTAAAAAAACAACTATTCATTTCAGTTGCAAAATTAATAGTATATAATAACACATCATGTACATTTATTGATGATGTGGTTTGTTGGTTTGCCAACTCGTATCGATAAGTCGAAATCCTATAATTGTACCATCTTTTATGTTCAACTTTGTCGCGGTTGTTATAGTCCTATGTATATAAATCACACTTATTCGTAAAGCATACGATCATATAAGGCCTTGTCATATTAGATCGCACACCATATAAGGCCTAAATTCCTAAAGTGTAACATCAAATTGATCGAATCTACCAGATTTTCATGATTTCTCGTTCTTGATCTAAATCTTCATTTAAAAGTTAAACAACAGTAAATAAAGCTAAAATTCATTAAAAAAAAAGATGAATTCATAACCAATAACACATGACAACAAATAAATTTTGAATTGAATATCGTTAAACCTTCACTTATTATTTATTATAAGTTATAGCAAATTAATCTGTCATACAATATTAAAAATCTAACACGAACGAAACAAGATTAACCTTGGTCAGCATATGCAAATCAATGTAAGAAGAATATTCAAATTATAGGAAAGTGAAAAGGATGTAATATCTAAGATTCAATACAACAATTGAATATTATACAACTACATACATATAGAAAACTAAGAGACAAATTATGAAAGATGATATGTTAATGTGCCGGTACATTAATCAAGTCAAATCAAATGAAATGCAGAGGTTTAATAAGACCAAACAAATAACATGTATGAACATACACAAGTTTTTCATTTTATCTTTATAATTACACTAAAAATTATTATTCTTTTCTCTCCTATTAAATTAAATAAAACTTATTATACCTTTATCATTGCATATAGCCTCTCGTCTAATCAAAACCATTTTCAAAAATATTAAAAAATTTATAAGACCAAACAATGTTATCCAAATATAAAAATTTACAGTAATATTTACTCTCTTCTCTACTTAAAATCACTCATAACCATTCCAAATAATATAAGAAACACGCTCACAAATAATATAAAAACCTACTATAAATGCTCTAATAAACACCAAGGTGGAAAGCATGTGTAATGTAAGGTTTTTGAAAATATCTGTGAAATGACTTCTATGCGGACAATCATAATCCTCAATTGCAAGATTCAGAAGCATGGATCATCACATAACTGTTTCAGGTCTAACATATGTAAGAATCATTGCAAGTGAAACGCAAATTGAAGACGCGACACATCTTGCTTTATTCAATGACACTTTTCTAGCTTGGATCGGTTTGAATTTCTGATAAAAATTTTCAAAACCAAAATAAACTGAACCAAATAAACCAATGTTCGACCAATGAACACCCCAACCAGAAGATTGATGCATTAACTTGTGATGGTTTAATAAACCAACCATAAACCTCATAAAACGACTTAAAGGGTCATTCGAGCAAGAAAATAATGTATTGGATGATATCGCAGTAACTATTACAAAAAGCTAAAGACTGAATCACTCATAAAAAATTCCAGGCAGAGCCTAGAAGTTAAGAAAATGCAGAGCAAAAACTGAAAAAAAAGTACCACAGATTTTAAATTGCAAGATTTTTTAAAACATATAACGTCATATTTTTGTGAAATAAAAGCAAACTAACGAATTCGGATAAAAATAATCATATTCTTTAATGCCAAACATAAATAAAAGAGACAAAATCATCTAGGAAATAGCCTCATTTCAATGGGATAAACCTGGAGGAGTGGGTGGCACCAATACCAGGTCTACCGTGCTTCACGGGCTTGTATGAAATCGAGAATTCAGCAAGGTAGTGACCAATCATCTCCGGCTTGATTTCAATCTGGTTGAAAGTCTTGCCGTTGTAGACACCCACAACACTCCCGATCATTTCTGGGACGATGATCATGTTCCTCAAGTGAGTCTTCACAAGCTCTGGCTTCTCACCAGGTGGTGCCTCGCGTTTCTGCCCAAATAACATTCATAATTCAGCATTTGTGAAATTAAAAGCTACCAAAACAAATATTTGCAACCTTTTTATAAAAACAACTAAATATGTTCATTTTGAATTAGCATAAGAAAACAAAATTAATAGACAATTAGAAAACTTTATACTGAATGCAAAGTTCCACACAAGTATTAGCTTGAAACATATTAATAACCTATACTTTAAGCAGATGCTTAATGCTCCACTCATCAATTTGGTTCTACAATGCAAGCATCAGAAGCAAATAATGCAATGATGGGGTGATGAGATCGCATTCTGATGTGTGAACAAATTAGACCCTCAATCGCAATGTGCAAGAGTTTTTCAGATCATTTTGCACAAATCCAACCATCAATTGAACAAATCAACCATCAATTGAGTAATGGATTAGAGTACTTTAACAAATTAGACCATCAATTGAACAAATATGACTAGAGATGCTAAACATTAGGCTTTTTAGCTTTTAAAAGTTAACAATTTATAATATCATCTATATATAACCTTGAAGGCTTTAGTAATGCACACCCTTGGCCTTTTTAAAAGTAATCTCCTCAATTCAGATGATTATAAGCAGAAATTAACCAATTTTCGAACTTGATTAATAAACAACAAAACTATCATCGTAAGACAGTAGAGAAAACATACAGCTTTACGCAGCTTCTTAATCAAAGCCATGGGTTTCCTCTTCAATCCTCTCTGAAACCTAATCAAAATCCAGTAAAAACACAATCTCGTGCAAATTCAAACCAAATTTGTCAAATAAACACATGATACCTTCTGCGAGCACGAGCAGTGAAGAGCTTCACAAGCTCATCAGTGGACATATCAAGCAGAGCATCCAAATCAACTCCTCTGAAACTGAATTTCTTAAACGTTCTCTTCTTCGGTGCTCCGGCTGCGGCTACATCAACCTCAACTTCCGCCTGCAAAAGCAGATCGTCGGATCAAATTGAAATCAAAATTGATAAGAGAAACGAAAGTTAGATCGATGATTACCATTGTTGATCTAATCTGCTAGAAGCGAAGCTGTTGATCTCTCGTGACGGAGGCAAACGGCGTCTAGGGTTCCGATGATGGTGAGTAAGGAGAAGAAAGTAAAGAGCTCTATTGTATATACAGGCTTAGGGTTTGGGCCCGATTTTAGATTTTAATGTTTGGGCCTGTAAATATGATTAATGGGCTGCAGTTTAGAATCCAAACCGGGTTAGGTTGAACCCGGTTTGGGTCTTAATCAACAAATTTCGACCCGAGTTTCATCGGGTTTCAGGTTGGGTCCAAACCGGGCTCATATTATGTAATTTATAAATAATATTATGGATCCATAGCGCCTTGAACCGAGTCGGGTTTGGGTCAGATCGAGTCGGGTCATGGAGAACCCGGGTTGGTGAAATGAAGGACCCAGTTTAGAATTGTGTTGTTACACTAGGTCGGAACGGGGTTGGGGGAACCGGTTGAACCCGAGTCGGTTTGGGTCGGGTGATGAACCTGGTTTCGTTGTGCACCTCTACTTGAGTTTGTACTCTCAAGCGGTCCAACCCGAAGACCCGAATAGTAACTGAATCTGGTATACTACAAATTGGTTTGGAACCAATAGAAACCTTAGGTTTGGGACGGCTTATGATTCTCTCAATTGAAACTGGTTTATCTCAAACAAAAAACAGATGAAACTATTCTAACTGATCAAAAACCTGGTTTCAATCCGAATCAGTTTAAAATTTAGTCCCTTTTTGAGTTTTTGTCGATTAAACCAAATCGGTTTACAACTAGAACGGGTTTCTTAAAAAAAGGGTTTGTGCACCACTATGTATTAGTGTTGTGGTAAATTATCAATTTAGAAATGTTTACAACTATTTTTTTTAACAAATGTTTCTATTCATTATGGTCCAAATTATCAATTTAGAAATTCTATAAGACAACATAAACCTAGCTGGACAAAATCAAACCACAGACAATGCTAAATATAATAAATACAATACAATTGATTCGCGCATAAGATATTTCTATTTAATTTACGAGATATGGGGAAAAATTTATCTTATTTAAAATGTGCAAAATTTATCACGTATTCTTGTTAAATCTGCACCTAACGATATCATCTAATTAGTAACAACTTCGGTTTGCTCTGCTTGTGAAATAAAGTATCACAAGTCACGTTCCTTTGTGGTTTTGTTTTCAACTTTTTATATTGTTTGTTACATTTTTTTAAGTAAATTAAGAAAATTTTTGTTTTGTTTTAACTATGTTCGTTTCAACTGTGTTTTATTTATAATAAAATGTAAAACTAAAAAAATATGAAAGCATGTTGGTTTAAAAAACAAAGTATAATGAGTTGATTGAAGAGAAAAATAGGGGAAAAAACAACTAATAATAAGTTAAATACAAATAAACTTTATAAATAATATGATGTGTTGATTGAAAATACACAAGCCAGAATAAAGTAAATTATGATAAGACGATGAAAAAACTAGTTTGATAAATCTTCTTAAAAAACCACAGTAATTAGATAAATAAAATTTTCAATCGTATCAACACGACTGAAAACTCCATTCCTATGTCAGAATACACCTGTCATCTGGCTTGCAACGAAACATTTAGTTTCGACAACTGATTCGTTAACGCATGGGTTTGATAAGACGCGAGTCTTGGCATCTTGTATTAGATGTGTCCAAAATAATAAGCCAAGAAAATTACAAAGAGAATTTATTTTTGGCTAACTCAGGCCATTTGAAAATTGTTTGGACGTCCATGAAGAAATAGACGTGTGTACAAAAAGAATTCACATGCATACAGTTGTATGAAAATAATAGGAATACAATAACCAATTACTACTTTTTTATATAATAACATATGCTATATCTATTTGCTTTCACTCAAAATTCAGAATTTCAAAGACCTAAGGTCAATTGTGGTGTCATTTAGATTATGCTATATATGTTGCATTTGGTATATTACTTGATGTTGCTGATTTGAGATTCTAGGCTATTCTTGTTTGTTAATGCTTACTGTACAATTTTAATTAACAGAACCAAAGAGTAGTTAATAAAGCAAGAGTGGATATAAATTACTAACTAAAATATGAGAAGGTGTCTACTACAATCCTTGTAAAAGTTACTTAGATAACATCCATTAAAATATGAATGGTTTCACTAACGGTTATATATTTTAAGTTTGTACCTTATATATCTTTTGAGTTACCTGAAGGTATAATAAGTTTTATGGGTTCTCCCTTACCTACAGTTAAGTTCTATAAACTTTATAGAACTTAGCTGTAGGTAAGAAAGTTAAAGAGTATATTTTCACTCTCATTGTTGAGCCACCATGGTGTGTTATTTCACTTATCTGTTAACTTTTTAGTAGCTACTTGAGATTGAAACTTGGTTTGAGACTTATATGAGATTTGATTAGTTTAAGTAGCAATTGATTAGTTATTAGTTTAATAGTTATTTTGTTAAATAGTTGATTTCATGGGCTAAACTTTTTTAGAGTATTCCATCTAATCTTATCATCCTTTAATGTAATTCAATACAATTTCAATTTTGTTTTTTTATTGTTGATGATCAGGAGGAGGTTTGGTGAAGTTAACCCTGCTGGCATCATGTTATATAACAAAACCATTGACAATTAGATTCTCAAAGGTGCTATAAGTTAAGGTATGCAAACCCTTATGTCTCTTTTGTTATTTCTAGCTTCAAATTTCCTTTCTTATTTATAATTTAGTAGATTTATAGATGCTTAAGAAGTTATGTTTATATAAATATTATAAAATTATTAATTTGCAAAACATAAAGGTGAAAGGTCCTCATGCAAGTTGCGATGGCGGTGGTTCCGGTGGCTATGATGCCTACTAGGGATTGGGTTTCGGTTACCTTTTGTTTGATATTGATGCATTGATCTTGCAGGATAATTTGACCAGAAGATGCGGTGAAATTGACGAGTAAAATACTTCTTCCCTCTTTGTATGTTGACACCCTCACGTACGTAGAATTGAAAACCTTGAATTTCCTAATAATATGTTAATTAATGAGTGTTTATTGATAATTTTACATATTATTATATAATATAGAATCATTATGAGTTAGTCTCCTTGAAATTGAAATTGAGATGGTGTTTGAATGGATTGATATTATGAGTTAGTCTCCTTGATTGTTCTTTGTACTTCAGAAGTGGTGTTCAAAACTAAATCCTACACTTTGTGAGGTCACAAGAATGTTTTCACAAATTTAACTTGGTTAATAAACCGCTTATACTTCTTGATAAAGAGCTAATAACACCCCTTTATGGGTTAACAAACAAAATGTTGTACACAAAAATGTTCAAGTTTCCTTACAAGAATGTTTACTTTGCACAGGTTCATTTGGAGTTCACTTTGCACAGGTTCATTTGGAGTTCACTTGCCACAATTAAAGTTTGTTTCTTAATCCCTATGCTTTTTATTTTGTCTTTTAGGGACCTTACAATCAACTGTGAAGCGTGGTTTTAAATTACTTGTTTTAATTTTCATGTGATCATATATACTAGACGTTGTAATTGGTTTTAAACTAGTATAAAGCCCCTCGCCTTGCAACGGGGGCATAAAATCATTCCAAGTAGCACGAACGGCACACCATTGTCAGTGACCACCGACATCGAAAAAGCTTGTTTAAAAAAAATAAAAAACGAAAAAAATAAAACCGAACAAAAAATAGGTCAAAACGTTGAATCACACATGAGAAACGTAAAACATATAAGATAATAAGTCAATCTAGGATCAGCTCGTAGCGATAAGAACGTTAAACGGGAGGAAATAGATGTAAAAACGTTATACCAAACACTCACGCTGATGCATGTGAACTCGCAAAACTTAGACTGTAAAACGCAAAGTTTATAAAATATGAAGAGTATAGGGACCAATGTTGAAAGTTTGGGCTAAATTGCAAAATATATAAAAGTTATGGGTTAGAGGTTAAAAATAAATAAAATGACAAAGACGGGTATAACCCACATTAATGCATATATACAACACATAATGCATACTAAAGTTACAAATTAATATTATATAAATTACTTGTTTTAATTTTCATGTGATCATATATAGTAGATGTTGTAATTTGTGTGTAAGATTTTGACTGTGTATCACATGTATTTCGAATAGTTCTCTACATTTTCTTAGAATTGTACACAACTGGCATGAGTTCCTTTTTTGAGTTATCATTAATAGCTTAAGATAGAGATCAGTCGTCTCCTAATCTTACGTAACATCTATAAATTGTCATCACCGCCGCATATCGCGGGTTTTCTACTAGTCATTTTTATATGAAGGAGAAATGAATGTTGGTACATACATGTCTTTTACTAGGAAGCGAAATGTCACAAGTAAATACACAACACAACACCCATTTTGTTCAAGTTTTTGAAGGAAAACAAGCAAGCTAACCATTGGGGTGGGTGGTGTCACTTGAAATTAGAATTGATTTAGATTACATGGGCTTCATTCTTGAGCTTGTCTAGTAATTCATCGACGGAAGAAAGCATCACCCCCGCCTTTCTCAGCGGGGGTGGTGTCACTTGAACAACCTCCAAATCACTTGTGGGTGCTACCTTTAAGTCCTCTACACTCATTTTCTTGATGGGTTTTGATTTAGCCTTCATTATGTTGGGGAGTGTTGCATAGCGCGGCTGGTTCAGCCTGAGATCCGTGCTGCATTCGCATCACATCAGCATAATAGATACTATTAGATTTATTATTGAAACTTGGCTGTTTGATTCAGTATCTGACTGACTCTGCTGAATGATAAAAATAAGCATATTATCCTTGTATTTTAACTGGTGTTATGTAATAACTTCATTCATAAATTATTATTTTAACACACAAAAAACCATCAAAAAACAAAATCCACTACCATCACCATCTCTATCTCTCTTGCACCCACTACCATCACCATCAAAATCCAAAACCCCCTCTCTACATCCCCTCCCGACCACCACCAGCCTCCACCACCGCCACCGCCACCGCATCTAATCCACCTTCTGCAACCCTCTGAAACCCATCAAAGATTCAATCTTTACCATCAATTCATTGATTCACACACCCACCGACATATGCAAACACCCAACACCATCTTAACCATCACCACACTCCTCTCGCGGTGGACCGGCAGAGGGGATCGCGCGAACCCACGGACCCGGTCAGAACAATCCCACAGCCACATCAAACACACGGAACTCAAACACCCCCTAAGTTTATTATTGAATCAAAGATACAACTTACGTGATGACTGCAGGCAAGCGTAAACATACAGTCTCAATGCCACCATCAACCTCTCTATCAACTGTTGCGGTGTTGTTGCCTTTGTCAAGAACAACCTTAAGAAAGAGGAAATAAGTAAGTAAGTTTGATACTTTGATCTGCTAATGTAGAAGAAATATAATCGTCGTTGATTAGTAATTGGTACCTTAGAGGCAAAGGTCCCTTGAGGCCAATTTAGAAGTGCAGCGAGCATCTGCCCCGTTTGATTGCAATCATCATCGATCGCTTGTTTGCCTAAAATGACGAGGGCGGGGTTCTCGAGGTGCACAAGGGCCTTGAGAACCTTCGAGACGGCGAGTGGGCTAGGGCTAGGGCTAGGGCTGGGGCTGGTTGAGTCCACGTGGATGGCTCGGTCCGCACCCATGGCTAGAGCCGTGCGGAGGGTGTCGACGCACTCGGTCGGGCCAACGCTCACCGCCACAACCTCCGAACCAAAGCCTGAGTCTCTGATCCTAAGGGCTTCTTCAACGGCGATTTCGCAGAAGGGGTTCATCGACATCTTCACGTTTCTCGTCTCAACGCCACTCTACGCATACAATCAATCATCAATCATCAATCAATCAAGAGTTTAACCCTAATTTGAGTTGCTGTTGATTGCCTTGACTTACCTTGTCGGCTTTGATTCGGATTTTGACCGCATAGTCAACCACTCGCTTGATGGCCACCATGATCTTCATCCTCTTCTCTTTCTCTTTCTTTTTTTTTTCTTTTTTTTTTATATGTTTTATCAAACAAACCCTCACCCCAATTCTATCAATATTGCTATTACTATACGTCTATACGCCACCAACACCCACCTTGTTTCCATTTCCTTTTTTCTTTTTTTTTTAATTGAATTTGCATTTTAATAATCCAAGAAGCCCATTCTTGAGTCAAGGGAGAAGCATGAGCCTAGTGATCCTACCGTAAACGAGTCGAGCCAGGATGGGTTCGAGTTCGAGCTTGAAATTTATCGAGACGAGCTGAGCCGAGCCGGTTTGAAAATTTTAACGAGCTCAAAACATCGGCTCGAGTTCGGCTCGTGAAAAACTCGAGCCAGCTCATGGCTCGTTCGAGCCGGCTCGATTTAAACTTTTTTTTTATTTTTTCACATTAAATTATATGAAAACATAAAAAATATATATTAGAGTTTTTACCTTTTGTTGGATACTCCGTACTTAGGGGAACAACTATCAATAATATTGAATATAAACAATTTTTACTATCAAGTTATATATATTTTAAATAAACTATTTAATATTTTTAAAAGAATCCATTTTTATTTTAACAACATACTCGAACCGAGCTAACCCTGGCTCGAGTTCGGCTCGTTTAGAATTCGAGCCGAGCCGAACCGGCTCGTTTAGATACAAGCTTTTTTCGGCTCGAGTGTTTGGTTTCTACCGACTTCACATATTACCACTGAGCTACTTGATAGCTGCGGAAAGACCAAGCTAATACCAATCTAGTGATCTTGCTACCTACTTGTAGATCTTCCTTCTTGCAAATTACAAATGTTAAGGATGAAAATCACAAACACGGCACTACAAAACATAATCATTTAAACTCATAATTTTCTCTTAGTAAAAAATAACAAGAATACAAAGATTCACGTGCTTCAGTTTAAGAAGCAGCCTACGTTCATGGTCACAGTAACGCGTCTGTTTTAATATGACATGTTAAGAATAACTGTCAAAGATGAAGACTATATATATGTAGTTAAAATAACATGTTCCTATTTGAATGTAACAACTATTATATCTGCAGTTCCTAACAATTTTTATGCTAGTTGCCTAAAGCTATGTCGCAACTCCTACATCGAACACACTATCCTTAATTCTACTCGTAAATCCATTAATTGTCCATTTCGTAAAACCCAAACCGCACCAGTTTAGAATATAGCTAAACAAATCATATACGAACGAAGGGTATTTTAGTAATTTCATACAAACCTAACACTCCAAGAAGAAACTACTTAAACCACCACCCCTCCATCAACACTTTCAAACACCACTTTCAAATCAAAACAATAAAACAACATGAAACTCCATATTCCCACCACCACCACCACCTTCTTCTTCTTCTTCATCATCTTCATCACCACCACCACCACCACCGCAATACCACCAACCACCGCCACCAACCCTCTCCCACCACCATCAAACAACACCAACTTCATCCGTACAAGCTGCAGCACCACCCTCTACCCCCACCTCTGCTACACCTCCCTCTCCGGCTACTCCTCCGCCGTCCAACAAGACCCCGCCCGCCTCGCCTGCGTCGCCATCGGCATCACATTATCCCAAACCATCACCACAGCCAAATTCATCCACAACATCTCCCAATACACCGACTTCCACGGCGGCAGCCCGAGGGCCGCTGCCGCCGTGCATGACTGCCTCTCCGTCATCGGAGACGCCGTCGACAACCTCCGGGGGTCCCTCCGCCAGATGAGGCGCCTCAACGGCTCCGGCGAGGGGCTCCGGTTCCAGCTCAGCAATGTGCAGACGTGGATGAGTGCAGCGTTGACCGATGAGGAGACTTGTACGGACGGGTTTGACGATGTCCCCGACGGCGGAGTGAAGGCGGAGGTGGGTCGCCGGACGGTGAGGGTGAAGGAGATGACGAGTAACGCGTTGGCGTTAGTTAACGGTTTTGTTAATACTATACAAGTTCCATGATGTACGTTGATGACTAACGGTTGTTTAACGTTTTGCCGTTAAAGCCTTAAAGGTTATGATACTTGTGATAGTGTGAAAGATGGTGTAATTAAGTTTATGTAATGAATAGAGTTCGGCATTTTGTTTTATGGGTTTAGTGTATATAGTTTGTTACATTTTAATAAAGATTAAGATGTTATATATCTATATATATATTCTACGGTTAGGTTTTTATAACTGTTTCGTAATACAATAATACTGTTCACTGTCAACGAGTTGTTATATATAATCTTGACGAGGAAATATAGTAAGAGGAATATTTAATGGTTACGATTACGAAATTCGTTATTGAAAATGCTTAAAGTTAAAAGTGATGAACTGTTGTTATCGACCATCTAACATATAACCAGCTAATATATATCTTTGAATCTATGGATGATGCTTATAGTTATCAAAAGAAATTATTGTTTATACCGACATTACCTTCTGTTATACATCTTATACGTTAGAAGTTGTCTTGACGATAAAAGCTATGACCTATGTCTCATGTCAACGGTTAAGCCCATTACATTTTAAGCTAATAAAAATGGAGTGCTAAATAAGTTACGTTGATCATGTTTAGTAACATGAAATTTCTAGAACTCTAATCTTTTAAGTAAAGGTGTGTATTCATGTTATCTTTTGACCTTGGTAGTCTTTTAATTTGTTATGGCCTTATTTTAGTTTTTTTACTTTTATCTTTTGCTTTTGTGAGGCCTTTGTCTCACCAATTTATGATGAGACAATTTCAGTTGCTAACTTTTGACCTTTCAAATGAACATAAATGATGGTAAATGTTTAAAAGGGGTTGTAACATTTACTACTTTTCATTTTTTTTAGAAAATATACAAGACTAGTACATACAAATCAACTCGAGTTTGCGTTACAGAGGCTTGTTATATTACGAAACTATTTTGACCTCGCTCACCTTATGTCGAGCTTAAACGTCGTTATACTTGAACATTGTTGAGCTTGTTTACAACCTAATTAACCGATATCATTTATATAAAAGTTAAAGGTCTTCAATCCCTATAATGGATAACTGTTTGTCTCTTAAAGTGTTATCATACTTATTATTCATTATTTGTTCTCAAAAGCAAATCCTTTGATTTAGCTACATGGTATCTAATCTAATGATAGCAATTGAGCTTAAACTTTAATTTCGTCTTTTTTTATTTAATTAACTAAGTGTTTTTTTTCTTAACTCACTATCAATAAAGATATCAAATGACTCTTCTTTTATGACTCTTTTAACATAAGAATGCATTTTCTTAATCTCCGTCAATTTTATTTTAAACTATCTGGTCTTCTCATTTAATCCGTTATAGATAATACATAACTTGGATTAGCTCTGTCATACCTCTAATAGATATGTATATTCATAGACACGACGACGATGGATAATTTCCGCCTTTACTTTTGATTTACGTAGTTTTTTCAACTAGATGATGTTTGATGTCCTTTTTGTTTAAATATCACACACATTATTTGATTTTAGTTTATAGTTTCGCCTATTATGTTAATTAGATTTATCATATTTTAAAGAATCTTTATTAATGTCTATCATACATTCATACTATAAAAATTATAAAAATGTGTTCTTGGAAGTTTGGTTGTAGGGTGTTGTAGGCCACTTAGAATCATATATTTGTTCACGAGTCCTTAAATCGTGTACCTAACAAGAAAAACTATTCATAAATATTTTATTACGTGGTCTAGAAAAGTTGTGGATATAATACTTTCCTTTATTTTTGTTTCATTAGTAAAATGGATTTTCCTTTACAAAATTGTAATATATATCATTATTATGACGTCAAATCGACAACTCAAAGAGACCCCTGTCGCGTATAATTTTCGACTCGTGAAAGTTTATTCATAACTCTAAAGAAAACATGTCTTTTTACTCGACGAAAACACAAATTATACCAGGGAAATGCCAACAATGACTCAAGTTATTTATTTTTAACGATAAATATAGACATTCTTTACTCTACACACACTCTACTCTTAAAATTATCGTCTTGCAAGATTTGAACTTACAATCTTTAGTTAGGGAGTACATTATCTTACCATCAGTCTTGAGGACATCTTAACTAATATAACTATTTCATAAAATATATATAACATTATTTTTACATTTAATTTGATAAGCTAGTAATGTTGGACACCAATACAACCCTTCAATTTTCCATTGGTGATATAATGCATTTACATAGAAACAAAATGTTGTTAAGTTGTCTTGTGAATGAAAGTGACAGGAGTAAAATATAGTAAGCACAAAAGAGCATTTAGGGGGAAGGTTTTTGGGGATTGAGATGAAGACAAGTAAAACTTTGGAGGGTAGTGTGTTGTTGTTGTCAAATGATTGGAGGGCTTACAATGGACAACTTATCTCTTATATGAAGGGTTGTTTCTCTTCACGGGTTGGCATCTTGTTTCGGGCCAGGGGCGAAACCAGAGGGTCAAGGCGGGTTGGCATCTTGTGTCGAATCCACGAGGGGAACTGAGGGGTCAATAGGGACCGTTGACACCTCCTGCTCTACCATCACTAGAATTCGTTTTTGATACATTAGAAGTTTTTTTTGAAGAAAACATAAACTAGAGCTTCTAGCGATGTGAAATATAATTTTATAGTAAACTAACCAAGAAGTTCTGGTTTCGACATTAAGCTACGGTTGAGTAGGAGAAAATGATCTCTATCATTCGTATTTTTCATATTTTTATTATTGAACTTGTGGTTTCACTTTCTTTAAGAAAAAATATGTACACTAGTGAGAATCTTTATTTTAAGAAAATAACAAATTTGGTCACGATTTTAATTGTTGTGGAATTATTGAATTAACAAAGGGGTTAACAAATCCGCATCATTGTAAGCATGGTGAATAGTATTCTTTTTGTTTATGATATTCGAGTGGCTTTGGTGTCATGTGATTATAGAATGTCGGAGTGATTATTGTTCTTTGAATTGGACCCAAGTGAAATGTTGTCGTTTGTCATGCCTCTTGGTAGGTTCTAGCGCGACTTAGCGCAAAAGGTACCTGAGGTGAAAGGACCGGTTTGTGAACCAAGCCGTCTTAACCCTTCCATTGAAACTGGTCTTTAAAGTCGGTTTTTAAACCCTTCCGTTGAAACTGGTTAACAGTTAAAACGGAACCAAACAAAAAAAATATACAGTTTTAAACCGAATCAATCATTCTCCCCTCAATACCAATTTAACCAAAAGCAGTGTTAGACTACTTTTCACCCAATCCAAACCAGTTTTAACCCGAACCAATTGGGACCAAAAGACGACTTGTGCACCTCTACCCTGTCATAGGTGAGTCCAGTGTCAACCCACACTAGACCACTTGTAGACCACTTGGGTTCCAGCGCTGTCTTCTATATAGACTGCACACCGGATCTTTTAGCCACTTTTAGGGTCTCCTTCCCTTCTAATAACTACCATAATCTCTTACTATACTATACATCTTATATATGTAATACGATGAATTTTGATACTCTTTGTACAAGTGACTGAATTTACGATTAGAGGTTTGCAGGGCTCCTTCCCTGCGAACCTAATATCCGATATCTTGTGTTTCCAGGCTTTTACTCCGACTCATGAAGATAAAAATAACACTACCCACCACCAACACGACTCCAAACTAGAAGTGTCCTCGCTGCTGGTCAAGTCCCAACACTAGATCCATGGGTTTATAGCAACACATAGTCAGAAGTCCAGTTGCATTAATCTTATGAACTTAAATATAGCCGCAATTTCAAGATATTGTTGGTAAATGCTCTCAAGATACAACTGAATTATTAACGACAATAAAAACTTTGTAAATCATCAAACATTTAACAAACAAGACGATGCTTTTGTAACTAACAAACAAGCCCAGATTTCAGACAGCCAGCAGCACGAGTATATTTATTTATGTAATCACGGTAGGGGCGGAACGACCTGTGAATTCTTGCATCTTTGACAACTTTAGTGCAACCTCCACCTGTGTTTGGACCGAACACATGACCAAAAGTTAGTAATCATACAGCACAAAACACACCGTGTTGGTCACGTACGTAATGATTATAAATTAAACCCACGATCAAAATTTTTATTTTTTTAGAAGTAAAAGTAAAAGATAAAATGTGCGAATAAAATGATATACCAGAGGAGCAAGTGCTTCTTGAGAATCTCTTCCAATTTTTGTTGCATCTTTTTCGTATTGTTCAATGTAAAGACGAATTGTGGCACCTTCTGACCCAGTCCCTGATAAACGGAAAACCTACAACACAAATTTACACAGTAAAAAAGAGTTGCAAATGTACTACTTACCACCTTTTAATTTTTTTTTACTATGTTTACTTAAAGTTCATATAAGACAATAATAATAAACTAACCAAACGTGACCCATCTTCAAATAAATAACGGATTCCCTGATTCTTAGAGATTGAACCATCAACAGGATCTTTGTATTCAAACTCGTCAGCGCTTGCAACATTTGCGACATCAGATCGTGTTTCCTTTATGATTCTGCATTAATATATAGCACAAGATAAATAGTTTACAACTTATCAAATGAAAAATAAAAATGTAACAAAAGAATTAAAATCAATCTAGACAAAATCAAGAAAATTACTTGTTAACATCACTAATAGAAGATTGCAACTTAACCAAGTGAGCCATTAGTTCTTTTGCAGCACCTGCATCGACATTCTTGAGAAAAACAAAAGTATCTCATCAGTATGAGAGTCGATTATATTTTCCAGCTGCTAATGAGGCTTTAAGTATCTAATTTTTAAAAAATCATAAATTAAATTATTAAAAAAGACCTCATAATCATAACGAGTATAATAGTGGCGTCCAAAGGTAGCCCAGTGCAGTGTCACGATGTCTTCGACTGTCACAAGTTTCCCACCATTGAGGTTGTCCTTGTTCTTATGAGCAAGAATGGATAACCAAGCCAAGACAGCCCAGATTCCATCCTTTTCACGGATATGGTCCGATCCTATAAAAATAAAATGCATATATATTAAAATATAAAAAAGTTTGACTTTCTTTTTCTCCTTTTTTTCTTTTGGTTGGCAGCTCAAAATTGAACAGAAAAAGAAAATTTTTACCCGTTCCAAAACTTTCTTCACCACAAACTGAACATAATCCAGCATCCATCAAGTTACCAAAGAATTTCCAGCCAGTCGGTACCTAAGAAAATAAGAAGTGAGTGACGTTTTGCTTCCACAAAATGGCCTAAGCCTGTAATTATAAATCTGTAACGATATTGTATATGCAGAAGTACCTCAAAAAACTTTAAGTTCAAACTTTTGGCTACGACGTCAAGAGCAGCAGATGTTGGCATGCTCCTACAGGGAGAGAAATTACAGTAACAAATCAAAGTATGTTTCCATTAGACTCAGATATAAACAACTAGCCAATTGCAAGATGATCTGACAATATCAGAGGTAGCGAATTGGGTCGATCAGATGAATTAAGTAACAGGTCAATGAGTTCAGGATGATATGGGCAGGGCAGAGTTGTAACGACCCACACACTAGTTTGGCAATTTCTTTATATTTCATAAATAACTTAATATGTTAATTACAATTACAAAGAACAAAAAGTTTTTGCACTAATAATCTAAATCTTCAAATGACTAAACGAAGGTCATCCACACTAAGACCAGACTTTGGGAAACTTTGACTCGTTCAACCCATTCCACTTATTTGACCCCTTTCACTTCAAGCAAAATTTAGTGGTTCGACCTATTTGAGATAAAGCACAACCTAAATCAACCCACTAATGAGTAAATGAGTCAAAAATGCGACCTAGATGATACTTTTAGAAGGGTAGTCTAAGAAAAGAAACAGAAGCACACATTGATTTAAAGAATGAAGCAAGTTTATATGTGATAAAAAGTAACCTGGCAACACCCTTTAACCCAGATGAAAAGTAGGGTATGGATTGGACTGCATTGGCAGCAATGATAGCAACAGAATCTGATGGTGTAACAAAAAACCTGAAACCATAAAAATATTTATTTGCCTATCAGGGCACTTCCATAAGGTAATTATAGTTATTTACATCTACGTTAAACGAGATTTTACCTTTTACCAAGGATCATGTTCCTGTCAGCATCACCATCAGCAGCAGCACCGAATTCTGGTGGGTTACTGTCAGGGTTTTTACCCAATCCCATTCTTGCTACCAACTCTTTTGCATATGTAAGATTGGGATCAGGATGTCCGCCACCGAAGTCTTCCTGTTTGCATCATAAATGTTCACTAAAAAACAAAGCTGGATACAAATATAGACAGGATTTTCTCATGCCGGATAGTGGCTTTTAGCAAAGATTAAAGGTGGCAAGCTGCAGGTTGACCAGGTGGTGTAACAGTTCAAAATGGGTTCAGGTTGAAAATTGAAATAGATCATTTTTAGTATGCATCCAAACCGACAAAGTTGGATTGGTCCGCAAGCACCTAATCTCATACTAACAATAATAATTATTAATCTACACAATAAAAAGAATATTTTTACAATAACAATCTAAATCTTTGCATAAACGCCATTAGGAGGTTGTAAGCAGTCTCTGTGCGACTTTCAACCAATTCCCCTATTTGACTAGTTTGAGATGAAACAAAACCCAAAACAACCCTTTCATAAGTGAACAGGTCAACTTAATCACATTTAACAAAAATCAAAGAACAAATGAGATGGATTGGATGAGCAGAATTAACCTTGGGAACACAATTCAATAATGAGCTCTCTTTTGCACCAAGCTCTTCGACAAATATACGTTTAGCATAAGCTCCAGCAACTCCATGAAGAGCATCATAACTATTACATAATTAGTAAAAGAAATCACTGATAGCGCAAAAAAGTTAGAAAAGAAAACGCTGCAAGTGGGAGAGATAGTACACACCAAAAACTAAATTGTGGAGATGCAATTAGCTTTTTGATGGACTGGAAATCAAAGATCGATCTGTAAAGAATTCACTAAACCATTAGGGGAATGCAACATTGATGTCTAACTTATTTCTTTTTTTTGTGAAAGCAAACATACTTCATCAATTTCACATAGTCACTTGATGAGTCAAAAACATCAACGTCAAATTGACCATCAGGACCTGAAAAGCTTGAAATCCCAATTGCTGAGATATCCACCTGTGTACACATTTCAAGTATGTGATCAGAATGACGCGTGTATAATATCACTTATTTGATAAGCTTTACTATAGCTTGAAGATTCAGCATTACATCAGGAAGGCCTTCTGCAATAAAATACTCCTTTATTGTTTTAGTGTTCTCATAGATTTTATCAGTAATTCCTTCAGGTGCTGGCCCACCATTTTCCATATTGTACTTAATTCCAAAATCCTGAAAGAATGAGCACGAAAAAGTATAAGTTTCATCACTTTATCATGTTTAGAATTTTTTTTGTTCTTACAAAGTTACAACACACCTCATTGGGACCACCTGGGTTGTGACTAGCTGTCAAAATAAATGCCCCATTTGCTTTGGAACCCTAGAATATTACAAAAATAAGATATGGTTAAGCTAATCTTCATTACTAATTGACAAGAAGAAGCTTATAACAGATAAACTTACATCAGCGCCAACTCGTTCACGTACAACGGCTGATACAGCAGGTGTGGATAGAAGTCCATTTTGACCAACCCAAACACGTCTTACACCATTTGCAGCTGCCATTTTAATTATAATCTGCAGTAATTTTTTAATAAAACGATTGTTATAGCTAAATCATTATTATTTCTTGTCACTTGCAACAAAAATCCATTTAGTTGTTCTCACTTGCTAAAAGAAATAAAAAGAATTTCCATGTTTTTGAAGAGATGATTTCAAGAAGTAATTCTTCGCATAAAATATTAATTAAGTTGATCACAAAGGTTAACATAAGCACCTGGATTGCATCCTTTGAATAGTAACGTCCATCACCCGAAACAACAAGTGTAGAACCTTTAACTTTCTCAGCAGAAAGGGCATTAAATGTTGATTGAACAAAGTTGTGCAAGTAATGAGGTTGAGTGAATACTTTAACCTGAAAATTTTAAGGTCAAAACATGTCAGTTTGCATGCTTTCTAACCATTATATGTCAAGTCTTGAGTCTTCTATAAAGATCTTTTATTTTACAACTTCTCAATACACAAAAAGAAACTACAAACATACATAATATCTAAGTTACAGAAAGGATCCCTCTGCTAACCATTATATAACTTGGGATCATATTCTACAATTCAAATAAAAGAAAAAACTTAAAAGAAGCTCTGTCATTTGCGCATGTTAAACCTTGACCATTCAGTTTGAGATCCCAAGTCCTAGTTATAGCTACTTATTTTGTTTTTAGAAGCTTAGATCCCTTCTGTCTTCACAAAATTGGGTTGAAGAAGACAAAATTGTAACAACAACTTTAAGGATGAAGGATCTGATAGAGTGAAAAGTTTCTAAGGTAAATTAATCATTTCTGCCTAACAACGACCATTTTCATTTGGAAAAATCATTAGCTATAGAAATGACAGCTTCATTGAGAGACTAGATTTGTGTTTTCAAATAGTCTTTCACTCTGACAACACTTGAAATCTTAAATAGGAATTTGAAGTGTACATGTAAAAACAGGTTTCTCATAGGAAAATCTAGCCCCCTTTTATGCTGACTGCTGAAGTATACCAGTATACCACTTATAGCCTTGACCCCCAATGACCAATGTTATTCAATTATGCTCTTAGAACTAGAAAAGAATTACATTTCACATATCCAGCATGTGATGATCAAAGTCAGCATTATAGTTTGAAATTTTCAATAATAGCATTTTCTAAGTTCAAATTTGAATAAACTACTATTACTTCTTTTGCTCATCAGTCATCACTGTGCTCTTTTATGGCTCAATATACTAATTAATTCTGCTGCAATACTTAACTAGCCATGACCAAAACAAATTGGACTCCTTTCTCGGAAGAAAATTAATCTGAACTTTCCAATCCAACAAAACCGCCATCTTCACATCCAGTATACAGTAGCATTTTACCCAATGCAATACAAACACACCAATTATGTCATTTCAATCGTAAATCAAATCAACTTTCCCCTAATATCAATCCAACACACAGCATCATCACGTAAAACGTACAACAGATCCAAGCACAATAACCGACACGAATACAGATCGATCACACACCACAACAAAAAACACACGATTCCGAACCAACATAAGCACAATAACACTCCGATCTCACTCTAAACAAGCATCAACCGCTTAAAACATCATACAAATCAAACACAAGTAATAGCAACATATAACATGCAACAGATCTAATCAAATCAATACCTAATTGTTTAAAATCGAAGTAAGGAGAAACGAACCTTCTTCCTGAGTCCAGATGTCCCAGGCTTCTGGCCTTCAATCGGCGAAGATTCGACACGATTAACCTTGAAAGTCGCCATTAGTTAAGCTTTTTCTTCCTGTAATGTCAAATTGTCAATGAATCAACAATCGATCGAACAACATATGCAGTAGATCAGAGAGAGAGAGATAGATGCTTACAGATGTAGTAAGGTTGTCGAGTGTGAAAAAAAGTGAGTGATGGTTGATTGTTATCGAGAGAGATCGAGTGAGATATACGGAAAGACGTGATGGTGGATATTCTGTTATTCGGAACCGCAATAATAATAATAATATTATGCATACGCACACGTCTAGAGAGAGTGAGCGCTTCAGACGGTGATCTGTCGATTAGATCTGAGCGACATCGGTGACACCGGTTTCGACTATTGCCCCACGCCCATTGGATCCGTGAATCGGATGAAAGAAACAATACTGGAATTGAACTCAATTGTTTTCTGATGATTTCATTGAACTTGAAACATGCTTAAATAGTACATAGTGCAACGTAAACAAAGATAACAAACTCCTAAAAAAGATGCAACAGAAACATAAAAAACAGGAACTACTAACAGCAACTAGACCCACGTACTTGACTTCTTCAAGCTTTATTCAAAAACCATAAACAACTACTGACATGAGTTGCACGTGTATTCATAAGTGCAACATTAATTGTCCTTCAAACCCTCCCTCAAACTTGACTGACCAAGCTCATCAAGTTTGTCTTTAGCTGCACATACTCCCAACTTCTTCCTTAGTTTTGCAAATGCTTCTCGGCTCAAAGGCTTGGTGAAAATGTCTGCAAGTTGCTCACTTGTGCCACAATGTTCCAAAGATATTACACCATCCTTAACAAGATCACGAAGAAAATGAAATCTCACACCGATATGTTTACATCTACCATGGAAAACTGGATTTTTTGAGAGCTTAATGGTAGATGTGTTATCACACTTTATCACCAGGTGTTCATCCAGCTGTACTCCTAGTTCCTTGAGTATACCCTTGACCCAAATGACTTGACAAGCACATGTTGAAGCTGCTACATATTCCGCCTCAGTGGATGAAAGTGCAACAATATCTTGTTTCTTCGAAGACCACGCAACTGCAGTTTTGTTCCATAAAAATACATATCCAGATGTACTTTTCCTGCTATCAACATCTCCTGCAAAGTCACTGTCTGTGAAGACTTCAAGTGACTCCTTTCCTCCTTTGTTGTACCATAGTCCATAATTCAAAGTACCTTGTAGGTACCTTAATATTCTTTTTGCTGCTGCAAAGTGTATGTCAGTAGGATTTGCACTGAACCTACTCACCAGATTAACAGCAAATTGTATATCTGGTCGAGTGATGGTGACATACATAAGGCTTCCTATGATCTGTTTGAAACGAGTTGCATCAGCCCTCTCTCCTTCATCAGCCGTTAACTTACTTCCTGGAACCATGGGATTAAAAACTGAGTTGCAGTTCTCCAGCTCGAATCTTCTTAAAATCTCTGCTGCATATTTCTGTTGCGATATGTGAATTCCTCTCTCGGTTTGTTGAACCTCTATGCCAAGATAGAACCGCATCTTCCCGAGGTCTGACATCTCGAATTCCTTCTTCATAGAATGCTTAAACTCGAGTAGCATTTCTTTACTATCTCCTGTGTAGATAAGATCATCTACATATATATTAATAATTAAAATATTACCTGCCTCATTTTTCTTTACAAAGAGAGTATGCTCGCTGTTGCTTTTGCTAAAACCTTCTCGGAGAAAATAAGATTCTATACGACTAAACCAAGCTCTCGGTGCTTGTTTTAAACCGTATAAAGCCTTTCGAAGTTTATATACTTTGTGTTCACATCCTCGTTTCACATAACCTTGAGGTTGTTGTATGTAAACATCCTCCTCCAAGGTTCCATGCAAAAATGCTGACTTCACGTCCATTTGAAAAATATCCCATCCCCTTTGTGCTGCAATGCCGATCATCAGGCGAATTGTGTCCATTCTTGCCACTGGAGCATACACCTCCATGTAATCAATTCCCAGTTCTTGACAGTACCCCTTAGCCACCAACCGGGCCTTGTACTTCTCAACTTCTCCCTTTTCATTCAACTTTGTCTTGTAAATCCACTTTACACCAATACACTTTGTGTTTTGTGGCAACTCAACCAGTTCCCACGTCTTGTTTCTCTCAATAGATTCGATCTCAATATCCATGGCTTTCCTCCATTTGGTACTCTTGACAGCTTCTTCAAACTTAACTGGGTCTTGTGGTATATCTTCAACAACATTGATTTCATCTTCAATTGTATTGTTGCTTCTTGTAACATAATCTTGCAAGTAGCTCGGTGGTCTTCTCTGGCGACCCTCCCTTGCTCTTGCAACATCAGTTCCAGTGCTGGTGCTTGCGACATCTCCTTCAGATACAATTTGTTCAGTGTTTTCAACGGTGCCTTCACTTTCTGCATTGTCTTCATCACTTGAATAATTTTCTGAATTATTATTTTCTCCCCATGTCAACTCAGGAGCACTTTGTTCATCTGAATTACTCCAATCCCACATTTTGTTTTCTTCAAATATAACATCTTTACTTGTTATTATCTTCATTGTCTTTGGATTCAACAATCTGTAGGCCTTTGACTCTTCACTTAGACCCACCAGAACACATGTTATGCTTTTGTCTTCTAGTTTGGTTCTTTTCTCCTTGGGAACATGCACATGAGCTAGGCTTCCCCAAACTCTGAAATGAGTCACATTTGGCTTTGTTCCACTCCATGCTTCTTGTGGAGTCACATCACATAGAACTTTTGTTGGACACCTATTTAGCACATAATAGGTCCAAATAGTGGCTTCTGCCCAGAATATCTTAGGCATCTTCTTAGCAGCTAATATAGTAACTACCATATTAGTCACAGTTCTATTCTTGCGCTCCGCTATACCGTTTTGTTGTGGTGTGAAGCTAGTTGTCAACTGCCTTCGAATACCATTTTGCCTACAAAAATTGTTAAACGACTCCGAGAGAAATTCTCCTCCTCGATCAGTTCGAAGCATTTTAATTGTTTTTCCAGACTCAGTTTCCACTAACTTTTTAAAGGTTTTAAAGCACTCTAGTGTCACACCCCAACCATGACGGCGG
The DNA here is from genome assembly GCA_025215565.1 of Flaveria ramosissima. NCBI lineage: Eukaryota > Viridiplantae > Streptophyta > Magnoliopsida > Asterales > Asteraceae > Flaveria > Flaveria ramosissima. The sequence continues at coordinate 50,062,575 of CM046032.1, forward strand.
AAACGTCGAAGTGTGAGGGTTAAGATTGTTCACAGCCACATAACGCTAAGTTAAAATATAAATGCCATTAATCAATTGTTTTTCAAACATCACAACCAAACACGTCTTACAAGAAAACAATAAACAAGAAGATTAATCCAAATATTTATTTAAGTCTAGGTCCATATCCTAAACTTTAGCATTTCTTCAATCAACATTAAGCTTGCACATTACCTGAAACATGTTGAAAATAAAGTCAACTAACAAGTTGGTGAGTTCTCATGGTTTTAAAGTACAATAAGTATATATCATGAGAATGTGGCAATTCTAGTCAATGGTCACAAGATAGTAAGTATATAGAACATGCACAGTTACAATCAAACCTTGACAGAATAATATGATTAAGCATGATTAGCTAAGTGTATTTGGTTCCCTAGTGCACAAGCATACGGCTCCTAGGAGCCGGCAATCCCTCGGCTTTAGCACCAAATAGGCTTGTCAGGCCCAAAGATCTAAGACTTCGCCAGGCTAGTTATAGTTAATGATTGCACACGTATGTCACATCTCATATACAACTTAACATATTCAAATAACCACGACTATGTAAAGAATTGCACGTGCATAATAAGTATCAAAGCGTGTATGAGTTTGTTTGTATAACCAACATGTTTCACCCCGAAAGGTGTAAAGTATATGTAAATGGGGCATAAGAACTCACATGATAATAAGAAGGCTTGAAGATGAAATACGAATAACCACGAATAATATTTCCAACACAAACGTCACAAGGCACCTAAATAAGAATAAGGTAACGCGTTATAATTGGTTTGATGTTTAGTTATAATGGTTTGAAATAGAGATTAACATCTATTTATTTTGTGTTATTGAGTTTAATGGAATGATGATAATTAGATTTATTGCGCGAAGGCGATTGTCTAATGTAAAGGAAAATTTTCGAACATTAAACCGGTCAATGTAGGTTTTATTGATTGTGATAAATCAAGTAACAATTATATATATTTTATATATATATATATATATATATATATGTAAGTACTTAATCATTTATTTGACAATGTATATATGTTTTACAATAATTATATAAATGTATGAATATATGAATATATATATGTAAGTAATTTATCATTTTTATTATTTGACAATGTATATGTATAATAAATATATATAAATGTATGCATATGAATATATATGAATATATTTTACAATGTAAGTTAAGAATAGATGTGTAAATAAATTATTTAAATTATTTGTTAATAGTTACATGTATATATATATATACATATATATATATATACATGCATATGTTATAAGTAACCTCACAACATTGTTTCACATAATTTAAAGAAAATATCAAGATGTATTTTGAATTTAAATAGAATTTTGATAAACAAAATAAATAATTAATTAAATAAATTCTGAATTTATAAAATCATTTCAGGTGTTATTAAAAAAAATAAATTTTCTGAAAAAAAAAGAAAGAAAAGAAAAATTAATTGATAATAATAAAATGAGACATAAAGTAAAAGAAAAACAAAAAGGAAACAAAAGGGGGGGGGTAGCCGGGGTCGAACCCGGGACCTCCCCTTTGGGGTAGGGTGCGGGAACCAGTGAACCAGGGCCCAAGCCTTGGTTCATTTTGGTTTGTTTTAATTTTAAGCCGGAACCGCCCCGGTTTCCCCCAATTCGATGAACCCTAGTTTCATCCGATCTACAATTGACCCTCGATTCGATTCGATATTAAACACCCGAATCTTCATAGGGCTTTTGTTCATCGACCAAAAACGAGCAGACTACAGGTTTTAATTACCTGTTTTGGTGAGGATTAGAGGGTTTTCGAGTTCGAGTTAAGCTTCGGGTGTGCTTGAATTGGGGCTCTTCGATCGGAAGCTCTTATGGTGAAATTGGGGTTTTAGAGAGTTTAGGAACCTCAGAATGAATCAAAGGCCTCTAATTTATAGACTTGATTTCATGGTTTTGGGCCTAACCCGTTTGAATTTGAAACCGCGTCCTCGTTTACCAAATTTGCGAGATTCGGTCTGTTAATTAGTGAAATTGATTGATTGATTAATTAATTTGACCGCGTATTATCTTTAGGTGTGATTGATTTGGTTCAATTTAAGGAATTTGATGAGATTCGATTCGGATTTGTACATAGATAGCTTCGGTTTGATTTGGAAAGATTGTACGAGCGGGAACTCGAATTGAATTGGGGTTCGGGTTCGAATCGTGGGGTCGAGGGGAGTGGGTGGTTTAAATGGGGTCGACTCGCTTGAATCGATGGTTTGGGGCCTTGCCGGAGCTCGGCCGGAGCTCCGGCCAAAAGCCACCGGAGAAACGGGGTGAAAGAAACCCCATTTTTTACACTTTCTACCCCTGAAGTTTGGGTGTTTATTAAAACAGTCCAAACTTAAGTTTTTTAAGTTTTACAATTTACAAAACACCCCCCCGAACTTTAGAAATTTATTATTATTTCAATTATTATTATTATTATTATTACTATAATAACAATAATTATTATTATTATTATTATTATTATTATTATTATTATTATTATTAAAATCATTATTATTATGACTTTAGTTATTATTATTATAATTCATTATAATTATTATGGTTACTTTCAAAGTTATTATTATTACTTTTACTATTATTATTATTATTGTTATTAAGATTATTATTAATGTTGTCATCACTATTATTATTTTTATTATTAAATGAAATTTTTACCAAAAGACCACGCAGAACATAAATAATTAAGATAAAAGAAATACAGGATGTTACAGTCTCCCCAACTTGAATTAATTTCGTCCCGAAATTAAAAATAACGAAGGTTACAAAAATAAATCAGGGTAAGTCTTCCTCATATGATCTTCACGCTCCCAAGTGAATTCCGCTCCCCGCTTGTTTTCCCATCGAACCTTTACTATTGGGGTCGTAGAGGTTCTAGTCTTCTTCATAATGCGATCCATGATTTCGACGGGTTTCTCAACGAAATGTAGGGACTCGTTGATCTGGATGTCTTCCAACGGTACATACAAGTTATCGTCGGCCAAACACTTCCTCAGGTTCGAGACGTGGAAGACCGGGTGAATTCCACTAAGGTCAGAGGGTAGTTCTAGTTTGTAGGCCACTTTTCCGATTCTTTTCAGAACTCTGAAAGGTCCTACAAACCTCGGAGCTAACTTACCTTTCCTTCCAAAGCGAACCACACCCTTCCACGGCGAGACCTTGAGAAGGACCATCTCTCCAACTTGGAATTCTAGCGGCTTGCGACGTTTATCGGCGTAGCTCTTCTGTCGACTCCTGGCCGTTTCCAAGTTCTTGCGGATAATAGCAACCTTATCGGTCGTCTCTTGTATGAGTTCGGGACCGGTGATAAGATTTTCGCCCATGTCGGTCCAGCAAATCGGTGAACGACATTTACGACCATAAAGTGCTTCAAATGGTGCCATTTGGATGCTCGAATGGTAACTATTGTTGTAGGAGAATTCTGCGAGTGGTAGGTGTGTATCCCAGTCACCACCAAAATCGAGAACACAGAGACGCAACAAGTCTTCCAGAGTTTGGATCGTCCGCTCGGTTTGACCATCGGTTTGGGGATGGTAAGCCGTACTTAAATCCAATTGTGTACCCAGAAGTTCTTGCATAGAAGACCAGAAGTGAGAAGTGAAACGAGCGTCTCGGTCGGATATGATATGAAGGGGCACACCATGACGGCTTACGATCTCGTCGATATAAATCCGGGCTAGTCTTGATGTCTTATACGTGTCGCGTATGGGTATGAAATGTGCCGACTTGGTCAATCGGTCGACGATTACCCATATGCTATCGTGCCCACGAGGTGTCCGAGGTAGTTTGGTTATGAAGTCCATGGATATATGTTCCCATTTCCACATGGGAATTTCGGGCTGTTCGAGCAATCCACTTGGGCGTTGGTGCTCCGCTTTAACCTTCGTGCATGTAAGACATTTAGCGACGTACGTTGCTATGTCCCGTTTCATTCCGGGCCACCAATATTGACTTCGCAAGTCCATGTACATCTTATCGGAGCCCGGGTGAATTGAGTAACGAGTTTGATGTGCTTCATTCATGATAATAGCTCGGAGGTTATTGTGTTTGGGGATCCAGATTCGGTTCGCGAAATATATCAACCCATTGGCTCTGGTTTCCAGTTGGGCCACAAGATTGGGTTCAAGTTCATCTTTCATACTCTCCTCACTTTGTACTGCTTGTTGGGCTTCTCGAATGCTTGACTCTATGTCACACTCGATCCTCAAGTTTTGTAGCAACACTGTAGTATTGTGAACATCAAGTCGGACTTCTGTATCAAACTCTCCCAATGTGTCGAACCACTGCCGACGGTCGCGAATTTCTTGAACGGAGACCATCTTTTGGTGTGTCTTCCTACTCAATGCATCGGCTACGACATTTGCCTTGCCGGGGTGGTATCGGATATCGCAGTCGTAGTCACTAATTAATTCCACCCAGCGACGTTGCCTCATATTGAGATCCTTCTGATTGAAGACATGTTGAAGGCTCTTGTGGTCCGTGTATACTATACATTGCGTGCCGTATAGATAATGCCTCCAGATTTTTAAGGCAAAGACCACCGCTCCGAGCTCAAGATCGTGCGTCGTGTAGTTTACCTCATGAACCTTCAATTGTCTCGAGGCATAAGCTATGACCTTTCCTCGTTGCATGAGGACACAACCAAGGCCTTGTTTTGACGCATCGCAGTATACCGTGAAGTCGTCATTTCCATCCGGTAGAGCCAGGATAGGAGCATTACATAACTCATGCTTTAATGTCTCGAACGCCTCTTCTTGTTCTGCTTTCCACTCGAAAGGCTGGTGTTTCTGGGTCAGGAACGTGAGTGGCTTTGCGATTTTTGAGAAATTGGCAATGAATCGTCGGTAATACCCGGCTAGACCAAGGAATGATCGTACTTCCGTCGGCGTTGTGGGAGCCTTCCAATTCTTCACGGCTTCCACCTTTGCAGGGTCGACGTGAATTCCTTGGCTATTCACGACGTGCCCTAAGAATTGTACTTCTTCCAGCCAGAACTCGCATTTTGAAAACTTCGCGAACAGTTGTTCCTTCTTCAACAAATTGAGGATTTGACGAAGGTGGAGTTCATGATCAGAGTGAGACTTGGAATAGATAAGAATGTCATCGATGAACACAATGACAAATTTATCTAGGTAAGGCTTGCACACTCGGTTCATAAGGTCCATGAAGACCGCAGGAGCATTGGTTAAGCCGAAAGGCATAACCATAAACTCGTAATGCCCGTACCGAGTGCGGAAAGCAGTCTTTGGGATGTCGTCGTCGTGGACTCGTAGTTGGTGATAACCCGAACGCAAGTCGATTTTTGAGAAGATTGCGGCTCCTTGAAGTTGATCGAAGAGGTCGTCGATACGAGGAAGGGGATACCGGTTCTTGACGGTTAACTTGTTGAGCTCCCGGTAATCGATGCACATGCGAAATGACCCGTCTTTCTTCTTCACAAATAAGACAGGTGCACCCCAAGGAGAAGAACTAGGGCGGATAAAACCCTTCTCGGATAATTCCTGGAGTTGGCTAGAGAGTTCTTGCATTTCAGATGGTGCTAGTCGGTAAGGTGATTTGGCCACGGGGCTCGCTCCCGGGATCAAGTCGATTTTGAATTCAACTTCCCGTACAGGAGGTAACCCACTAAGGTCATCGGGAAATACTTCAGGAAATTCTCGTACAATTGGAACATCCTTAAGTTCCTTCCCTTTGACTTTAGTGTTGACTACGTAAGCCAAGAATGCCGGATAATTCTTACTCAGGCACTTTCGAGCTTGAGTGCATGTCATAAGCTTGAGTCTTTTGGAAGACCGTTCACCGAACACTTTCAACGTGTCTCCGGTGGGTAAGGGTATGCGAATGCACTTCTCAAAACAAACGATCTCGGCATGATTCTTCGATAACCAATCCATGCCAATAATAACGTCGAAACTCCCGAGCTTCATAGGAATAAGGTCGATAGGAAATCTATGATCGTCGAGGCACAATAGGCAATCACGAATGACCACGTCGACGGTGATCGGTTCTCCATCGGCAACTTCAACAGTGAGAGGTCTTCCCAAATTCGTACGAGGTTTCGCAAGTATCGGTTCGAATTCTAAGGAAACGAAACTCCTATCGGCACCCGAATCAAATAGTACGTAAGCATAGGTATCATTAATAAGAAACATACCTGTGTAGGTTTAAAAAAAAAAAAAAAAAAGGCACTTAGGCATAAATCAGGGATTTTTAGAGGATTTCTACGGAGATGGAGTTGAAAATTACGTACCGTTCACCACGTCGTTGTTCGCTTGGGCTTGGTTTGCGTTGATGTTGAAGGCACGTCCACGAGCTGGTGGAACATTGCCCACAAGGCGAGGGCATTGGGGTCGGTAGTGACCTGGTTCTCCACAGTTGTAGCATGCCCGGTTTGGTTCTGTCACTGCGTTCCCCAGTGCTCGGCGACACGTTGCCACGAGATGCCCATACTTGCCGCATAGTGTGCAGATGCGACACGGGAGATTCCCCGGATGATGGTACTTACACGTGTTGCACAGTGGTAGAGGACCTGCATAAGCCCTTGCCACGGGCACTTGTGTTGCCGGTGCAGCCCCGGGAACACATTGCCTCTGGGATGGCTTAGGAGCGGCCACTGCGTAGTTTCGTGCCGGTATAAACTTCCTTTTCCTGTTATCCACCTTAGCCTCCTTGCTCTCCTCGGGAACCGTCTTCTCAGTCTTCTTGGTCCCCTTTGCAGACATGGTGCCTGCCCGGATGTGGTTTTCTGTCAGCTGTGCAGTAATTGTAATAGCTTCTTCTAGGGTTGCGGGTCGGCTACCCACAACGGCATCCTGAATCTGAGGCGGCACCCCCTTGATAAATTTTTCCACATTACGGGCAACAGTATCCACCATGTGGGGCAACAGTATGCTCAGCTCGTGATGGCGGGTAGAATAGGCTAGATGGTTCCCGCCATCCTGTTTCAAATTCCAGAATTCTTCTTCTAGCTTCTGGATCTCACTTCTCGGGCAAAACTTGGCGATGGCTATGTTCTTGAACTCCTCCCAAGTTAAAGCCAAGATCGCGTCGGGACCTCGGTTTCGCTTTTCACTGTTCCACCAAGTTAAAGCCCTTTGTTGTAGCATACTGGTGGCATACCTCACCTTAAGTGCTTCGGGGCACTCACAGTTGGTGAAAGTGTTTTCCATCCCTTCAAACCATTCTAAGAGACCGGTGGCACCTTCCTTGCCACTGAAATTGGGAGGCTTGCATGAGCTAAAGTGCTTGAAAGTGCACTTCTGGTTGTTACGACCTTGGTTTGCACTATTTTCGCCTTGGCCGTTGCTGTTGCTTGCGACGTTGGCGATCATGGTGCTGCTGAGTTCAGCTACCATAGTCGGGATGACCGCAGCCATTTGCCGAGCAATTAGGGCGGCAAGCTTACGGCCAGATCTTCCTCGGGTTCCTTGGTAACGAGACATGCTGGAAAATATAAATTGAATTAAGATCGGTTAAAAGGGTATTAAGGATGGACAGTTAAAGTAAGAATCATAGGTTGTACGGGGTGATTCCATTGGATGACACATCATCATTTGGAATCGTTGACACGTCAAGATGAATTGACCCATTCACCTTAGAAACTGGTGTATGTTGGCCATAGTTTATCACTCATCCCGGAATTCCCCAGGTAAGCATGACTGGTCCCGTAGGATTTATACGAAATGCTTACCTTAGCCCGAGGGCCTTTTGCCAGGAAAACCAGAATACAGGTGTCTATGTACCACACTAGTTCTATGGTTCGTGGAATCAAAAATCTTGATGAGATATTTATAGGATTAGACCCTAAGTTTAAGAAATTTTTCTATCAATACGTTCTACTTAGAGACGAGGAAGGATTCAAGTATTAGCAATTGTCGGGGAGGATCATCGTTTAATATAAGTCTAGGGAGACGAGTAACAATATGTAATCATGCAGAAAGGCATCTATGCTAAGGCATCACATTGCACATAATAAGGCATAGCGTTAGGCAGCATGCAAACAATATGTATGTATTCATAAGAATACTATTCTTATAAGGATCATGCATAAACTATAGTCTAGGTCACCATTTCTAATAACCTAAATCCCTATAGTTATGGGCTCTGATACCAATCTGTCACACCCCAACCATGACGGCGGAAACGTCGAAGTGTGAGGGTTAAGATTGTTCACAGCCACATAACGCTAAGTTAAAATATAAATGCCATTAATCAATTGTTTTTCAAACATCACAACCAAACACGTCTTACAAGAAAACAATAAACAAGAAGATAATCCAAATATTTATTTAAGTCTAGGTCCATATCCTAAACTTTAGCATTTCTTCAATCAACATTAAGCTTGCACATTACCTGAAACATGTTGAAAATAAAGTCAACTAACAAGTTGGTGAGTTCTCATGGTTCTAAAGTACAATAAGTATATATCATGAGAATGTGGCAATTCTAGTCAATGGTCACAAGATAGTAAGTATATAGAACATGCACAGTTACAATCAAACCTTGACAGAATAATATGATTAAGCATGATTAGCTAAGTGTATTTGGTTCCCTAGTGCACAAGCATACGGCTCCTAGGAGCCGGCAATCCCTCGGCTTTAGCACCAAATAGGCTTGTCAGGCCCAAAGATCTAAGACTTCGCCAGGCTAGTTATAGTTAATGATTGCACACGTATGTCACATCTCATATACAACTTAACATATTCAAATAACCACGACTATGTAAAGAATTGCACGTGCATAATAAGTATCAAAGCGTGTATGAGTTTGTTTGTATAACCAACATGTTTCACCCCGAAAGGTGTAAAGTATATGTAAATGGGGCATAAGAACTCACATGATAATAAGAAGGCTTGAAGATGAAATACGAATAACCACGAATAATATTTCCAACACAAACGTCACAAGGCACCTAAATAAGAATAAGGTAACGCGTTATAATTGGTTTGATGTTTAGTTATAATGGTTTGAAATAGAGATTAACATCTATTTATTTTGTGTTATTGAGTTTAATGGAATGATGATAATTAGATTTATTGCGCGAAGGCGATTGTCTAATGTAAAGGAAAATTTTTCGAACATTAAACCGGCCTATGTAGGTTTTATTGATTGTGATAAATCAAGTAACAATTATATATATATTATATATATATATATATATATATATATGTAAGTACTTAATCATTTATTTGACAATGTATATATGTTTTACAATAATTATATAAATGTATGAATATATATGAATATATATATATGTAAGTAATTTATCATTTTTATTATTTGACAATGTATATGTATAATAAATATATATAAATGTATGCATATGAATATATATGAATATATTTTACAATGTAAGTTAAGAATAGATGTGTAAATAAATTATTTAAATTATTTGTTAATAGTTACATGTATATATATATATACATATATATATATATACATGCATATGTTATAAGTAACCTCACAACATTGTTTCACATAATTTAAAGAAAATATCAAGATGTATTTTGAATTTAAATAGAATTTTGATAAACAAAATAAATAATTAATTAAATAAATTCTGAATTTATAAAATCATTTCAGGTGTTATTAAAAAAAATAAATTTTGAAAAAAAGAAAGAAAAGAAAAATTAATTGATAATAATAAAATGAGACATAAAGTAAAAGAAAAACAAAAAGGAAACAAAAAGGGGGGGGGTAGCCGGGGTCGAACCCGGGACCTCCCCTTTGGGGTAGGGTGCGGGAACCAGTGAACCAGGGCCCAAGCCTTGGTTCATTTTGGTTTGTTTTAATTTTAAGCCGGAACCGCCCCGGTTTCCCCCAATTCGATGAACCCTAGTTTCATCCGATCTACAATTGACCCTCGATTCGATATTAAACACTCGAATCATCATAGGGCTTTTGTTCATCGACCAAAAACGAGCAGACTACAGGTTTTAATTACCTGTTTTGGTGAGGATTAGAGGGTTTTCGAGTTCGAGTTAAGCTTCGGGTGTGCTTGAATTGGGGCTCTTCGATCGGAAGCTCTTATGGTGAAATTGGGGTTTTAGAGAGTTTAGGAACCTCAGAATGAATCAAAGGCCTCTAATTTATAGACTTGATTTCATGGTTTTGGGCCTAACCCGTTTGAATTTGAAACCGCGTCCTCGTTTACCAAATTTGCGAGATTCGGTCTGTTAATTAGTGAAATTGATTGATTGATTAATTAATTTGACCGCGTATTATCTTTAGGTGTGATTGATTTGGTTCAATTTAAGGAATTTGATGAGATTCGATTCGGATTTGTACATAGATAGCTTCGGTTTGATTTGGAAAGATTGTACGAGCGGGAACTCGAATTGAATTGGGGTTCGGGTTCGAATCGTGGGGTCGAGGGGAGTGGGTGGTTTAAATGGGGTCGACTCGCTTGAATCGATGGTTTGGGGCCTTGCCGGAGCTCGGCCGGAGCTCCGGCCAAAAGCCACCGGAGAAACGGGGTGAAAGAAACCCCATTTTTTACACTTTCTACCCCTGAAGTTTGGGTGTTTATTAAAACAGTCCAAACTTAAGTTTTTTAAGTTTTACAATTTACAAAACACCCCCCCGAACTTTAGAAATTTATTATTATTTCAATTATTATTATTATTATTATTACTATAATAACAATAATTATTATTATTATTATTATTATTATTATTATTATTATTATTATTAAAATCATTATTATTATGACTTTAGTTATTATTATTATAATTCATTATAATTATTATGGTTACTTTCAAAGTTATTATTATTACTTTTACTATTATTATTATTATTGTTATTAAGATTATTATTAATGTTGTCATCACTATTATTATTTTTATTATTAAATGAAATTTTTACCAAAAGACCACGCAGAACATAAATAATTAAGATAAAAGAAAATACAGGATGTTACATCTAGTGCTTCTGATTTTTCAGCAATTAGGTACACCCACCCCTTTCTACTAAAATCATCTATAAAACTTAGCATGTACCTTTTTCCACTGTTGGAAGCAGGAGAGATTGGCCCACATATATCTGAGTGTACCAGCTCAAGTTTGTCTTTAGCTCTCCACATGCTTTTCTTGGGTATGGCATTTCTGTGTTGTTTTCCAATGCAACAGTCTGTACATATCTCTTCATCAGCTTTAAACATAGGCATGCCTTCCACCATATTCTTTTGTTGCAGCCTTTCCATACTACTCTTGCTTAAATGACCATATCTCATGTGCCATAGTTTGGACAGATCTTCGACATTAGAGTACATACATCCTTCTCCCTTTTGTCCACTAGTTTCTTTATATTGTTCCACCAGTGGAAACATGCGATTATTACTCATAAAGCATTGAATGAGCAGACCTCGTTGAGGGTGAAATATCTTACATACATCAGACTGTATAAGAAATGCTAAACCTTTCTGTTGTAGTTGGCCAATACTCAACAGATTGTTTTTTAGTTCTGGTACATAATACACATCTTGTATCACATATGTATTATCATCAAAAATTAACTTGACATTACCTTTTCCACTTACATTCAACCGGGTGTTATTTCCAAGCTTAACTGTGTGGGTGTAGCTGGAGTCAAAGCTAGTGAACTTCTCCCTGATGCCACACATATGATTTGAGCACCCTGAATCTAAGAACCACAAGGACCCTCGTTCAGCTGCATCTGTTTGAGCCATCATCAATTTTCCTTCTTCTTCATATTCCTCAAGTGTTGCCATAAGCATCATCTCTTCATCCTCATCAAACTCCACATAGTTGTTTTCTTTCCACAACGGGCATTCATACTGGAAATGACCAAGTTTATGGCATTTGTAACACTCCACCGTCTCTTTATTAAAGGATGTTCTACCTCTGCCTCGTCCCCTTCCTCTAAAGTTTGTTCGTCCTCGACCTCGTCCTCGAGAACTTGTGAATTCATCTTGATTCACCTTTAAAGCTTGCTCCTCCTCCTTATCTGTCCTTTTAAACTTTTGTTCATGCACCAGTAGTGTGCTTTGAAGTTCATCAATGGTCATCTTTTCAATTTCTCTGGATTCTTCAATTGAGACAACCACAAATAAGTATTTTTCAGTGAGAGTTCTTAAGATCTTTTCAACAATCTTAACATCAGGCATCAACTCTCCATTGCTCCTCATTTGATTTGCAATGGTTAGAACTCTAGCAAAATACTCATTTATGGTTTCTCCTGTCTTCATTTCAAGGATTTCGAAGTCTCTGCGTAGTTTTTGGAGCATTGACTTCTTGACCCTGTCATTGCCCTCGAACCTTTGTTTCATACAATTCCATACCGACTTTGCTGAACTTCTGTCAAGGATTTGTTCAAATGTAACTCTATCAATTGCTTGATAGAGATAGTGTTTGACTTGCAAATCCTTGAGCCGTAGGTCCTCTAACTTCTTCTTTTGTGCATCACTGATAGCAATCCCGACTGCTGGCTCCTCTATGCCGGGATCGATCAAACTCCATAGCTTCTTTGCTTTGAGGAGGATCTCCATCATCTCACTCCAATGCTCATAATGGCCATCAAATTTAGGCACCTTCAGTTTTTCTTCACTCATCTCTCTACTCTCAGTTTGATCGTGAACAGAGCTCTGATACCAGATTGAAAGAAACAATACTGGAATTGAACTCAATTGTTTTCTGATGATTTCATTGAACTTGAAACATGCTTAAATAGTACATAGTGCAACGTAAACAAAGATAACAAACTCCTAAAAAAGATGCAACAGAAACATAAAAAACAGGAACTACTAACAGCAACTAGACCCACGTACTTGACTTCTTCAAGCTTTATTCAAAAACCATAAACAACTACTGACATGAGTTGCACGTGTATTCATAAGTGCAACATTAATTGTCCTTCATCGGAATGGTACAGGGTTGAAACGCGTATTTTTAATGATACTTACATAGTAGTATTAATGACTGTCTACGTAAAAATGATGTGAGTTCAGATCATATAACTAAGTGTAGGTTTAAATAAAAGAAATTCAATCTCATATTAGTTGGATGTTGATTACTCGTTACTTATTGGTACGATATACATTTGGTAAAAGTTGATTAAGTTGAAGATGAAGCTAAACCAGTAAACCAAAACCAAGAATCAAAGTTTGGTTAGACGATTCAGTTAGTATTGAATTGCGGCGTGCATGCTTCGAGGACTGGATGAGAATTATGCGAACGACAAAGGAAAGAAACAAGCCATAGAGACGATTATTTATACAACTTGGTGGGTAATTTGAAAAGCAAGGGATGAAACTATCTTTAATTCGGACCATGTGTAACGAGATCTTATATTTTATCGTTGTTTATTTCTCTCACATTTGAATTGTGAATACTGAATAGGAATAGAAAATTTAACATATCATGGGTAAGAGTGGATGAAAAATTCACTTCTATGTTTGTGATGTTTCTATTTTGATGTTTGGTTAGTATTTTCTAATCATCATTTTTAGTTATATGTATTTCCTGCCACTAAAAAAAATGGGTTTCTATCAAAACGAATTAATATTCAGTTTTCCATTTAGTTTCAAGAACTTCAATTCAATCAAACCAATGAAACTAAATTTACATATTTAGCTCATTACAAAACCATGGAAACCAAAAACCCAAAAATAAATTCTTAAACCATTTGAACACTACCCCTGATTGAAAATAAACTTAAACAAGGTGTATTTCAAGTCGCGCGTTGCGCGATGTTTTGATCCTTAATAGCAACACATCTTTGGTGATGGACTTGACGGTATAAAATGCAACATTCACTACAGATACAATTATAGTTTTGTTAGGAAAAATCTGTTTGGTTAAAGACTCAAACGGAACGCAATTACATCATTCCAATTTATTACTAATGCTCATTCTTAGTGTTACGCCGTGGCTACAGGATAGGGATGACTACCATACTATAACAACAGATACATCTACCCATCATCACAACCTTAATGTTTGGCCTATAGCACTAACACACCTCGAAACAACAACCAATACGAAGAGGTGTGCCCATAGGGGTAACAACGCAAAAGGTAAAAATTCAAGAACCAAGATCAGAAGGCCCAAAAGGTGACCATTACTTAACAAAGCAGATACCACAGCTCATAATCATAGGTGTTTACGACAATATATGTAATGGAAGGCTCAAAAACTACAGTTCATAGCGGCTGCGAAAAGTTCCATCACTACTCCATAACAATGACCATTAATCGAAATGTGTTTTCATCATAGTCATCCAATTTTTTAATTTATGGTTCAGATGTGCCAAAACCCATTAGCATGACTGTTTTTGGGCTCTTAAATGAGGGTTACGGTCTCAGACAAACATAAGTTCATCGTCATTAACATAGTATCGCCATTTACATTTACGGCACAAGACCTTAAATAGAGCCACAAGACATAAACAAAAGCATAAATGCAAAAATGTAGAAATGAAAACCCAAGTGATCATATTCTTAAACACCAGAAAACCACTGCTCATTTCAACTGCTCTTTCAACATTATAAAATATTGATCCACAAATAATAACACATATTCAGTAACGCCAAAACAAAACCCAAGGAGTCTTTAGATGATTTGGTCATCACCATTATCGACGAAGTAAGATCAGTTACAGAAAAAAAAACTGAATATCATCTTGCAGGAGGAATATACACCCCACATGCAATGATGTCTCCGGCATGTCAAGGCTCACCGTCATCGTCACCATAAAAAGCATGAAAAAGAGAACCACAAGGTGCCTCTAGTCAGCTGTAACCAACCGTTATCAACATCACCAAAGAAACCCCAAAAAATGGTAAAGAGAATCGTAGGGTAGGCAACAACCAGAGGCGGAGAACAACCACCAAACACAACCCAACACACGGGCAGAGCTTCGCCGAAGGTAGGTAGTGGTAATCGCACTAATTGGATGACGACGACGGCGCTCGCATGCGGTAGGAGCCGGTAGCAAGACAACCGCCTTCCTCTCTCTAAACACAAATCAAAGGGCACAGAGGTGAAACATAGCGGACGAGAGAGGGTGACCACCAAAGGCCGGTGCTCCACGTGAGGCAGGCAATGGCAGCCTCACGCCCACCACCGCCGGCCGGTCATCGGCAGTAGGCAGGCGGCGACCGTTCACCTCTCTCCGTCTCCCTCTCTCTAAACACACAAAACACAAATCTAGGGCAAAACGCCATAAATAAAGGCACACATAGGAGCACAAACGCAAAAAATAAAACTTATGTGGCAAGATAAAAAAACACCAAAAAGCATTATTCATTTCAATTGGTTTTTTAATATTATAGAATTCTTATACGAATGAACACCATCCTTGTTGAAAATCATGTTTTCAGCTTGAAACCAAGCTGAATTTATTTTAGGTTTTAGTTCGATTTTAAATATATTAATTTAGTTTAGTTTGGTTTTCAGCTTCGACTAAAAAGCTTTCTAAAAAATATGGAAACCAAACTGTAGAAACCAAAGAACTAAAACCCGAACAAATTAACACCACTATTCAACCATTAACGGAAGAAGTTATCAAATTACAAAGTATGACATAGTCCATAATTAAATTTCAATATCAAACGCGTTTATGATATAAAAGTCAAAAGCTCTAGAGAATAAACGTATGATAAGATAATGGTCATTAATTCTCTTTTTAGAACTAAATCATATATATGTTAACAAAGATATAATGAAAATTTAATCTTACAAGCGTAATGAAATCTACAAGCAATTTGTCATAATAAAAAACATGAAAGACATTAAAGAATTTGTACCCTCCTAATTACACCTGAATACATCAACCCTACCTGAATTTTGTGAAATATCAAAGGCTTATATGATTAAAATATTTTATTATATACCTTAAACTTTATAAAAACTATACCTTTCAAAAACTCTAGTGACTTAATCATCTTAAAAAATATAGAAATTCTTATGAATTTAAAGTTTCAAGTTTTAATCAATCTTGAATCTCCATGGGACGTTTACCATGAGGATCAGATCTTGTATACACAGGACCTCGCGACTTCTGGTGAGGAACTGAACGTGAAACGCCATGACCCGAGGAGCCTGAGGCGGATGTAGTGGTCGAAGAACGTGAACCTGGCGCCACAACAGCAGATCTATAAGCGGTACGGGCGGCCATTGTGGTGGAAGTGGTGGAGACAGTGGAGGAACCAGAACTCGAAGCACCAGAAGTCCCCGCGGTCGAGGATGATGTGGCATGTCTCTGGGACCTTTTGTACCTTGTACCTGGGATCCCCGGGCGGCTTGGTTCATCTAGTGTTGCTGCTTTTCTGGTTAGCATAAAGACCACGCTGCGCATGGTGGGTCGTTGTTTTGGGTCCGATTGGGTGCATAATAATCCGATTTGTATGCACGCGGAAACTTGTTCGGGGTCTGCTGATGAGGCCAGTTTTGACTCGAGAATTTCAAGCCTTTTGCCTTTCTTGTACAGCTTATATGCCTGTAAAGTATGTTATTGTGTGAATTCTCATACATTTACCACAAAATGATATGAAAATAACTAACAAACAAACAAACAAACGTACCCAGTAAAATCCCGCCATAGACAAAGTGATATGAAAATAACTTATAAGGAAATGTTGATTACTTATGTTCTTACCCAATCTAGTAAATTTTGGTACTCGGGATCAAGGTTGAAAGTCGAGTTTTTCTGACCGCTGATGAGCTCTAGAATCAAAACCCCAAAACTATACACATCCGCCTTTACTGATAGAGTACCATGCATTATGTATTCAGGCGCCATATATCCGCTGTATTAAGAACAAATAAAAGTCAAAAACCCGTATGGAGATCTTAAAAGCATGTTTTATAGATTACATTACAAGAAAGAAGCATGCTATATAAAATCAACCATTTGTCGAGAAAACAACCAATTTCGTGTAAAAAGATTCGGAGTTCTATTACCCAACCTACCTATCTTGACACCTCAAGTTGCTTAGGAAACCGAGGTAATTGTATTTGCTTAAACTAGTAATTAATCTTTTAAACTAACTTAAAGAGAGACTAGCTATGGATACATATAGTAAAAACATACTTGGTACCAGCTACACGCGTGTTAATATGAGTTTGATCTTCAGGGTAGAGCCTAGCCATACCAAAATCCGCAATTTTTGGTATCCACTTTTCATCTAACAAAATATTGCTAGCTTTAATATCTCTATGAATGATACAATCGTGTGAATCTTCATGAAGGTAAAGCAAGCCTCGTGCGACCCCACGAATTATGTCGTATCTTCGTTTCCAATCTAACACATCTTGATTTTCTGATTATAAACATGAAGATCATAATCACAATCAAAACGTGCAAAATCCTTTTGATAATTCAAGTTTCAACATTCTAATTCTTGTTTATTCATCTTTACAATGCATGACCTTGAAGATTAGAGGTGGTAATTTGGACCCATGTACTTAGAAATGGGTCAATTTGAATTATATTTTATATCAAACGGGTCAAACCAAAAAATATAACAACAGATTGAACGGGTCAAAAATCACCTAAAGTGTATTTTAAATGCATACAAGTATACAACCAACCTCTTAAAACACTTTATTGAAAAATATAGATTATTATTGCAATAATATATTTCTTGAGCTTTACCTATATATAAAATTTTACCGATGGACTAAAAAGAAGTGTTTGCAGATTAACCCGACCCATACAAAATAACTATCACTTTGACCCGTTACCCAGCCCAACCTACCCACTCATTTTACCAATTCTTCTCAAGACCAAAACAACCCACATTAATTCAACAAAATCAAACTAAAAACGCTAGAAACAATGAAAGCAGAACAACTTACTGAAAAGAAGCTTGTCTAAGCTCTCATTTACAACGTACTCGTATACCAAAAGCTTCTCAGGATTCCCACAATACCCCAACAAGTTTACAACGTTACGATGCTGCACGCGCGCTAATAATTTGGCTTCGTTGTTGAACTCCTTCGTCCCTTGTTTGGATGATTGTGACAACTTCTTCACTGCTATCTCCCTCCCATCCTCCAACTTTCCCTACACATCCAAACACACCAAATTGTTAACTGTTTGCAGTTTATAACAATCACCAAATCGTTAACTTCGATCAAGAAACACGCGATTCGTTTGCATTCATCTGCACCATTTCCCTTCATTTATGGGGTGTTTGAAAGTGATTATTAGAGTATCATGATTTCATTACTTATCAATCAATTTCCATAATTTCTAGTGTTTGGGTAATATAATTTGTTTCTAAATCAATCCCTAACGCTCGCTACAGAGTCATGGTTGCATACTCAAGTAACACAAGACAAATAGAGGTGTAAACAAACCAAGCTCAACACGCTCGTGAACCTAGACTAGCCTTTTTTTTAATAAATATGAAATATAATAACATATATCTAATACATATATTTTATAAAAATAATTAAATATATATTATGATAAAAAATAACAAAAAAAATCATGTTATATAAGAGCATTCACACTGTGTTTTCTATCTCTATCCATATAATTACATTAAAATTTACTACTTTTCTTTCTCTACTTTACAATTAAATAATACTTTTATATATCTTTATCATTATATTTTCTCTCATTCACTCACAGAGTCACAGACGCTTTCAAAAATATTAAAAAATTTATAAAGACTGAATAATGATTCCCCAAATATACAAATGAACAGAAAATTTTATATTTTCTTCACTCACAATCATTTACAACCATTTCCTATAATATAGAAAACACACTAAATGCTCTAACAAAACTACAAATACAAATACAGATATAAACATAGATATATGTGCATATAAAATATAACAATTAGAGATTAAACAAATAATAAACAGGTCAAGCCCTCACTACGCTATAGCTTGATAATTCTTTCATGAGCTCAAGCTTTGAATATAAAATTAAAAACAAGTCAAGCTTAAGCTCGAGCTATGTGTTAAGTTCAACTGAGTTTTAGCTCAAATTCGACTCCGGTTCATTTACACCCCTAAAGTTACACACTTAAATTTGGACAAACATAACAAATGACCTAAATATAAATATATAATAATTTTTAACGAGATAGATGAATTGAACCTTAAAAACAGGGCCATAACCCCCTTGACCTAGCTTATTATCCGGATGAAAATTTTTTGTTGCAGAAATTAGGGTTTCAATTTTGAAAATCTTCTGTTCTTGAGCAGCAATTTGTTCCAATTCTTCGTCTTGACTATCTAATTTCCAATTCAAAAACACAAACACATAAAAATCAACAACCTTGACAACAAAATCAATCTTTAAAAGCAAAAAAAACATGATCTTTGATGAAATCTTGAAATGGGTGTTGCAGATTTTACCTCTACTTGACTTGCTCCTGAAGGGTTTGACCAAATTGTAGAAGAAGCTTTTGGATTTGGTCATCCTGCTTGTTAATTAGACCAAACATTGAATTACAATGATTTTATTTGCGAAATTGCTCAAAATAACGTGTGGATTGTAGGAACTTTGAGGTGGTTTTAACTTTCAAGAGGTTGAAGAAAGTGGTATGTTTGGTTGCGTGACGGTGGTTTTATATTGATGTTTCAAGAGGTGTAGGACCTCAACAATGTGGAATTAATCAACCATAGTTATTGTTTATTGATTGACCCATGTAAAGGGCTGAAATTGTCAATTTGAAGCTTGTGGTAATGTGGTGTGTCACTAAAAGTCACAAGTCAATGGTTAGTTTCAATGTTTTAAGATAGAGGTATCTTTGTCCCAATACGCGTTTAATCAGACCGATTACATGTGATTAACGTACTAATTAAAACCGACTTTAAATAAACCAGTCAGTTGGTAAATCTCTATAACTGACATGTTGGTTATGGTTTGATTGGAGTGTAAAACAACCCAAGACGATGTTCAGTGGACCAACACAAAATATTTCTAAGAGTGTGAAAAGTAATAAACTAAATTTCGATGGAATCTGTAACCTTTGAGTTTAAGTGAGATCTTGGAAATTTTAATTTACTTTGTTTATAGAAAATTTAATTGAATGATGTTGAATCGGCCAACGGAGCAGTGTGGTAATACAGATTATGTGTTCGATAAGTATACTTAAGTAAATCATGTTTAATATAAGCATATGAAAGTATCGGGTCAAGAACCATGACACTCGGGGAGTATAAGTCACAAAGATTACAAGGTTAATCGTAATATAGATTATGTCTAGTTAAATATATATGTATATGTATAAAGATTATATTGAATATAAGCATAGAAAAATGGTGTTACAAAAATAGTGATACTAGGGAGTATAAATGGTAAAAATAAGTGAGTCATCCCAACCTTTTGCGAACATATACGAATTATATTAAATAAATAACTTGTGATAGGTTATTAAGATATCATATTAATAATTGAGAAAGATCATATGTTATTTAATGACGAGATTTTTTAATGAAGCCGGTTGTTGAATAACAAAATTGTGACGTATTTTATATTAATCCTATTATATATTTATTTATGAACACTTGGGAGTTGAATTAGTGATCTATTGACATTTTGTTTGTATTATAAATCATACTGACCAAGACAAACTATTATTTTATATTGAAATTATTATCGGTTTTCAGATGGAAACTTGTTTATAACTTTGTTAACCGGTTTGGAATTTGTTGTCCAAGAAATGAACCGGGTTTAACCTTGTCATATTTGGATTCAAAACCCGGTTTGTGCACCTTTACTTATGGCATCCAGAATTTCACATAGAGCTACGTGGAGTTTTGGTGTGATCACATATAACTTACTAAACATGTGTTATGAGATAATGGGTATGAATATTTTTTAATAATTCGTTAATTACTTTCATTAAATGTATATATAACATAAATTATTTTTAAATTTCTAGTATTATATTTTTAAACAAGTCATCTGAAATGCCGATCCAAATGCATGTTAAAACCACTTGCGAGACCAAAAATAACTTTTTTAAACAACTCCTTTTTCGATAAAATTTATAGCAACATGTTCAGAAAGGAAAATAAATAAAACTGCATATTTAATTTTTTTTAATTAATGAGCACAAGTTATTTAAGAAAAAATCAAATGATGTCTAAGATTAAACTGCAAGAAAAAAAAAAGAATGATTCGACCGGTCGGTTTTGACTTGGTTGTGACTCTGGAACAAATTCGTTTGTATGATCAAATGGACTAAACGTAAAGTTCGTAAATGACTCGTCGTCCATAAGATTAAAATTTTATTGAAATGAACCATCCCAATTATCCGACATTTTCTAATGAGAGGGTTTTCTCTTATAAAAGTGGAAGATGAAGTAGAGAAGAGAAATGAATACTGTGATTTTTTTATAAAATTAGGGTAGTATGTATAGGGGGAAAAACAATATTTTGAATTTTTTTTAAATTGAGCCAATGGCTCTTTTTAGAACCCAATGCACCAATGGCTAAATTTACCATGCGACTACCCTCACGCCCCCTACTCGCGCCCCACATTGTGCCCCTGGGTTGTGGTGTTCGTGACCAGGTGGCTGGCCACGTAGGTGGTGCCCTACCTTCACGTCCATCATAATATACAGCCTTAGCGTTAGAGAGTACTCTTTTAATAACATCAAATCTAATGAATTATTTGTCTTTCAGTTAAAAAGGAATTTTTTTTATTGATATGACAACTTAATGACAAATATAATAAGTAATAAACAGATGTCGAATGCACGTTTAACACTACTCAGTAGAAATATATAAGCGTTTTTGAAGAAAATATAACACTAGTAAAGTTTGGTTTATAATGGTTAGCAAAACTAGATGGTGTTGAACTATATTCTTAAGGTATATAGAAAATTGTACATTTCGTCTTTAATTTTAGTTAATTAAAGCATTACTGGAATCATCATTTCCTTTATTGGTTGTCACACACTCACACCGCTTATATTTCATCCTTTCTATTAATAGAAACTAACATAAATTAAAATCGATCGAACCAAAACATAAAAACACATTGTTTTAGTTATCATTGACGTTTCTAAATTGTCTCTAGCTGCATTTCATTAATTCATAAGTCAGGTGGTATTAGGAAATATATAAAAGAAAAAAAATTAACGGCTAACTATTATTTTAATTTGGTCATCGGGATAAACCTATCGGCGAAAAGCCACCCACGTTCACGAACACAGACAACGTTAGTGACTCGGCCCGTCTGCCATTGCAAGTGAAACCCACCACCAAAAGGCTCACTGTGATAAAACATCTAGCTCATTTGAAACATATTGCGTAAAATGAGGCTCGAACTCATAACTTTTATTTTGAAAAGTCATAGAATGACTACTCCTAAACCAATTGATCTAAATCTCATTATCATTAAAGATATTAGAAAATAAACCTATTGGCGAAAGACCATCCACGCCCATGAACACAGACAACGTTAGTGACCCGCCCCCTATCATTGCAAGTAAAACACACCATCAACAGCCCCACTATGATAACACATCTAGCCCATTTAAAACTTATTGTATAAAATGATACTCGAACTCATAAACTTTAGTTTGAAAAGCCATAGAATAACTACTCCAAAATCAATTGATTTATATCTAATTAGCATAAAAAAATATTAGAAAATAGAAAAGAAATACGGCGAAATGAAAATGATGATGACGGTGGTGGAATGTTGGATGAATGAGTATGGATGCAATCATGTACCTTCTACCAAACGTGAACCGATCTCAATCATTATTTCCTTTTAATTAATTACATTTTTCTAAATCATATTATCTTATTCGTAAACATTTTATTAACTATAAATAAATCATCATTACCAATAGGCATCCGACCTTATAGGATTTAGGTGTTTAATATACGTTTTTTAAAAATTGAAGTTAGATGTCTTACATAATAAGAGTCGTTAAAATGTCATTAGACCAGAAATCAACTGTTTGCATGCATTTAAGATAAATAAACATAAACGAAATCATAAGGAGCGATTGTCAATATGTTGGTTAAACGTTTGGTTCATTTCATTTTTTTAAAATGTCATTAGACCAGAAGATCAACTGTACTTGATTTAGTTTTAGTGGCTAATTCCATCAACACTAAAAAATTCCGGACAATGGTACGTCACTTCTACAAATAGATAAAAAGGAAAATCGTTAGCTACGAATTTGTAGTATGTTTAAATGTCCTTTAATTATGTTATTTGCTTTTGTTTTAGTTTCCCAAATATAATATCTGTCTGATTATTATACACTGTATTAAAATTGAGGTATATCCCAATAAACAAATAAATAGATGTGTAGACATAGAACAATCAATTTCAAACAAAAGAACAAACTTTATACACTTGCAAAAAGACATAAAATACAAATAGGACCCTTGCCCTTTCTTCTTACACCAAAGACAAATTCAATATAAAGAAACATATCCTAAAATTTGAACTTTTCTACGCCTATTTGTCAACAACCAAATTCCGGATCTGCTATCACGTCATGTATGTTTTATCTTTGTCTTACTTACAGTACAAGATTATACAATACAACATAGTATATAATATTATGTTATACGATACAACCTTATAGTAAATGTAAGATAAAAGTAAAACATACAAAACGTGACAACAATTATCAACTTACAACCAAAAAATACGCAATATAACATACCTGGTTTAGTGGACATGTACAAGTTAACTTTTTTTAACTTGAAACTAGTTAGTTGTGAAAATGGTAACTCTTTTTACCCTAACTTTTTTCTTTAAAACCTCACTGTCCTACTCACCCAAGGACCATCATCATCCTCTTTTTCTCCTTCAAAAAGTAGAGATGAAATGACTCAAAAACCCTAGATGCTTTTAGAAACATACTAAAAGCACAAGGGCATATATGAAACATAGAAAAAACCATCAATGAGCTTTCAAGTGCTTCTTTTCCATTATGCACCACTTTTTATCCTAAATGAAAAAAGTGACATAATGTAAGTTAAAAAAGGAAATATATAATGTTATTTAAAATTTAGTAACACCAATGTCACTTAATGAGTTAGAAAATTGTAATGTGTTGTTAGACCGAATATGAATAGTTACATACCGTGTATAGATTTGTAATGGATCTCATGAGAGGACATTCTCGGCGTAACTTTGTGCTCGAAGATTCACGTCTCGAAGGTCTCGTAAATGAAACAAGATTTCTTGAAGAACTTTCACTCCTTTGTCGCCTTTTTTCATTGATCCGATGCAATGTTTTAAAAACTCTCTGTCGGCCTCTAGGGTTTGTAACCTCGTATAGAGTTGATCTATTTCCTCTTCCATATCTATTCTCTTCTTCTCGAGTTCAAATCTTGTGACAGCTGTGTCTTCAAACTTAAAGTGATGAAATCCATTCTCGTATCCGTTTCTAACGGTCACATCATCTTCCGCCTCGATGCTCATCGCGTCAAAAAGAGGAAGAAGTTGTTTCCCTGTCTGATGTTTCCCGTTTGTCACAAATCCATTCGTAGCGCATTCGGTAACATGACCACTAAAACCAATATTGTTAACCTCTTCATAGTGATCTTGCATAATCTTTACATTAGCAAAATGTTGATCTTCTTGATCACTCAATGCCACAAGCTTCATCTCTAGGAACCTCAAATGCTCAAGAATCGATATCCTTTCTTCTTCGAAACTAGCTAACGCGGTTTCTAAATCCAAAGCCGAGTCAATGGGTGTATGTGGATGTTGGATCTCTCGATCCCCTTCAAGGGTATTTTCATATTCTCGTACTTGATACAAGTCAACAGATGACGCCTCGTCATCCTCAGAACGGCTCCACGACACTGAAGCCGTTCTCATCTTCTCTTTCTCCTCGTAATCCGCCACTTTCTTCCGATACAACTCCAATTCTTTTTCCTTTTTCGACATAAGTTCATTCAAGAGTTGTAAAGCTTCTTGATCGTATTCCGACTGTTCTTCCATCATTCGTCGATACTGTAACGCCTCCATTTGCATCGCCGCCTTCTCTTCTTGAAGCCGGTTTATCATAGCCATGGTCTCGTTAGCTGCCACGGCCGAAGCGTTTCTCTCTTCCTCTAACTCCAAGTACAACTCGCGTAACGCCTTCCTCTCGGCTTTCAAAGCCGATTTGAGCTTCTCGGCCGTGTTCACCGAATCACCACTTTCGGTCTCGCTGATCACGCTTCCGTCAAAGGACTCTTCTGCACCCGGGTCCCTCGTCTTCGCGATCAACCACTTCTTGTGAAACGGATTCGGGCTGTAAATACCAGATGGCGTATCCGGAGCTTTATCTTCCTCAATCTCTTCAATCTTTACACTCAAATTCTTCAAATCCCCTGCATTTTCTTCTCCTTGATCTCTGTTACAATCTAAACAAAATACAAAAACAGAGCTTCATGAAATCTTGAAATTAACATTCAATTGGGTGAATATATCATCTCATAATACTATCAAACATCACCATTTTCAAGATTTGAATGCAAATTATTAGAATTTGTTGAGGGTTCTTCGTGTATAATCTCATCACATGAATCCAACACAGGAATCTGTGTTCCTATTGACACCACTTCTTCTTCAAGAACTGCAGATAGCATAAAATTAGATGAAAAATCAAACGAATTCGATTAAAATTGAAAAATTAGACTTACCCGAATGACTATTTGGATCATCCTCTTGATGTTCTTCATTCTCCATTAATGGGGTTTGAGTTTCTTCATCAATGGCAACTTCTTCATCATCGAAATCAATCAAATTTCCATGAGAATCAAGTATTTCTTGTGAATTCATATGAGCTTTTTGAAACTCCCCAAATTCATGATCTTCATCTTCAAAACTGTTTCGATGTTCTTCGATTTTTGGATCGGGTAATTCTAATGGAAACAACTGATCTCTACTGAAATCAGTGAAGAACTGAAGCTCATGAGAGTTCAAATATTCCCCCTTTTCAAATTGAATCAAATCATCTTCAATAAGCTTTGATTCTCTAATAACTTCAACCTCATGTTCCTCTGTTTCAAGTTCTTCATCATCTTCTTCATCACTCTGTTCTTTGCTTTCAATTTCTTCATGTTCTTCAACATAACTCGATCCAATTTGATCATCTGAAACATTTTTCTCGATATGATCATCAATCAAATTCCCCTTTTGAGGATGATCCAGAGTATCCTGAGAAGGATGAACCACAAAACAAGAAGGTTCATCAACAAATTTCTTCTCAAAACTCACTCCACAGCAAGAACACTTCAAATCAACTTCACCTTCACCATCATCCTGAACCACATCGATCCGTTCCACCTTCGAAAACACAAAATTCCTCGATTCTTTTCGACAACCCAGATCAGAGGACGAACAATTCTCACACATATCACGAAATTCCGCTAATTTCTTATGATTCGAACAGAACCTCAATTGGGAAACCTCTTTCGAATGAAGCTCACAGAGATGGAAACGAAATCTATCGATTCGTGCACAGGCGAAACACGGAGGGTCTAAACCGAAGTATCGAGCGAATTTGATGATGAAATAAGATAAAACAGAGTTGAGAAGAAGGAAAACTATTAGGGTCCATTCAAGAACAGCATAAATGAGGATGAAGGTGATCTTGTTTGTGTTGTTATGCAACATTGTTGCAAACTTGTTTGCAGCCATTACACTCTGTTTTAATGTGTATATACAGAGCTAAAAGACAATGAAATTGGAAGAAATTGATGAACAGAGTATTAATATTTGCAGAGATTTAGAAAGATAGAGAGAGATGTTGTTGAAGGTTTTGACAATTGAGAGTCTTTGAATGAGTTTTAAGCAACAAATTAGAGTTGTATGCTGTCAATGGGGCTACATTGTTCTTTAATTGATCATTCTACAGAGAAAAAGATATTAAAGTAATCATTTTTTTAGTTTTAAAAGTAAACTTATAGTTTGAATTCATTAAGGATGGTATTTTCTTTTTTCCTACATGTATTGTATGCTATATGCTTTTAAATTATGCTAGCACATAAAGTTTGCGTGAAACTTGAAATACGGTAATGTTCATGTGACTTAAAAGTTATAAATTCGAATTGCGAGAACAAACTTTTATGAAATTGTAAGGTAAAAATACGTACATAAAGCCTAAGTGGCCTAACACCCCCTAGATCATACCGTGCAAGAGACTCGTACATCGAATTTGCCATTTTAACACGTAAAGATACGTCTAATACGAAATTAGTTTTAAGTAGAGAACTAAGTTTTAACTTTTTTAAAGTATATAATATCAATGATGATGGAATTTCTAAGAAAACCTCATACATAACATATAAAATAAAATATACATAATATTATCAAATACATGTCAAGAGTTCATTCCTCATGCCCTATTAAGCGATAGTAGAAAAAAAGGAAAAAAAATAAAATCTCAAACTAAAAACTTAGGTATATGAATTAGATAAATGGGTATGTATTTTCATTTATTCACTTCGAGTATCATATAATATCATATTCATACTCGCACATGTAAACTTTACAAACTATCAATTCATACTCAAGGTCGATAATTTTTCCATCCGTAAAAATAACAGAATATCCAAATTTGTCTTTAAACAATTTAGGATACTTCTTAGAAGAATAAATGCAACAAAGATTTTACTTTTAGGTTGTATCTCGTTGTGTTATATTTATTATTTGGTAGATTTAAATATACATATGATGGTCCATAACATGTCAAAAATTGAATTAACTTAATCAAATATAATAGAATATCATAATAAGAAAATGTAAGCCAGTTAGAGGGCAAAATCAACATAATAAGTGGGGTCACTCAATAGTCAAGAAAGCAAGGTGTGGGGAGCCACTAAGAATACCACATGTTGGACCTAATCATAAGTATTTCTTTTTAAACCACATTATCATCGGTTTAGTTACATGCTAATACACATGTAAAACTAGACGTTTGAATAAATTGATGTTAGACTATTCAATTATTAAGTCAGAATAAATGGATAAATCGTTAGAGTTCTTGTTTATCAACCAGCATGGGTCAAGGCTGATAAAATGAACAGATCATGTCGAGTTATAGGTAACACCGGGGTTGGGTTGGGTTGGTGGCTTAGAAAACTAGTTTGGCTCGAGTCCTCATTTCTATCTTCTTTCCCGCTCATAAGAAAGACAAACTCACACGAATGGTTCGTACGTGGTCATTGGTGTTGCCGCCCCCTCTCCCGATCACGTCTGCCTCCTCTCTCTCCAATCTCTTTATCGGAGAAGTTAAATCCTAAAAGTTAGATATTTCTAACATGGTTTTTGCAAATCAATAAGATTATTAAAATATAATGTTTTTATCTTTGAAAATAATAGTGGCACAATGGCAAAAGCTCAACAACTCTAGTTTAGCTCAAGTCCTCAAGGAGACATGAATACATGATGCTTACGCATTAATAGGTGACAAGCTAAATGTACTCCCTTTTATATTAAACTAGTTTTTTTTTTCACGCGTTGCGCTGGTTCGAATAAATTCATATAGAAAAACTAATAGCATATTCGGAACATAGAAAACATTTATGATTTAAAAAAAAGTAAAAGTATATTATACTTGGACCACAGGTTTTGGCCGCATATTACGAAGATTGGTTTTAAATAATGTTTATATCGAAATATACGTAGAGATAACACGTCGCTATAATATTCTCTGTATTTTCAAAAAATTTATGTTGCGAAAAACAATTAATAGTATATTATATTTGACTCCAATCGGTTTCAAACAAAAATTACGCTTAAACGTAGATAAAATTCAGTACGTCACAACGATGTATTCATAATTAAAAAAAACTATACATTTTTAAAGTTATCAAAAAAATTAAAGTAACATAAACATTAATTAAGTAAAGCATTTAATGACAACAATAAATGCTACTAATATTATTTAAATATACTTTCCAAATTATAAAACACATATTTTGATAAATCAAAATATTTTTCTTTTTATTAAAACATGTAGTTTTTCTTTTAACCCTTTTTGTAAAAACAAAGCTTTTTAATACAAAGAACTTAAAAAAGTGACATTGTATTAAACCAGTATTCTTTAGAAAAAATTTAGAGTGTTTAAGAAAATAATTTTATAAAGCAAAAGTTTTAGAAGCCGAAAGTTTGAAAAAATATTTTATTACCTAAAGTAATTAGATATACGTAATTTCAATTATATATTAACTTAAAAAATTAATTTATAATTTTTAAATACTTATTACTAACTGTTAACTAATTTAATATTTTTATTCAACATGTGTAGTACATGAGTTTCTAAATTAATTTTATTTAATATAACAAAAAAAAGAGTACGATACATTTAAGAGCATTCACAGTAAATTCCCCAACCTCATCCCCATATTTACATTAAAAATACTAATTTTTTACTATCTCTTTCAATTAAATAATACTTTTTAATATCTTTTTCATTATCTTTTCCTTCTCCATCACTCACAACAACTTTTAAAAATATTAAAAAAATTATGTGAGTTGTACCGTGTTTCCCAAAATATGAGGAATCATGACATATTTTCCATAAATATTTCACCTTCTTCACTCACAACCATTAACAATCATCCTCCAAAATATAGGGCATACACTCACATCAAAAATAAAAAACCTAATGTGAATATTCTTTCCATCATAATATTGTGTAAATTTCGTCACTCATGAATATTCTTTCCATATTATATAACTTTTTTATTTTTGTCATTAATTCAACCATATATTAATACTATAATAAATTTATGTAATAATGACAATGGTAATAGTAATAATAATAATATAAAGAATGATCATATTAATTACATGAACGAATATTATATAACATTTTTTTTTTTTTTTTGCTATTAATACACCCATAAATTGATATTACAATAACTTTCTATGAATAAATATATAAAAGTGGTAAAAGTATTATAAAATAATAATAACAACAATGGTAACAACAATAATAATGATATAAAGAATGATGATAGTAATTATATGAACGAGATAAACTGTAATTTATGCAACTACAAGGACTAAAAACAAGTTTTAAAAGGTGAAAAAACTAAAGTTGTGATTTGACTATATAAATAATAAAGATTTGTTTGTAAATTGCTAACATTAACTTACAAAACGGCACCCAATGTATTTTAATTGTTTTATGTATAACATCTAAAGTAATAGAAATATGTATTTACGTGGTAGCTCTTATGATCCTATATTATGAGTTGGTTACGTATCGAAGGATCGAAGGATATTACAGTCAGAAAAAATTATGTATGATAATTAAATAATTACATACTCTCTGTTAAGTTAAATATAAAAGAGCCTCATTAAACTTATAACTTAAGATTGTTGTAAATTTGTAACTTATAAACTTAGAGACAATAACATCACAGGATTAGTTTCTTTAAACAACTTAGAAAACATATCCTACAATAATATATTTTTTATCATTTGTCTTTAAATGTCTATGACATTTCATTAGAAATTACTGATAATGTTGGGACATAACCTAAAGTAATTTATATTACAAAAAAATTATGAAAATAAGACTAACTCAAAAGTATTACCTTGCAATCATTAAACTGGAGTGCATAGTTTTAAACTATTTAATTCTAGGGTGTTATAAAGGGAAGAAAAATGGAATATGAAGTTACGGTAGATTTTATTTGGAAACTTTTGAAAAAAGATATTATTTGTAAAACAAATTATTATTATTTTTTAAACTACAGTGTTTTATTCTTTATATATAAAACCTAGCATTTTAAAGGAAAAGAACATGCAAAGTACATCCAATTAAGCGTTAAACAATTTAATAGCGGTGATAAAGAAATCGGACATCATTGGGTCCTTGACTCCTTGTGGGCTTGTGGCTTTACATGTGCACACCACGAACTTCTTTTTCTTTTTCATTAATCACATATAATATTTTTGAATTGATAAATATAGTAAGTTATATATTGATTATGATTATGATATTCCTCCTAAGGAATAATATAGGTGTTGGATTTCGTGTTTTGACCACATTATTATTATTTTTTAACGGCTAACGAATAATTTTTAAGCCCGTTTACTTGGGTAAATTCACTGGCGAAATGCCACCCACGCCTGCGAACACAGACAGCGCTGGTGACCCGGCTCGCCCACCACTCCAAAGGAAATCCACCACCCAAATGTCCACTGTGGTAAAACCCCTGACTCACTTGAAGCATATTGCACTTAGTGAGACTCCAACTCATGACCTTCAATTTGAGAAGTCATAAGGTGTCTTCTTCTAAACCAGTTGATCTAGGACTCATTCTTCATTCTTCCCCAACCCTCCCCCTCCATACACACCCAAACCCCCCATCAATTGTTTATGTTTGTTTTTATTTCTATTGCCTTTTCAAATAAAATAATTAAAATTGCCTTGAGTATCGATTACAAATGGTCTTATTGCTCACAATTGCACGATTAAGCAAATAATAGTACATATGGCAACAAATCAACAATGGACAATGACAAATCAAATAATCATCTATGCTCATGGCTCAAGTAATAAAATGTGACAAAATCACTCGCAGTTAATTTAACTATATTTAGTTTTGGAAAGAAAAAGATAGGTAACATATATCTCAATCTCACTCTTATATAATATAACTATAGAAGGGAAAATTCGACCTATCATGCTCAATGGATAGTGTGTATGTTAGTCGTCGTCATCATTATCTCAAACGAACTTTTACATGTTTATAGTTTCAAAATCGGTACTAATCCAACATCCAAGGTTGTTGGGGTCAGGAATACAGCCCCCACACCAAAGGTAACAATGAGGAAAACCGTAGCTTTGACACATCCCATCCGCGCAATAGCCTTCCTAGTAACACCTTACACAATTTATTTGCTTCCTTGTAGGGTGCTTGATCACCAGATTTATCTCCCCCAGTCACCGCTTTTTCGTTCTAAAGAAATATAAATAAAATTTTTTAAATAAAATGAGACCAAATAAGTTTGATTTGGTAAATATATAGAAAAAATAAACAAAAGTTGTGTTCAAATCAACACGGCCCATATTGACATTATACCTTTTTTTAAACTCCTAAGACTATTGTAGAGATAGTTCTTTCCACTGTTCATTGAGGCTTCTCACAAATAATTATGCTTGCTTTTAGATTATCCAAATATACCATATCCTGCATATATTCATATTTCAGAATTAATAGTATTTAGTTACAAATATAACTCAAAACAAACTGAAATAATTATTTCAATGAAATATGATACCAAAGATAATGGTTGTAATGAAGTTACTAGTTACTAGAGGTGGCAAGAACACGTGGGTTGGGTAATGTGATAAAATGAGTTCGGGTCAAAACGGGTAAATGGCCACTTTTATTCTCAAGTCAAAATGGGTTGATAGCGTGTGTTCATTTTTTTGGTTTCTTAAATTATATAATGAACCAGATATGTATATATGTGATTCATATGATAACTTGATGTCATTTAAATAAAATGATTATGATTATGCACGCTGGAAAACTATAGACACATTTCTTTCTAGTGACTTTTTATGTACTTTACCCATTTGACCCATTACCAAACAAATACAACCCAAATTGACCCGTTTTCCATATAAATGAGTTGAAAAGGATGAGATAGATGGATCAACTCAATTATTTGCATAGCTTTTCATGGTTTTTCATTTGCATATCTCAATAAAAAGATTTATCACTCACAAACTAGGATTCTGATCCATCATGATCTGTTGATTACATTATTTGCATTTATTCTCATCCACTATAAAAAACAAAAGTCAAGAACTCAAGATCAAGGGTGTTTAATATTCAACAATTAGAAGGCCATTGCTTGTGAGCTAAAGTTCAGATTCGCAAAATATAAGCTCAGTTTGGACGTTAAAGCATGGAACTGACAAATCATTTTCATCTTCTCTAGTGAAAGTTCAATTTTATCACCACTATCTATTGTATCACAAATATTAACACCAGTGTTTTAATACCCTTTAGGGTATAGGTAAAAAAAAGGCCTCACATGCTGAGCTTGTGTCAAAGAATCTTGTCTGTATATAAAATAAGTTTTGGTTATCAGAACAATTCTTAAATGGTTTTTTCGAGTTCATGTTGAACCATTTTTAGATCAAGACTGCGCTTGTGTCATAGAGTCTTGTAAACTCAAGCTTATCTTAGAGTCGTTAAGGCGGGCTCCAGTCGTGTCTAGTTTATACTTTAAGTAAGTTTATTTGGAGCCCTACCATTAGGAATGGTTATTCCATAAGAAAAAAGAACAAGTTAAAACTTTCCTTCATATGGTGATTCAAAGTTTATGATGTTTGATCATGAACTCTTCAACTATGTCAATTCATGTTCTTTAAGTGACCTTAGATGTCTTATATGTGAGGACATTTAAGTCTCTTTTTTTAAACCTATTCATTGTCATCCTTTATTTTATTCATATGAATAGACAATTCATCACAGTATCACCTTGCTAGTTTTATTATAATAAAATCTTTCGTTAAAAAATATAAAAATCTATGTGTTTTTTGTCAACCTCCTCGGAAGCTAGACCATCTGTAGTAGGGCGAGGCCACACATGTCGGAATTTCCCTAGAAGGATTAGCAAAAACCTCCCAACGTACACCTTGCCAGTTTCGCTCTAATCTGCTTTCTTTAACGAGGCCGCAAACCATCATCACTTTGTCACTCCTCGCCTCCCCCCTTCCACGTCAGCATCCATGGATCTACAATCACCCATCGTAGGTGTGCGTATACAAAACAAATAACACCACCAAGTAATCACTGTCGCACGACTTGAAACATCACTGAACGACAACACGCCCTCTTCTGACGATAGTATCATAAACCACATCAAACAAGATGGATGCACCATCGTAAACCCCCATCGGAGTTTTGAGGAATATGCAGTGTTTACATGTCAAAACTTCAGTACATGATCCTTAAAGAAGTAACCAAAAACTCCAAAAAGCTGAGATTTTTAAAACAACCAACATTCCATAGGACAGTATGATACCATGTCAACATCTAACAACAGTTAAATCATGAAACAAGACATGAAACTGACAGTTTATTTGAAAAACAAACAAAATCCAAAACCACATACATCATCAACTATCAAGTTTCATCTGGCATTCATCACTGTCAAAGAACAAAGATGAACACTTCAATAGTTCAATCAACCAAACAAATTCAAAATCAAAATCAAAACATATCCAGATTATGATAATATCAATGAGATTATCCAATTCTGATGCAACATTCAATGAGAAGATACTTTCAGATTGAGTGATTTGTTGAACCATGCTTTCCAGCTGCCGGAGCTCTTCCTCGGTACTCCCACCGCCACCGGCTTTCCACCGTCGCCGTCCACTGCCGGAGGCTTCTTACACAGCATGAAGTTCCTTACACCAAATGATCCAATCGCTTCCCAAGGTTTCAAAGCTGTTCAAAATCAAATTCACCAACATTCATATCATTCTTTATAGTTTAAATCAAATTCAACAACAATTATGCAAGTTTGGATGATTGAAATTTGAAAAAACCTTGGTGGAAATCTACCTTCGGTTCCGACGACGGAGCAATACAGAACGAAATCATTGAAGTTAGATCCGAGCACCGGAAGACGACCTTCACGAGCGTAGGATTTAAGCGCTGTATCAACAACCGAAGCCACAAGTTCTCCTTCATTCACAACGAAGCGTATAGGTCCGGCGCTTCCGACGACGGTAACATTGATCAAAAGCCGATTTCCGGCGGATTTCGAGGCCTGATTCCGTTTATTCTTCGTGAGCAACATCTTCTCCAAACAATCGATGCTTATTCTCCTCTTTCAGATCCTTTAAACAATCGAAACAACGAATCAATCAAGCAAAATCGAATTAAACAGCAACAAAACTGATTACAACGGTGATGATTGTTGATGAAAGTTAGCGGATTGTGATTTCACGGGTCGAGGCCGATGCAGCGGTGGTACCAGCCTTGTTTGCAGGATCCGAAGGAGAATGTGGTGGAAAGAGAAGAGATCCCCCTCAAGGGAAGGGGGAAGATGATCCACCAATTGATGAAGATTTCCACCATTCACAAATGGAGTTACCAAGGGGTGATTTGAGAGAACTTTTGGGGAAGAACAGAGGAATTGGAGGCGAAATTAGGGTTAGGGCTTGTTTGTTGGTTCCGATTTGGGCGTGTGGCTCATTTTATAACCAACTGAACCAATGGACCTTTCTTGTTTTGCAAAGGTTATAACTTTAGGTTATATGGCATTATGTGAGATGGTGATGAGATATAGGTGGCTCGGCTCGTTTAGAAATCGAGTATCAAATTGAGCTGTGCCGGCTCGTTAATATTACGAGCTCAAAATATGAGCTTGGGCTCCGCTTGTTTATATACGAGCAGAGCGGAGACTGCTTGCGAACCAACTTGTTTATTAATAATAATTTTGTTCTTCTTTTACACATATTCATATATATAAAAACAAAATATAATAGTTTAATATATGATTATTTTAACTCATTAAAACATATACCTGAATAGTATTTTATGAATCGTAATCATATGACATTAAATTGGCTTATAATTTATAAGAAATTAAATTTTAGCTTTTAATTTATCCGAGCCAACGAGTGAGATACAAGCCGATTTGACCTTGGCTCAGGCTATGTTCGTTTGTAAACCAAACTGAGCCGGCTCGGCTCGTTTAAGATCATCGAAAAAACTAACGTCGAAACGTTATCTGTGTATTCAGGTGTTGAGTCTGTTGAAGGTGGGCGTTGATAACATTTCTAACTTTATATGATGAAAACAAAACCTTTATTGTCGTTGATAGCATCCAAAGTTCTATAAAAAGCAAAAACACTAAAATTTTAACGTCAGAACATTAATAAAAATAAACACGTACACACGTCACAACATTGATGAAAGAAAACACGTTACAAGGACAAGAAGGAAAAGACACACATCACAACCAAAAACCCACAAAACTTCAATGACCAAAATGCAAGAAGCTAAAACATAACTACTCATTAAAATTTTCCATTTAGCCATTCTACTTAGTTAATTATACCTATTTTAGGGACTTACTTGATGATGACTTTGATAAAATTGAGAAGAGAGAGACCCATGCAAAGGAGGAAGAGAAGAAAGTGTTGTTATTTTGTTAATAACTTTGAGGATATAGTAACATTATGATTAGATTGTGGAGATGAATAAATTAGAAGTACCTTCAAGAATTCTTATTGTTTATACTCTTGTGTGATGGTGCTCGTTGCAGTTGTGAGGGGGCTCGGTGCAATGGTGCTCCTTTGCATAAGCAATTTATATGAGAAATACTTTAGGCATGTGTGTTTATATATATAATATTAAACTGAGTCCTAGGATTGGTGGAACCCACATATTTAAGTGTTGATATTATATAGACACACATATACATGTATATTGTTTTTAAGTGTGTCTCATATATATGATGAAGGTAATTTATTAGATATATAATTTAGTTCTTTATGTATCAAAAAATCATTTTGTTTCAAATGAGAGTCTCATGCGTTATGAAAAGTCAATATTAAACGGACGCCAGTACAGAGGATGAATTTTTTTATAAAATTTGAACATAATAGATAATTTATGATACTACATTTGTTTAAAGATGAAACCAAATATATCGTATAAACAAAATGTCAAAAATACATAATTTACTCTTATCGTAATATGTTTTAGATCTTATTTTTAAGAACAACTCTCTCTTACACTCTTTAATTTAATAATTAAAATTCTCGTGAAACTTAAACACTTAACTAGGGTTGCAAACAAACTAAACGTTCAACGAATAGTTCGTGAACTGTTCGACGGGA
Organism: Flaveria ramosissima; assembly: GCA_025215565.1. Classification (NCBI taxonomy): domain Eukaryota; kingdom Viridiplantae; phylum Streptophyta; class Magnoliopsida; order Asterales; family Asteraceae; genus Flaveria; species Flaveria ramosissima. The sequence goes on from CM046032.1 coordinate 50,099,435, forward strand.
AGTTTGTTTATGATCGTTCGTTTAGTAAATGAACGAAAGAAAATTTTGTTCGTTTAGTTAAACAAACGAACATGAATACCAGTCCTGTTTGTTCATTTATGTTCGTGAACGTTTAATAATGTGTTCGTTTATGTTCGTTAATGTCCGTTCGTAAACGTTCGATAACGTGTTCGTTTATGTTCGTTACGTGTTTATTTATTTTTGATAAATTTATGATGCAAATATTGATTTTATTCTAAAATAAATATGTGATCATTTGTATTCGTTTGTGTTTATGTACTTCTTTTTGTTCGTCATGTTCATGAACATATATTTGTTTTCGTTTGATTTTGTTTGTGTTTGTTTGTGTTCAGTAAGTGTTCCTAAACAGTTCATGAACATATTTATTTCATTAATGAACGAACACAAACAAGAAAATCCATTCGTTAAGTGTTCGTAAACAGTTCATGAACATGTTTATTTTTTATTGAACGAACACAAACAATGCCTTGTTCGTGTTCATTCGGTTCGTTTGCATCCCTACACTTAACCGTTTGAGAAGGGATATATCTTCTACGTACCTTGGTATAGCAAGCCGGTTAATTGATTTTTCTAGCGTGATTTTAAAACCACAAAAAATGTCTTCATGATTTATTAACTACGAAAAAGAACATTGACTACTTATTTTTTTTTAGTTTGACCAGTTTTCTTAGCTATAACAACTTTAAGTATATAGCTTTTTTCACGTGTTAATCTACACAATTGGTAATTTATCAATTCATTATTAGGTCAACGCTCAAAGATGTGACAACCCTAGTCGAGCTTGGTTGAGAATCAAAGCTTGTATGATGTGGTTTCAAAATTTTCAAGACTAGTTAAGATGGCCGTTGAAATACAATGAGCATTGAGTAGCGTGCGTTTGGATTCCAATATTCATAATTAAAAAAGACACAACAAGTCGAGCAACATGTAGAAAAAACGAAAATCGAATATTGACTTTTGAGTAACATTCAAACCTAAGACGTAATGGGATTGTCAATTAATCTAGCACAAGTTATCAATGTATAAATATGCAAGTCATCAAACTACTTAAGGTCTCTTATTTTTACAAATTTTTTTTCATTTTACATTATGATGTTTTATAATTTTGGATTTCCTGTTGCGATATGCTTAAGGTTATCAATATTTCGACGCGAAATTTTTCCGTATAGTAAATATTGTGAGTCTTACAAGTTATAACACTCTCGTCACGATGCACGGGTTTCACCTACACAACTAAGCATTCAAGTGCAATGTACATGTCTTCAATGGACACATATGTCATCGCTGAAGTAAACATAACCTTATCAATTGCGGCGTTGTGCAGTGTCCGAGAAGATGTCGGTTCACTTTGCGATATGATGTAAACAGGTTTACCCGTCACTTTGTGCAGGAGGTTATTTTCGTAACTTGAACTCATGACCTGAAGGTCAAAAAGCAACAACATTACTAGTTTTTTTCAAACTACAAACCATGGATCGCACCATAAAACTTAGTTTTTCAACCCGTAAACAGTAAACCTAAACTTATTACTCCTAAACCCCTGTCGAACAGGCCGATTCAGTTTGTTTGTTAGACTTTCTAGTTGAGGAGGAATGAAAAATGAAAACTAACGTTGTTGATCTAAACTTACATTTTTATTTGTTAGATTATTCTTATGTTTATATAGTTATACCTTTTCTAACTATGACAAATAATTTTTGTGAGTTATTGAGGACCACTAGACTATCACATCATGAACCTGTGCACAAACTATTTGAAGGAGTTGTTGCTAAGCGTATTCAATGTATTTAGACCCAACTCAACTCATCGTTGTCGAGCCCCCACCCCCCTCTCCTTGGTTGTACAAGAAGTGTTGTATTCGATGTCCGCTTGTGTCAAGAAATGGTAGATTTTAACCATATACAATCCAAACCACAAAGATTATACCAAGAACACCACACAAATCTTGTATTAGATTAAGAACACCATGATGTGATGTAACAACTCAAACTAAGAACACTGAAAGTGATTTAGAATCATAAAAATAAGATGAAACCCTAACTGGAAAAGACAAACAAACCACATACAGAAACAATCTAACAGAACAGTTTCATCAAGATGAAAATGAATATGTAACCCTAGGAAAGATGATGAACCATTGATGTATTTGTAACCCTAATCTCCTGCTCTGTTTTGAATACATAAGGTCACAAGAAGATGATTGATAGCAAGAGATAAAAGGACCAGAAGCAATTTTGAAATAAGCACACCAAACCTTCAAGTTTCAACTTTGGTAAAACAAGTCCCTCAACTTTCCAAGACTTGTAATACCATCCAAAACCATCAACTCCTGTAAACCTTCACTGCTTTCAACTTCAATAAGCTCCAAGCTCAGCGACATAACAACCTCATGAGCACAAGAAACCATCATCCCGTCATGTAAACCAAAAAAAGACAACCAAGAATTAGAGAACAACTATATGAATAAAATGTTTGACATTAAATTGAAACTAGACATATATTTCAACAACTTGTTTGTCGTGTTATCAAGTAAGTAACAAAATAAATTTTAACGTATCATTGTCGAATTTTGAACAAGTTGTGTGTGTTCTCACTTAAATGGCGAAAAAAATATGCATAACCCGTATAAACCACCAAAGCCAGAATCTAGAATGCATTAACAGAATGTTGTTGTAAGTTGAATATGACAAAAAATACTTTGCTAACAATAGAATTAGATAAATCATAATTTGTGCTAGACAACTGATCTTCAATGAGTTATGATAAGAAACGAATGGAAACAAGAGTAAAACATAAAACCTCTACCAAATGGATTCAAATGCTTGTGACTGCACAATCTCTTGAAGGTTAGATTTATTTGATTTTAAGCCATCGTTTACTACCTTTATATGTTGCATAATTACTTGCAAAACCAATAAACAAAATGCATAAGGTTATCAAACGGACTAAACAAACATATTTAGTGAAATCCACTTAACAGCAGGGTTTAAAGTCGATGAGATGAGGATAACGGTACCTCTATCGTATATTTTTTTTGAACGATAATTCTATCCTACTCCTACTCTATTGTATAGAACAGAGAATCTGCAACTAGAACAAAAAGGACAATTAAGTAATATAACATTATACTGTTAGGGTGTTAGACTGTTAGCCATGTAAGTAACCATGTTATTCTACAAATATTAAATGGGCCAAAACCTTTAAATGGACATAGTTCCGTTTATAGAAAACATCGTGGTGCTATTAGCCCATCCAAATTATGAATTTTGTATAAACTATTATGTAATTCTGTTTTATTCTGGTCATACAAAACCTTGTTTTGTTGTTATATTATCACATAGCTTACAATATACCTTTTTTTATTAACATGCAATATACTCTTCTTTTTCCTTTTTTTTCAAATTAACAGTAGAAACACATCCAAAGAATTTAAATCTAATTATTTCATATCAAATAATCAAATTTCAAAACATAATATTTAAGTGTCTGACAAATTCTATCTATTTATGGACTAACCTATATTGCGACATCAAATAATCATATGGTTAGAATCAACTTTTTAGCAAATCTTAAACCGATTACTTGACTTATAAATCGGTTACTTGACTCATACAACAATCTCTTAATTAGAAAATCAATATCAATACTAAAATCTAATTGTTTGCGAACTTGAAAGCACAATAAATGTGATTAATAATAACTAAAAAACAAATCTCTATAATATGATAACATATATTCCTATAATTATTTTAGTAATTCATAAATACAATGCTTTTTAATCTTATTTGTGATGGAGTAAATGATAGGTATCGATCTTATTTGTGATGGAAGAAGGGGTTTGACAAGGTCTCCTTATTTATCTATCAACCATTTCTTTTTTGCCAGCCTCTCTCTTCTCATTTATGAACAAATAATAAATCAAAATCATACAACCTTCTATCATTTATGATGAACATAATTAAGATCTTCAAGAACAAAATCACAAGATCAAATGGAAGGAGTGATTGGAATTTTGAGGCTAATAATCAAGAAAGGGACCAATCTCGCAATTCGTGATTGGACCCGAGGTACAAGTGATCCGTATGTAATCGCAACCTTGGATCATCAGGTCAAGTTTTTATTTCTATATCTTTATAGTTGAAAGGGTTTCCTATTTAATTTTTTATCGTAAAAATATTTCTTTTCAAAACAAATATACAAATGCTAGAAGATGTTATCAAGCACTCTTGATTTTTTATATGAGCTTTTAAATGTGATGATTGACTTCGATCAAATATTTGGGAGATCACTTTCCCTTTTAAAAATTTGGTTAATATTTTCTTGGGTTTATTTAATTAATATGAGCTTAATTTTCTTATTTGATTAAAATAAAACTCTACATTTTATTGCAGAAAACAAAGACTAAGGTGGTGAGAGACAATTGTAATCCTGTGTGGGATTGTGATTTAACAATGATCATCAAGGACCCCAAGGCTCCAATCACACTTGTAAGTAATAAAGTAACCAATATTAAAAAAAACAATATATTCTTATAACAAAATTTTTAATTAATTACAAACTTTTTTATTTCTTTTTTATTGTCTTTACATATAGTTTTCTCAAGTTGTCATGGTCATGTCTTCTTTTTCGAGAGATAATATTCATGATCATGATAATTTTAAATAATTAAAAATGATATTGGAAAGTAAATACTTTAATACTATTATGAGAAAAATGTTTAATTTTTTGTGGGCAAGTTCTAACTACTTGAAAATCCTCAACCAATTGTTGGACAAGATTTATTATTGAATGATAATATGTTCAATTTTGTTTCTAATTTCTACAATAACATTAATAATTGAACACACTAGCTTTGTGCTATAGACTGTGCATGATAGAGACACATTTAGTGAAGACGACAATATGGGTGTAGCAAAACTTGATCTAAGCCCGTATATCGAGTGCATGGAAAGGTACACGAACTTGCACGACCTCCCGGTCGGTACTATACTTGAAAAGGTTCAACCAGACGAACATAACAACCTAGTCGAGGAGAGTCATATTATATGGAATAAAGACGCGATCACGCAAGATATGATCTTAAGATTGCAAAATGTTGAAAACGGTGAACTTGAAGTGCAAATAGAGATCACTCCTGTTGAAAATCATCGCTTAATACTCCAAGATGAGGTTGTAGAAGGTGAGTAAAACCATATAAAGGGTGCTACATCTGTTTTTATTTTTAAATTTTATACTTTATGTAATAAGTTATTGCTAACCTAATATATATATAAATGACAATAGCGTTACATCTCATAAGTTCATTAGTGTTTAAAGATGTTCAAAAACCACATTATAATTAATCTTATAGAGTTTCAGGATGCAACCAATGATACCAAGTTACCAAGTGTCATACATTAAGTAATTGCAAAAGTAACGTAAAATGAACTCGTCTGGTCAGGTAACGAATCATATCGTGTTTGGGTCCATTCGCCCGATTTAAAAAGTTCTATTAGATTCAGATCAAAATAGTCGTTGTTAAAAAGTATCAAAGGACTTGCTAATATCATGCTTTCTTTCGGTGTTTTTGATTTCCATAAACAACGCTAGTATAATAAACATGTAAAAAATTAAATTTGATTCTATTAACTTTGTGTAAACTGTCTTGTATTAAATAAGTAAACATTTAATGATTTTACGGATAATTTTGTCCATAAGAAGTATTATCTATTAATAAAAATAAAAAAAGTTGTAACTTTAATATTGTGTATAATCTACTTGCTTGCTTGTACAATTAAGCACGTGATATGCATTCATGCATTGATTGAGTACAAACTTAAATCATAAGTGTTACGGGTTTGAGAAATTTTCCTACTTTAATAAAAGAGTAACTTGATGTGTCACGTGGCAGCATTACAATCATTTTCACCAAAGTTTTCCCGCCTCTCTCTCATCTTAAATAATTACCTTAATTACTAATAATATTATTTAATACTTTTTACATTTAATAAATTAAAAAAAGATCTATGTATTAATGTTATTTCTAAATAAACAAATTTCTTATAAAATACTATTTTTTTCTAAAGCATAAAACTTTTTTAAAAATACAAAATATTATAAAAATTGGTATTTTTGAAATGTTCAATTTTTCAAAACCAAAAATAATTGATTTGGGAGTTATAATAAAAAATTTTAAAAACGACATTTTTATACCGTTTGTTTTAGAAAAAGATGTTTAATTCTTTTTTGGAAAAAAATTAAAAATAAAATTTTAAAAAGCTGATATCACTGTTTTATTAGTTATAATCATTTCTCATACGTAATTTCAATCATATCATATCTTAAAATATTATTTTTAATTAATAAATTTTATTATATTAATATTTTATTTATTCAACTCGTGTAATACACGGGTTTAAGCTAGTATGTGATATCATAGTTAATATTCGTTGATTACCCAAAACCGATCTTAGGTCTGTTTACCAGAAAACATGTAAACTCAAAAAAATCAAAGACAACATACTTGAAACGGTTGCGGTTTTAATAGTCAGTTTTGACATCTCTTCACAGGCAGATTTGATCGCCATAGTTGAAAAAATCAAAATTAACCACTAAATCCAATTGTTACTCGAACATATACTTAACACAAACAAATATCATAACTATTGTTACTAGAACCAATGTAAAACAATCATACATTACTGGGCCCAAGAAAATATGTTACCATTATAGTATTAAGTTCAGACACTGAGTAACAAGCATATAATTTAAACAAATAAATGAGAATGCTTGAGTTTGAAACCATCATACATTGTTTGTGGTCGGTTTAAATGGTTTAGTTTGAAAGATGAATTGACAACAATTAAGACTTATGCTATCGATTGAAGAAGGATTGATAGAAGGATTGGTCGAGTTTGTAAAAAGTCAAAAACATATGTCTTCTATTAAAATTCTAGAATATGAAATATGGATTATCAAGTATGATGATTTGGTATTCGGGTTCTTTGGGTCAACCTGAATTGCCAAAACACAACTCAAAGACCAACTTAAATAAAAACTTTAGGTGTGAGTATGAGTTGTAATCGAGTTTGGTTTGATCGGGTTATGCCTTAGCGGGTCCGGACAAAATTTAATCAGGTTAGGTATTCGAATTCAGGTAAAAATGACACACCTAGTTTACCTTCATCAAAAGTCAGTGTATTCGTATATTATATAATTCTTAAAGTATTACAAATTTTAGTTTTGAAGTTGATAAAAACTTTGAATTATTAAAAATTATAGAAATATTTAAAGTGGATCAAGTATTTAATATTTAAAGTTGATTTTTGAAGTGAGTTTAAGATAAAACTCGAATAATAGAATGCCCACAGCTCAATAGAGAAACTAGTAAACGTGTTTGATTGTGTGCAAATTATATTTACTGGTCATTTGGTAGAACATGTGAAGCAAATGAAACAACTTATTAAATGCATGACTTGTTGTATGCTTGTATTTACAACTATCTTTAGTAAACCCGTGTATTACACGGGTTGAATAAAAAAATATTAAATAAAATAAAAAATTATTAATTATAAAACATTATACTAAGATATGATATGATTTGAATTGCGTATAAGTAATAAAATAAAAATATAAACTTTTAAATTTTTTTAAAGATAAAGTAAACATTTGTTTTCAAAATAACGTTTTAAACAATTTTCATTTTAAAAATTTCCTTACTATAACTTTCTCATTTTTAAAAATTACTTAAAAAACCAAATTTAAAAATATTACATAAAAATAGTTTATTTTTTAGAAAAAATCTTTTTTATAAAAAAACTATTTCTATAGAAATAATATTAATAAAAACATTTCTATATCTAAATTTATTAAAAACTAATTAAAATGTAAAAATAAATACATAATAATATTAGTAATTAATGTAGTTATTTAATAAGAGAGATAAACGGAAAAAATTTAATTAGAATGAATGTGTTGCTGACACGTGACACAAATGTTTATATTTTTATTAGAGTAGAAATATATGAAGATATATGGACCCTCGACAAATTATAACATGACCGTATCAAGTTTAACTAAATTTAATATTTACATCCTACGTTTTAGCATTTGTTTTTGGTTTTCTTTTGTTGTTCAACCATCTCTTGACATATGGCTCACTCGTAAGTTTTTGTATTTTCTTTTGTTTTTTATCAATAAACCTGCTATATATATATATATAATTTTAAACTATATCATACTTGGATTTGAGCGCATAAAGTTTTCTTTAAAAGACAAAACTTCCACCAGGTAGACTAACCCCGCGATACAGAATAATAAATCAATTGATTATTTTTATAAAATCAATCGATTAGTTAAAAAATTTAGAAAACCATAAGTAACAAATTATTTACTTGCTTTAGACTGTTCTTTTAGATGTAATCTCAACTTAACGTGTTTTTTAGGTGTTACATTTAAGTCCACGAGGTGAACCAATGTATTATATAACTTTTTAGACTTTTACTTATTGGGAAATGTTCAAATACAACGTTTTTTAAAACTAAAAAGTGTAAGAAAAATTTAAATATTAACATGTATTGTTTTTATCAAGATAAGTTTGATGGTAAAATGGGTAAGGTTACTCCTTCTCAAGTTTCATCTTTTTTTTAAATGTCCGTAACTTTTGCATACGACATTATTTTTATAAAAAAATATATATTAAAAATAAGCATTTTTTGTCTTTAAAACACATATAGTGTTGATATAAATAAGAAGAATTCTTTTTTTTTTAGCTCATTGTGTAATTTCGTCAGGTCATTATGTAATTTTCCAAGTTTACGATGATTACACAATTACCCAATGATAATTACACAATGAATTGTAAACATAAAAAATTATATTTTTCAGCATTAGCAAAATACAATACATAACACAATAGTCAACACTAGATACAATGATCAGAATTAAACACAATGAGCCATGACAAGGAGTATACGCTGACCTGATGAATATTACATAATAAATTGAAAAACATAAAATATATTATATTTTTAGCATTGTGTTATTAAAATATTATTATTTTAGGACAACACAAATAGAAAATACAATGATCAGTATTAGACACAATGATTTGATCAATATTATACAATCCTAGCAGCACATTTTAATTTTAAAAAGTTCAACAAAAGGGAAAAAAAGATAAAAAGTAAAAAATACTTATGTCATCGCAACTAAGAAAAAACAAAAAAACAAAAAAACAAAAAAATAAAAAATAAAAAGAAACAAAAAATCGTCATGTTGATTTCACTTGTAAATGGACTTTTTGTGAAATACATCAATTTCACATGTGAAATATGACGTTTTGTTTTTATTTTATTTTTAGTTTTTACTTTTCTTTCTTTTTTTACGTTGAAATCGTATGCCTGTGTTTTTTAGTTTTATTTTTTTTGGATTTTTCTTTGAAATTTTTTGAAATTAAAATGTGTGGGTAGGATTGTTTTGTAGTTCTCTTTTTTTTGGTGTTACTCATTGAACCCTTCCATGTATATATAAGGATCAAATGTTAACATTTGTTTATTACGATAACCCATTAATCCAACTAGTAGTTCATAGCGGACTACGTTGCCACTATAAGTTAGAGTTATAATAGTAAAACTATTTGTCCACGACTAACGTTAAAGAATAATTTTTAAAATATAGCAAGACTATACCCGAATTAAAGATATTAAAACGATCTATTTACTGGTGTAATTCGTAAAAAGAAATAACATCATAAAAAATTAAGAATGTTTTAAGAAAAAGGTGAAGTTTTTGTAGAAAGGGAAGGAATTTTGAAAATAGAAGGAAATTTTAAAAATGCAAGGAAAATCGCTACATCAATAATGTAACGTTGTGTAAAAGTTAATTACAATACATAATTATAAAAGAAGTACTCGTTATATTAGAGTTAATGGGCTATCGTAATAAACAATGGTTAACAAAAGAACTTTGACCTATATATATATATATATATATATATATATATATATATATATATATATATATATATATATATATATATATATATATATATATATATATATATATATATATATATATATATATATATATATATATATAAGTAGACTAATTATAATGCATTTATATATAACAAATGATATGTTAATAATAATAATAATAATAATAATAATAATAATAATAATAATAATTAATAGTAGTAGTACAAATGTTAGAAATAAAAAACTTTGCTATGCATTTTCGGCAAAAGCAATAAATATTATTACCAATATTATAGTTATTATTGATATAAGATAACAAACAGTGTTTCCTATACTCCTATGACACAAGTCTTGTTTAATTGATGTTTTAATATATTTAGTGTTAGATATGCGTCTCTAAGTTGTGACACATTTCTGACAAACCCCAAAAATTTTGAATCAAGTAGAGCTTAAATAGTTGCAAACTTATATTAGTTAGAGCTCAATGAATAGACGAGCTTAATCTAGTTCATAAATTAAACTCATGAAACTTAACTATTGCTTCTATCTTTTTTTTTTTTTTTTTTTTTTTTTTTTTTTTTTTTTTTGGGGGGGGGGGGGGGTGTTGTTGTGTTATAGCCTCATATATAACTTTTATAGTAAACTTCAATTTTGCTACGTGTGGTTTTGTGTAAATAATAGTTTTCATTCAAAAGTTTCAAAATCATGATTTTATTGTTTGTGGTTTGCAATTCTTCTCAGTTAACTTCAACCCACTAACACCGTTAATCAATTATGTTAAAAACAAGAGCATTTTGGTCATTTTACTTATAGGGCTAATTAGGTAACTTATAAACATACTTTATAAGCTAAGGGACTATTTATGTAAAAATATTCAAACTAAATAAAAATAAAATATCTCATCCTCTTTCACTTCCATATCCAAATCACCACACCACCACCACAATCACCGCCACCATCGCACCACTTGCTGCACCTACACCCACGTTTACATCCACCACCAACACAACTACCACAATCGACCTCCACCTCCACAAACATAGCCACTACCGTTCATCTCCACCTCCGCCAACACAACCACCACCGTCGACCTCCACCTCTACCAACACAGCCACCACCGTCGACCTCCACCTCCACTAACACATCCACCACCGCCGACTTCCACCTCCACCAACCAGCAACCACCATCGTCAACCTCAACTTCGACCATCAACGTCGCACATGATAGAAGGTTTTTGGGGGTTCTTGGTCACTTGAAACCCTAGATCCACGCTATGATAAGGGTTGATTTTTTAATTTTGTAATTTGGGTTTTAGGGTTCGGTTTCAGTGGGAAGGGGTGAGAAGCTCTGATGGGTGGTCGATGGTGCTTGCGCTATGGCGGTGGCGGTGGTGTTGCCCTAAGGAAGGTTGTTGTATGAGTGATGGTTTTGGCCAGAATGAAGGGTTGCTGGGGGTGGTCGGGTGGATAAGGTAGCTGGCCGCGGATGAAGGGTTACTAATTTTTAGGTGTAATAGAAGGAGGAGATGGGCTGATATGGATTCCGATGGGTGCGGTGGTGGTACGATGGCGGCAATGGTTATTAGAGTGGTACTGATGGTGGTGCGATGGCGGCAATGGTTATTGGAGTGGTGCTGATGGTGGTGATGGTGGCTGATGGTATCGTCGACGAGTACAAAGAAGATGGTGGTGACAGGTGCTTAAAGATGAAGACAAGTGACGGAAAATATGTGGAAGATGAAGATGAGTGGATGATGGTATATGATGATGGTGTTAGATGGTGATGAAGGTGACGGTTGGAAGTGCAAGTAGTTGTGGTGGTGGTGTGTCACACCCCGACCGACCGCAGAATCATCGGGGCGGACAAAATGTGAATCGATTGTTTATAACACATGAAATTAAATAAGTTGAAATAATATTAAATGTCATTTCATTGGATAATACTAATCAAATTATACAACACAATGAAATAAAGATTCAAATAACATAATAAAGTCTTTTATTAATCTAGGTCCAAGTCCTATATGAGTATGAATAAGTCCTCTAAACTACACCCTGAAATCATGTGAAAAAGTAACGAGTCGGTGAACAAATTAGCCGGTGAGTAAACACATGTTTGAATACATATATAGATCGATTAAATAGATTGAAAACAATTCAATTCACATGGCAATGTCAAGACTTATAATGCAATAGTGTAACATAAAAGACAAACCAACATAATCAAACCTAATGACTGAATTGATTCGGTTCGCAGACGAAGCCTTAAAGAATGATGATTCCGGTTCCAATCACCACGCCACTAAACAAATAGGGTGGGTTTGTCAAACCAATAGATCTATCATTATTACCGTGGTTGCATGAATTAATGATTGTGTTATCATCAATTTTATCTAATTATAAACACATAATTGCAAGTAATAACAAAACATGCCTTGAATTTTAATTTAGAATGAAATAAAATAACAATGAATAAAAATGATTAAATATTGAATCACAAGATTTTCCTAAATAATAAAACATGAAAAACGGACTATTAATACTCACTTGATAGTTGTGATTGATTTGAATTCAAGAATGCGTAAATAGACACCAAAGGTTTTTCTCACGGTTAACCTAAGAGTTGTGTCTTAAATTAGATTAATGATATGATTTATGGACTAGATATGGATTAAGGTTTTCAATTGGGGTTTGTGGGATTATATAAAAAAATATTGTAACTTATTATATATATGCGTTGGTTAAATAAAACTAGAATAAAATGTTTAAATAATACTAATAAGTAATTAGTTAAATAGAATTATTAAATAAAATTATTTAAGTAAAATTTGAGATCAAAGTATGAAAATAAATAAAGTTTTAGTGATTAATTATTTATAACTTGATCAAAATAATTAGTTGAATAATTGATTATTTAAAGGTTTTGTAAAAGATTATTTTTAAATAATTTTAAATTAATTTATATTTGATTTAAAATAGCTTATAGAAATTTAGAATATTCAAAGGAATGAAATATGTTTTTATAACATTTATTTTTGTTAAAAGATAATAAAATATAAATTTATAATCTTTAGACTTTTTTAAAAATTAATAAATAATTTATGGAATAGATTTAGCTAACAAAATAACTTTTATATTAAATTAATAATACATTAAAAGTTTCTGGAATTAAAAATGATTTAGAAAAATAGCTTAAAAAGAAGTTGGGGCGGACAAGGGTCGAACTCGAGTCTCCTTTGTAAGGGTGCGGTTGGTTTACTAGTAGGCCAATGCCCGATATCTATTTTAGAATCGAAAATAATTTTATAAAAACTTTAATTAAGTAGATCCCTAATTTATCAAGAACCCTAATTTCAAATTCATCAAATTGATCCAGAGATCGAAACCGATAACCAAATCAGACTTGGGCTTTTGCTCAGAACATGTGATTAACTACCTGATTAAGAATCGAATTGATGAAAACAGTAGGAAGATAGTGGCGACTGAAGCTGAAATCGATTCGAGAGGTGATGATGTTTTTAAAATCAAATTGATGGTTTGAAAGGCTTCGAATGATGATGATGAGTGTAAAAATGTTATCAATTTTGATTCAATTTGTCCAGAAAGATGTTCTCGATATAGTTGCACGTCTGGATGAAGGACAATAGTGGAATGTTCATGTGTGTATATTTCATATAAATTGAGGTCACTGATAGTTTAAGGGAATCGAAAGGAAGGTTTGCCCTTAATTATATAGGTTGAATTTGGTCTGTTTCAAGTCAAACGAGTTTAATATTGGTTCGAGAGTTTCGAGTCTAATTCGATGGTTGATATTTTGTTTCGATTGAAATTAATTGTACCTTTGAGCTTAGAATGATTATGTAGATGTTTCTGGTTGATTGATTTGATCAGTTACGTGAGATTAAGGTTGTATCCGTTTGATTTGAAGTGAGAATTTGGTTTCAGGTTTGAACAATGTGTAACAGTCATGCAATCAAGTTGAATGATGGTCATAGGTTCGAAACGGGTAGACGACATGAAAATGGGAGTTTAATTGGGTTTAATGCGATCGGATGGTGGGTGTTTTGGCTCGCTGGATTCTTGGCCGAAGTAAGAAAGGGGCGACCTGGGGGGGAGAGGGTGGAGATGGTTTTTTAAAAACAATTTTACACATTTGGTGCCTGTGGTTTTAAGTACTTATTATTTTATGCCCAACTTTTTAAAACAAAGTTTCAAAAAATTTCAATTTGAGCCTTGAATTTTATGAATCCAAATTTAAATAATTAAACTAATTATTTATTTATAAAAACTTTATAACGTTTATAAATCTTGTAAAATATTTGTAATTTAATTATTCAGATGATTAAAATCTCATAATTAACAATATTCTTTATAAATTTATAAAAACTTGTTTTATAAATTATAAAATTATATAAATTGAATAATAACATAATATTGAGTTTGATTTAATTATAATTTGTCCATCCGGTTCGGGTTTATAACTTGAAAATGGGTTGGATGTTACATGGTGGTGGCAGGGGGAGGGGGATGTGAGGTGAGGAGTGAAGAAGGTGACCTACTAATTTACACAAATAGTCCCTCTATTTATTTTTAAATTACATTATTAGTCTTTATAAGTGAAAAGACTAAAATACTATTTATTTTATCAGAGTTTTTTAATGATATTAGTGGGCTGAAGCTAACTGAGACAAAATTCATATCTCAAGCAGTAAAATCGTAATTTCAATTAAAACAAAACAAAAGTAAAATAAAACAAAGTAAAGTGTACTCAACTTTTTTATGATCTTCTTTGGTTTTAATGTGTCAATTTCATTAAAGGCTACATGTATAATGTATGGCCATGATAGCATACCATCTACCATTTATAATGCACCGATTTGACAAAAATATCAAGATAGTAATAACTAGCAGAAAATTGAGATCAGAGACTCCATTTATGGACGTCACCTATGATCATGGCATGCACTATTTCAACGCTTATGTCAAGTTTGTCGGCCATAATTAGATATCATCCAACACACTTTATACACTATCAATCACACGATCCCCACCATATGAATGAGTAGGTTGATTTACTACAAATCATCGTGTCATAAGAATAATAACGAGCTAAAATTTTTAACTTTTGGTGACTTTTGGAGGAACATTTTTTTTTACCCCTCCAAAAAGTCATAAGTAGTTTTGAAAAGTTTAGCCAAACACCCACATAGTTTAGATAAAATCTATATGAAATCAATATTATTACCATATTTCATTAGTTATATATATAGACACACACACACATAACGCGCATAACGAAAACATTGAGTTCGTCTAAGTAACCTACATATTAGCTAAAGACTTAAAATTAATAAAAAAACCATGACCAAATATTAATTCCGATCACATAACCAACATCTGAACTTAATAAAATGAATCATAAAACCTACATTAACTATACTACATTTTGCAAGGTTGATGGCCTTTGCCACTAGCCATTGCAAGCGCCTCAAACTTGATTATATATATGTAATTCTATTTTCATATTGTTAATTTAACGTCTGATAATAATTTCTTTCTAAAACCAGTGCCCATCCAAGACCTTTATCTAGAACGATTTCAATTAACTTGATTTTGTAAGCGATCTTTTAGGCTTCTTATCACTACCTCATATTCTGATGCTTCAATTTATTTAATCATCATTAATGTTACAAATTTCTATAAGTTGTTGCATTAAACTTTGATCAATTTATTTCCATGCATGCATCGTATCTCGGCACAAGTGTTGGCATCTCTTATTTGATTTGCACCACATTTCATCCCATCCCTTCATAGTGACCCGACCCTTACTATCTTCGAACCACATTCTTCATCAAATCCAAATTCGATTAAAATACAAGAAAACAAAATCAATTTAAAGATGATTAATTCAACCTAGATCTGAAACCAAGATTAAAAAAACTTATAGAAATCATTTTAACACTACTCAACGTATATATTGCTCATTTATATTCTTTCAATTCAAATCACTAATGGTCGTATTGTTTGTGGAAGTTTTTAAACTTATGGAAGGTGTAGAGTTCATGTGGTGTATATAATTTTAAAATAGTCTATAATGGTTCATAGAAGGTTTGCTATACATCAAACAACACACTTTTAACTCTATCAATTGTACTTGTTACAACGTGATGACTTCGGAAGCATGCCACTTCCAGAGTCCACTAGACACTAAGGCAGAGTCAATATAAGAAAATGTAAACTGTGTTGGTGGTTGAGATAGGAGACTCATCATAAACGACTATAAAAGCATTTACAAAGTAGAAACAACCACATAAAATTTAAAAGTTTTAAAAATATAAGAACTTCTTTATTTATGAACAATGTAAGGACACGTCGAGATTTAAAATAAAGCATGAACAACAACTTAATATCATCTTCAGGAGAACAACATTAATAAGCAAAGATAAATATATCTCATTATTATTACAACATACACACAAACAACATATATGCCGCTAACTTTATTCTTCAAATGTAAACACACACATCATGCATAACTTCACACCCCTTCATTTCATATTCAATTAGAGCTATTTGGCATGGTTATGGGCATCCAATTTTCTAACAGTATCGCAAAGGAGATCCATAAAAGAAGTTGGATATGGTATACTTGTGTCTGGCCTCTCAAACTCAATGGTCCATGTAGCCAACTGACCATCACCCTTTGGTTCAACATGAAATATGACTTTAAAGCTCTTGTATAGCTCATCCACAATCTCCCCTCCAATTGACTTAAGCACAATCATGTGGTTTTTCTCGTCCACTGATTCAATTATATCTTTTTTTATTTTCTTTTTTCCCTCTATTTCCATGCATAAAAGTTATAATTAATCGATAAGTTACACATGATTTGGGAAAAATAAAAGAAGTATGTTGTGTGATACGTACCATGAGTGTAGTGCCAAGTGACAACTGATCCAACGGCCCCTCTTTCACCCTCGTGCAGCTCGCAATCATGAACCGTATCAGGGATTATTGCAATCATCTCATGTGGTTTGTGCCTGAAGAGATCATGGAAGACATCACCGCTATTACTAATCTCCACGTAACCAATTAACTTTCCTGATAGAGCCATCGAGATAATTATTCTCACAAAAGGGAAACAAGTTTTACAATAGATGGTTGGGGAGTTTGTGGAAAATATAAGCAGTCATTGATGGGTTTATATAGAAACTTTTGTGATAGGAGCTAATTCAAGAGTTGGCATATTCAAATGTAAAGCCACTAGATAAAGACAAATGAACAGAAAAGGGGTTAAAGTAAATAGATGTAATTACTTTTGGTCCGTATGAAGCTACATGGCTATAAATATGACTGTAAAACATTATGAGAAAACGATATAAGTGGTTGTCGACTCGCATACCCAAATTCCATTATAAAGCCTTCGACTTTCATGGATGTTCTATTTCATACATAATATATTTTAATTTATTCGATTTTAATCATCAAAATGTATATATGAATCATAGATTTTTAGTTCACACATTTATTTAGTCATTTAAATTCAATAATAGATCGTTAATTTTAATTTTCATGGTGTTCCATCAGATGCATATTTTCAAAGGGAAATGAGGTAATAACTTATTTGATATTTTGAGATCATGAGTTAGTGACTAAACTAGATCTTCTTAGTTGAAGGGTTTTTATAAGATTTTCTTATCTACAAACTCCAACTAGGTTCCACCAAGTCATGTTTTTATTAAGAAAACATGAAATTTTGTATAAAGAAACCCAAGAATATATGGTGATATCTTTACCCCTTCCGTAGTTCCACCCCTTAACATCACTTTTTAAATATTTTTACATTTTTTTTAAAAATGATGACTCATACATTAATCATCTTACTCGTAAGCTACACCAATAGAGAACTACTAGATAATTTAGAATAAATTGTTAACCGCAAGACTCGAAGCTAAACCTTTGGTTGTAATGAGAACATCACTAAGCACTACGCCCAGCCCCCACCCCCGGCCCCCACCCTCACCCATGATCATTTTTAAATCGACCATCATCTACGCCTTCAATACCCTAACCCTACATAGGCAAGTACCATACCCCAACTCATAATTAACTTTCTTTTTTGGTTTCCCAAGTAACAACTTCCCCTTAAATCACTTATCATTTCATTACTCTCATCCAACCACCACTACTAGAAAAGTCTGAGGTTTCCGACAAGCAAATTTGTCGGAAAATGGTCGCAAATCCTTATTTCCGACAAAATGCCGACTATTTTATTTTGGTCGGAAAAAAGCTTGTTGGAAACTATTTCCGACAACTTTTCAAAGATATTTTTCGTCCTCTTTCCGACAAGTTAGAGTCTCCTTTTCTGACAAGATTCTGACAAATGTCTAACAAGGTATTAACTCGTAGTTTTGTTTGTTTTGTATGTTTCTAACAAAATACTGACAAAAGTTTTTGACAAACTTCCGGCCAACAACAACAACAACAACAACAACAACAACAACAACAACAACAACAACAACAACAACAACAACAACAACAACAACAACAACAACAACAACAACAGCAGCAACAACAACAACAACAACAATAATAAATTCATGAGACTAAAATACTACTTTTGACAAATTTTTATTAAGTGTTAAGTATAAACATCAATAATATTTTGGAAGTCTTTAAAATTAATAAACAAGAATCTTTTGGTTATTATTTGTGGAGTTAACGTCAACTAGTTTATACATTTATGGAGAGAAAGAGAGAGGGGGAGAGAGAGAGAGAGAGAGAGAGAGAGAGAGAGATTGTAACCATATATAACTTGCCACGATCTTCTCTGGTTTTTAATCATTTTCTTACAGCATGTCAATTTTCATTAAACACGTCATCTATAATGCATGGTCAAGAATAACAACTTAGTATGAAAGTCTTATGGTAATTAAGATACCATCTACCATTGTTAATTTAACGTCTGATAATCAATTCTTATTAAAATAGTGCCCATCCAAAATCTTTATCTAGAAAGATTTCAATTAACTTGTATTTGTAAGCGATCTTTCAGGCTTCTTACCACTACCTTATATTGTGATGTTTCAATTCATCTAATTATCATTAATATTACAAATTTCTAATAATAAAATCTACATAAGCAGTTGCATCAAAGTTGATCAATTTATTTCCATGCATACGTCGTATCTCGGCCACAAGTGTTGGCATCTCTTATTTGATTTGCACCACATTTCATCCCATCCTTTCATAGAGACCCGACCCTTACTATTTTCGAACCATCTTCTCCATCAAATCCAAATTCAAATAAAGTACAAGTGAATAAATTCAATTTAAAAATGATTAATTCAACCTAGATCTGAAACCAAGATTCAAAAAACTTACAGAAATCATTTTGACACCACATTGCTCATCTATATTATTTCATTTCAAATCACTAATCGTAGCATTGTTTGTGGAAGTTTTTAAACTTATGGAAGGAGTAGATTTCATGCGGTGTATACAGTTTTAAAACAGTTTATAATGGTTCATAGAAGGTTTGCTATACATCAACCAACACACTTTTAACTCTATCAATTGTACTTGTTACAACGTGATGACTTCGGAAGCATGCCACTTCCAGAGTCCACTAGACACTAAGGTAGAGTCAATGTAAGAAAATCTAGAGTGTGTGGCTCGTTGAGATAGAAGACTCATTATAAACCACTATAAAAACATTATCAAACTAGAAACAACCACATAAACTTTAAAAGCTCTAAAAATGTAAAAACTTCTTTGTTTATGAACAATGTAAGGACACGTCGAGATTCAAAATAAAGTATTAACAACAAATTAATATCATTTTAAGGACAACAACATTAATAAGCAAAGATAAATCTATCTCATTATTATTACAACATACACACAAGCAGCATATTTGCCGCTAACTTTATTCTTCAAATGTAAACACACACATCATGCATAACTTCAATTCCCTTCATTTCATATTTAATTAAAGCTATTTAGCGTGGTTGTGGGCATCCAATCCTCTAACAATATCACAAAGGAGATCCATAAAAGAAGTTGGATATGGTATACTTGTGTCTGGCCTCTCAAACTCAATGGTCCATGTAGCCAACTGACCATCACCCTTTGGTTCAACGTGAAACATGACTTTAAAGCTCTTGTATAGCTCATCCACAATCTCCCCTCCAATTGACTTAAGCACAATCATGTGGTTTTTCTCGTCCACTGATTCAATTATATCTTTTTTTATTTTCTTTTTTCCCTCTATTTCCATGCATAAAAGTTATAATTAATCGATAAGTTACACATGATTTGGGAAAAATAAAAGAAGTATGTTGTGTGATACGTACCATGAGTGTAGTGCCAAGTGACAACTGATCCAACGGCCCCTCTTTCACCCTCGTGCAGCTCGCAATCATGAACCGTATCAGGGATTATTGCAATCATCTCATGTGGTTTGTGCCTAAAGAGATCATGGAAGACATCACCGCTATTACTAATCTCCACGTAACCAATTAACTTTCCTGATAGAGCCATCGAGATAATTATTCTCACAAAAGGGAAACAAGTTTTACAATAGATGGTTGGGGAGTTTATGGAAAATATAAGCAGTCATTGATGGGTTTATATAGAAACTTTTGTGATAGGAGCTAATTCAAGAGTTGGCATATTCAAATGTAAAGCCACTAGATAAAGACAAATGAACAGAAAAGGGGTTAAAGTAAATAGATGTAATTACTTTTGGTCCGTATGAAGCTACATGGCTATAAATATAACTGTAAAACATTATGAGAAAACGATATAAGTGGTTGTCGACTCGCATACCCAAATTCCATCATAAAGCCTTCGACTTTCATGGATGTTCTATTTCATACATAATATATATTAATTTTATTCGATTTTATCATCAAAATGATATATGAATCATAGATTTTTAGTTCACACATTTATTTAGTCACTTAAATTCAGTAATAGATCGTTAATTTTAATTTTCACGGTGTTCCATCAGATGCATATTTTCAAAGGGAAATGAGGTAATAACTTATTTGATATTTTGAGATCATGAGTTAGTGACTAAACTAGATCTTCTTAGTTGAAGGGTTTTTATAAGATTTTCTTATCTACAAACTCCAACTAGGTTCCACCAAGTCATGTTTTTATTAAGAAAACATGAAATTTTGTATAAAGAAACCCAAGAATATATGGTGATATCTTTACCCCTTCCGTAGTTCCACCCCTTAACATCACTTTTTAAATATTTTTACATTTTTTTTTAAAAATGATGACTCATACATTAATCATCTTACTCGTAAGCTACACCAATAGAGAACTACTAGATAATTTAGAATAAATTGTTAACCGCAAGACTCGAAGCTAAACCTTTGGTTGTGATGAGAACATCACTAAGCACTACACCCAGCCCCCACCCCCGGCCCCCACCCTCACCCATGATCATTTTTAAATCGACCATCATCTACGCCTTCAATACCCTAACCCTACATAGGCAAGTACCATACCCCAACTCATAATTAACTTTCTTTTTTGGTTTCCCGAGTAACAACTTCCCCTTAAATCACTTATCATTTCATTACTCTCATCCAACCACCACTACTAGAAAAGTCTGAGGTTTCCGACAAGCAAATTTGTCGGAAAATGGTCGCAAATCCTTATTTCCGACAAAATGCCGACTATTTTATTTTGGTCGGAAAAAAGCTTGTTGGAAACTATTTCCGACAACTTTTCAAAGATATTTTTCGTCCTCTTTCCGACAAGTTAGAGTCTCCTTTTCTGACAAGATTCTGACAAATGTCTAACAAGGTATTAACTCGTAGTTTTGTTTATTTTGTATGTTTCTAACAAAATACTGACAAAAGTTTCTGACAAACTTCCGGCCAACAACAACAACAACAGCAGCAGCAGCAGCAACAACAACAACAACAACAACAACAATAATAAATTCATGAGACTAAAATACTACTTTTGACAAATTTTTATTAAGAGTTAAGTATAAACATCAATAATATTTTGGAAGTCTTTAAAATTAATAAACAATAATCTTTTGGTTATTATTTGTGGAGTTAACGTCAACTAGTTTATACATTTATGGAGAGAAAGAGAGAGGGAGGGAGGGAGGGAGGGAGGGAGAGAGAGAGAGAGAGAGAGAGAGAGAGAGAGAGAGAGAGAGAGATTGTAACCATATATAACTTGCCACGATCTTCTCTGGTTTTTAATCATTTTCTTACAGCATGTCAATTTTCATTAAACACGTCATCTATAATGCATGGTCAAGAATAACAACTTAGTATGAAAGTCTTATGGTAATTAAGATACCATCTACCATTGTTAATTTAACGTCTGATAATCAATTCTTTTTAAAAGTAGTGCCCATCCAAAATCTTTATCTAGAAAGATTTCAATTAACTTGTATTTGTAAGCGATCTTTCAGGCTTCTTACCACTACCTTATATTGTGATGTTTCAATTCATCTAATTATCATTAATATTACAAATTTCTAATAATAAAATCTACATAAGCAGTTGCATCAAAGTTGATCAATTTATTTCCATGCATACGTCGTATCTCGGCCACAAGTGTTGGCATCTCTTATTTGATTTGCACCACATTTCATCCCATCCTTTCATAGAGACCCGACCCTTACTATTTTCGAACCATCTTCTCCATCAAATCCAAATTCAAATAAAGTACAAGTGAATAAATTCAATTTAAAAATGATTAATTCAACCTAGATCTGAAACCAAGATTCAAAAAACTTACAGAAATCATTTTGACACCACATTGCTCATCTATATTATTTCATTTCGAATCACTAATCGTCGCATTGTTTGTGGAAGTTTTTAAACTTATGGAAGGAGTAGATTTCATGCGGTGCATACAGTTTTAAAACAGTTTATAATGGTTCAGAGAAGGTTTGCTATACATCAACCAACACACTTTTAACTCTATCAATTGTACTTGTTACAACGTGATGACTTCGGAAGCATGCCACTTCCAGAGTCCACTAGACACTAAGGTAGAGTCAATGTAAGAAAATCTAGAGTGTGTGGCTCGTTGAGATAGAAGACTCATTATAAACCACTATAAAAACATTATCAAACTAGAAACAACCACATAAACTTTAAAAGCTCTAAAAATGTAAAAACTTCTTTGTTTATGAACAATGTAAGGACACGTCGAGATTCAAAATAAAGTATTAACAACAAATTAATATCATTTTAAGGACAACAACATTAATAAGCAAAGATAAATATATCTCATTATTATTACAACATACACACAAGCAGCATATTTGCCGCTAACTTTATTCTTCAAATGTAAACACACACATCATGCATAACTTCAATTCCCTTCATTTCATATTCAATTAAAGCTATTTAGCGTGGTTGTGGGCATCCAATCCTCTAACAATATCACAAAGGAGATCCATAAAAGAAGTTGGATATGGTATACTTGTGTCTGGCCTCTCAAACTCAATGGTCCATGTAGCCAACTGACCATCACCCTTTGGTTCAACATGAAATATGACTTTAAAGCTCTTGTATAGCTCATCCACAAGCTCCCCTCCAATGGACTTAAGCACAATCATGTGGTTTTCCTCGTCCACGGATTCAATTATATCTTTTTTTATTTTCTTCTTCCCCTCTATTTCCATACATAAAAGCTATAATTAATCAATATGTTACACATGATTTGGGAGAAGTAAAAGAAGTATGTTGTGTGATACGTACCATGAGTGTAGTGCCAAGTGACAACTGATCCAACGGCCCCTCTTTCACCCTCGTGGAGCTCGCAATCATGAACCATATTAGGGATTATTGCAACCATCTCATGCTGTTTGTGCCTAATGAGATCATGGAAGACATCACCGCTATTATTGATCTCCACGTAACCAATTAACTTTCCTGATAGAGCCATCGAGATAATTATTCTCACAAAGGGAAACAAGTTTTACGTTGGGGAGTTTATGGAAAATATAGGCAGTCATTGATGGGTTTATATAGAAACTTTTATGATTGGAGCTAATTCAAGAGTTGCCACATTCAAATGTAAAGCCACTAAATAAAAACAAATAAACAAGAAAGGGGGTTAACGTAAATAAATGTAATTACTTTTGGTCCGTATGAAGCTACGTGGCTATAAATATGATTGCAAAACATTATGAGAAAACAATATAAGTAGTTGCCGACTCGCATACCCAAATTCCATCATAAGGCCTTCGACTTTCATGGAAGTTCTATTTCATACATAATAAATTTTAATTTATTCGATTTTGATCATCAAAATGTATGAATCGTAGAAATTTAGTTCACACATTTATTTAGTCATTTAAATTCAATAATAGATCGTTAATTTTAAATTTCAGGGTGTTTTGTCATATGTATATTTTCAAAGGGAAATGAGGTAATAACTTATTTAATATTTGACATCATTAGTTAGTGACTAAACTAGATCTTCTTAGTTGAAGGGTTATAAAAAGATTTTCTTATCTAAAAACTCCAACTAGGTTCCACCAAGTCATGTTATTATTAAGAAAACATAAAATTTTGTATAAAGAAATCCAAGAATATACGGTGATATCTTTACCCTTCCGTAGTTCCGCTCCTTAACATCACTTTTAAAATATTTCTATACTCTTTTTAAAATGAAGACTCATACATTTATGATCCTACTACACCAATAAAGAACTCCTAGATACTTTAGAATAAACTGTTAACCCCAAAATTCGAAGCTAAAATATTTGGTTGAGGTGAGAACATCACTAAGCACTACACCCCCCTCCCCCCACCCATCATCACTTTTAAATCGTCCATCATCTACGCCTTCAATACCCCAACCCCACGTAGGCAAGTACCATACCCCGATTCATAATTAATTTTTTTTTTGGTTTCCCGACTAGCAACATCCCCTTAAATCACCTATCATTTCATTACTCTCATCCAACCATGTTTTATTCAGATTATCTTATTCACAATCAATAGCGTTGTGGTATTTAAGGTGAGGCAAAAGTTATGTCTCAAAACCCAACTTGATTAGGTTTGCCATGATTGTATACCACTAATAAAATAATGAGTAACTTTTACGGTTAGTTTATGTGGTTTTATCTAATTCTTGGATTCGATCCCTAATGTTTAAAACTTGTAGAGTTCTTTAATTTCTCTTTTTTTAGTCCAATATCCTAATTTTTTAAATTTTAATGTTAACATAAGGGTATTTTTGTCTTCTTACTTTTCAAATATATTTTATTTTGAGAATTAAAGCTATTTTCTTTTAAAATTTCTGTTAACCATAAATTTATATATTTTAGTATATTAAAAGTTTAATTATTTTTAAAATGCTTTTTGACCTTCTTTGATACCTTCGAAGTTTTTAATCTTTATAACATATATTATAGAAAAATCGTAAAGTAAATTAACTGTTTTATTGTTTAAAAATATAATAATTATTTCAAACTTATTTTAAAGATTTAATTAACAAATGCATAAAAGTTTTCGAAAAATATTTAATATAATAAAAAGATATTAAAATCTAAAATTCTTAACCAATTCTTAACCCAAAATGTTACATATTTAAAGTTCACTAGTAGTTTGACCCGCGCGACGTGACGGCTGTCACCGAGTCTATATTGAAGATCGTAATGCAACTGATCTGCTATAAACACTAATTATATATGAATTATTATTATTATTATTATTATTATTATTATTATTATTATTATTATTATTATTATTATTATTATTATTATTATTACTTATTATTATTATTATTATTTTTGTTGTTGCTACGGTTGTTGTTGTTGTTATTATTATTATTATTATTATTTTATTATTATTACTATTATTATTATTATTATTATTATTATTATTATTATTATTATTATTATTATTATTATTATTATTATTATTATTATTATTATTATTATTATTATTATTATTATAACTATGTAAATATTTAGTAATTATATACTTATTTATTTAAATAAAATAATACTCAATTTAAATAATATTTAGTTATAAAAATATAAATAATAAATATAAATTAAATTTAAAATGTTAATAAATAAGATGATACTTAAGATTATGAATTAAATAATCAATATACATTAAATAATGTATTAATTACGAGAAGTTTATTTAATAGGGGTACTTTAGGAACCAATACATTAAACACATATAACTTGTGCTTAAAAGGTTGTTTTAGGTGTTTTAAAATTTGAGCAAAATTACATTTGTGTCCTTCTCAAATGTTTTATCTTAAAGTTCATAAGAGCTAAAGATATTACTAAAGATATTGACCCGCACTACAAAATTTTCAACTATTAATGGCAACAAAAGTCGCCGCTATTAGGTGGCCAAATCGGCACTAATACTTTTAGCAGCGACATGTCGCTATTAATAAGTCGCCTATATTAATTTGTCGCTAATGACTAATAATTTACCGCTAATAACCTTATTAGCGGATTGGTATTGTACGACATTACCCCCGCCGTTAGAAAGATTGGGAACCGATCGCTGATCAATAGTGGCGACATGTCGTCGCTGGTAGTGTCACCGCTAATAGCGCAAGTCGTCGCTAATAGCGCAAGTCGCCGCTAATAGTGTCGCATCTATTGAGAATAATTCTTGTAGTACAAACAGATAATAACATTTATTGGTAATATATAAAGGGGTATGTTATTGATACACCCAATTTATTTTATTATCTCTATCTCTTTCTATATATACATATAGATACATGGAGAGTGATAGAGACAATAGGATGTCTTAATAACATAAATGGGTGTTTATATAACCCAACCCTATATAAAACAAATATGAAGCAGTTCTCTTTAGATTTAGTCTTTCCGGTTGCATCTTAAACTTTTCCAAACTCTAAATACATATTCTAAAAGAAAATTCTAAAACTTAATAAATTGTAATGTATTCATGTCGTATCTTAAGCTACCCTTAAGTGCTTCAACTCATCAAACACATAAGTACAAGGCTAACTTTAAAAATGCGACTTGTGTTGATCCATTAGCGCATCACTTTCAAATATGACCGTACGTCTTGTTTGGAGAGAAAGAATTTGCACAATTGAAAGTAAGCAATTTTAATTAGTGTCGATCACCATTTGACTAAAAAAATAAAAACATTAGAATGTCATGACAACATGGATATATTGTGAGTTTATTTACATAAAGCTAGCCACCTAAATTGAATATTGGAACATCCCGATCCATAGAAGCAACATACAAGCACAACCATGACAAAATGAACTTGTTATTCTTTGCTCGGCCGGAGATGCCCACAATCTTCTAGTCACCTTGCAAGTTAAAAAAGTTGTGGTGGATGATCAAATGAATAATCACACAAATAATTACATACCTAATATAATTAGCATTTGATGTCGCACTATGCTTTGGAGAGATGTTAAATTAGTAACGTTGAGAGTATAATATGCCTACATATTAAAACAAAACGCTAAAAAAGTAAAAGAAACTTGTAAAAGAGAAAACTAAAAATTTAAAGTAATTCAAAAAAAGAAAAGAAAAAAGACTAAGCAAATAAAAAAACTGAGAAAACAATTAAGTCTGAAAAGAAAAAAAGAAAAAAATGCCAACAAAACAATTCAGAAAATTAATAATGTGATGTTATATTTAAAGAAAATAGGTTGGTTTTTGCAAAGAAAAAATTACCATACGCCTTGCATGCTTCAATTTACATGGTCTTTAAAGTATTCACATCCGTTTTCTCATCATAATTCATTATGCTTATAATTAAATATTAAATAATAATTTTTATATATTTATCATTCTCTTTTTTCTTTATTCCACTCACAACCAATTTAAAAAATATCAAAAAAATTATAACGGTTGAACAACGTTTCCTCAAATATGGGAATGCATATTAAAATTTCCTATCCCATCCACTTATAACTACTTAAAACTATATCTTATAGCATAAAACATACACCCACGTAAAAATAAAAAAAACTTACTGTGAATGCTCTTATAATATTAATATATATGACAAATACATATACAAATATTCCATTGTTAATAAATGTTTGAGATATGATTTAAATCGAAATGTTAAAAAAATTGTCATAAAAATAAAAACAAAATACCCCCTTGTTGACTTTGGATTTAATAAAATTTAGGATATCGGACTAGAAAAATAAAAATTAATTAAAGATTGAGATAATATCTGTAACTTTTAAAAATGAAGGTCCAAATCCAAGATTTAGATGAGATTATACGCACGTAAAATTTACTCTAAAATAATATTTGATAAGCATTTTTTGGTTACAAATACCCCACCGCCTACGCCCGTAAACTTCTGGTATCAAATTGATTTCATGCATCAATCGCTTTAATTGGGGCTTTAATCTCTGAAATTTTACACTCTTGAAGGAATTCTATCATGTCGAGAGCATCACGTTCGTATTTACTTTCCCCCCATGCATCAAGATTATTTGATTTTATGTTTGTTTATCTCTGCAATTTTACACTCGGTGAAACTGTTCGATTTTATGTTTCTTTATCGTTCCTTATGTTCTAATGATATCTTTATGCTAAAAGTTATGCGCTTGCAACGTTTTTGGATGAATTTTATTGTTTCCGTTTAGGGTTTCGATAGACAATGCAATTAGGGTTTTTACGTATTTTCATGTTTATACTTGTTAGACAATGTCCTGTGATGATCCCAGTTTGCTGTAATTGAAGCGTTTTTGCCTTATTAATGGAGTGGAGTTGAGTTATGTTGAAAAGAATATTATTTACTGTTGTTGGATCATGGTATGGCAGACGTGTAAATCGTAGTCGTCGAGCCGGGGCACACACTATGCAGACAGGTAAGTGAATTGTCTTTTAATGTCAACTTTGTGCTACCTGTCACAAGTATGTAATTTGGTGTGTTAATCGTAGTCGTTGAGCCGAGGCACACACTATGCAGACACGCGTGGATGAGAAAATAGAGAGCTTTGAGCTTGATTATGATGGAAAAGGGGACAGGTGGAATGAGTATATTACCGCATTGTTTGTTCAAGAAATTGAAAGATATAAAGCTAGACGTAAAGCTATATTGGATGAAGTTAGGAAAAAGTATCTGAAAGAACAGCAACTTAAAAAGCTAGAACAGAAGAACAATAGTGGTAGTGATGATGCGGACAATGATGATGGTTGTTCGAAAGAGGGACTTGCGTCTGTGGAAACGACCCTGCCAAAGCGCAAGTATGAAGAAGACGTTTACATCAATAATCATACAGCAGTTTGGGGTTCATGGCATAAGGATCATCAGTGGGGATACAAATGCTGCAAACAATTTGTTAGGAACAGTTATTGCACAAGCGCTGCTGGAATCGAAGCTTCTGGAGCCGCAGCAGATGTAAACATTGCACGCAGCGAGGCTTCTGAAGGTTCGGTTTTTACTTCTTTTCGTATAGTGGATTGGTCATTTGGCTATCTTTTGTGATGTATATATGTTAATATGCTTGTCTTGCCAGAAAAAGTATTGAAATTTATTCTGCTGCTTATGATTTGCTTTTGGCTTAACAGATGAGGAAAAACAGCTTGCTATCCGGGAACAGAAGCACCCAACGACTTAGTTTTGGACCAAATAAAACTTGCTGAAGCACTTAAAAGGTGAGCTTTATAACCTTATTTCTCCTAATTATTTTTACATTGTTCAAATCACTACCTTCTCATGCAATGCAAGCATGATGAAGTTCTTAATATTAAATTAGCAATTTAGCATTTCTAGAACTTCTAGTTATAGTTTGGGCTGCAAACGAACTGAACGAACACGAACAAGACCTTGTTCGTGTTCGTTCGTTAAGAAATAAACTTGTTCATGAACTTTTCACGAACACTTACCGAACGAGATTCTTTGTTCGTGTTCGTTTATTAAGAAAATGAACATATTCATGAACTCTCCACGAACAATTGCCAAATGCAAATAAACACAAACGAAAGCAAAAGAACACAAATAATTGTTCTTGAACATGATGAACATAAAAAAGCTCATGAACACAAAAGAATACAAATGTTATAGATTTATTTTAGAATAACATTTACATTTTTATTACAAACATTACACAAAATCATTTAAAATAAATAAGTAATTAACATAAATATCAAAAAATACTTGATATAATAGTCATAAAAATAACTGACACAAAAATTAAGAATATAAACGAACATAAATGAACAAATTATCGAACGGACACTAACTAACATAAACGAACTTCCTGTCGAACGTGAATCGCTGAACGTTCAGTTCGTTTGCAGCCCTAGTTATAGTTGCTTCTCAACTGTTGATAATAAATCTTATCATGTGGGTGCTATTTGATGGTGTTGGGTTTGATGAGAATAGAATGATGAGTGAAGATTGGATGGAAATGATACATAAGAAACTGAACAGTCTAGCTGTGACTGCTACATTTACCATCTACAATTCTACAAATAACAATGGTTGTAGTCATTAAAGCAAATGACCAAATATGCTCTTGGATTTTATCTTTTAAATCTGAGTTAAATCGAACTTGATGAAAACGCGTCGAACCTTTTGGATGTGATTATATATGTGGTTGTTTTGGTAACATAACACACCATTTAACAACAGAAGTTTTTTAGAATATACATTGGGGCGGGGCCTCTGTTTCACCACACACTAATAATAGTACGATACTCGACCTAATATCTAATCCACCATTTTTATGACTTGTAATATCACACATCAATGCACCTTTCATGGAAGCCAAGTGTTGATGGTTTGTACATTTTGCCATTTCAGGTGACAACCAAAGACATGAAAGCATATAGTATGAAAAAGTAATCATGGTGACCCAATGAAGAACTTCCTAAAAATAAGTTGCGTCTCAGAATGTATGACAACGCAGTTCTTTACATTGCAAGTACTTAAAACTGAATTTCTGCTTCTTTGATAATTGACGTGGTATATTAGACACATCTCTAGTTAATCATATGTCTGGATATGCCATGATGATCATGACTTTTATATGTTCAATATGCTATTTGCGTTTTCTTTTTCGGTCATCATTTATTCATCAGGATTTAGTTTAGATACCTTAACCTTTGGCATTTCTTTGAGCGTTTTGTTAAAATTCGTTTAATGTGTTAAAAAATAGTTACTTGACTCCTTGCAAGCCAAGTCAACCGATGCTAGGTAAAAGTTGACAACATTTAATTTGACATATTGAAACGAGGATGATATGCACCATGAGTGTAGTGCCAAAGTGATGACTGATCGAACGTCCCCTTTCTCACCCTCATGTAGCTCATAGTCGTGAACCTTCTCAAGGGCTACTGTGACAATCTCATGTGGTTTGCGCCTAATGACATCATGGAAGATATTACCAGTCTTGCTAATCTCTACATAACGTATTAACTTTCCTGAAAAAGCCACTGATCTCTTGATTATTCTCACAAAGGCCAAACTACCTTTTTACAAGTGATGGTTGATGAGTTTGTAAACATCCAAGGCTTTATATAGAAAATTTTGGCTACCACACCCCATGACACCAACACTCTTAGCCTACAATTGGTTCTTTTTTAATTCCACTTTGGGGTGGCCCAATGGGCTTGGCCTTTATAGATTTTGGGCTGGGTATTAAACTGCGGGCTGGCCCATTGCGTTGAACAATCCCGACTAGAAATTAGACAGCAGTAAGGGGCTGTTTGATAAAACTGACTCAGTAAGATCTGACTGAGTCTACATCTGACTGAAACTTGACTGTTTGATTCAATATCTGACTGACAAATAAGAGCCGATTGAATGGCAACTTCAAAATCACACAAAAGGGGGGGGGTTTTCACTCACTCAAGATTGCATACACATACACATCTACATACACATAGCTCTACATACACATCTATCCCACAAAATTCATAGAGAGAAAGTAACATTTCAATTTAATTTTTTTTTTGTTTACATAAGTAATTTAAAAAAATGTTAGTGATAGTTGAATAGTCAAACTGAAATATAAAAAGAATCTCTGTATTATCTCCGGACTTCAAAATCATATAACTCAAATTTAATTTCACTCGTTCACATCTTGAATAATTATCCATCTTCTCTGTTCATCGTCTTCTTCGTTTGCTCATTTTATGCTTTCAAAAGACGATCACCGATTATCAACTCTAGTTGTTTGTCATTATCTTCATCGATTTCTTCATAGGTTTTGTATTGCATATGACCCAACATATGACAGTGCGATAAATTTCAATCAAAGAATGATTTTGATGCGCAGGGGGTCCGCCGTGGGGTGTCGCCCAGGGGAATGCCGTGGGTGGTCGCAGTCGCGCAGGGGGGTGGCCGTGGGGGGATCTGCCGAGGTCTTCTCGCAGGGGGGTCGCCCGTGGGTGGTCGCGCAGGGGGGTCGCCGTGGGTGGTCGTGCCGGCTGCCGAGGGGTGGCCGTCGGTGGTCGCGCAGGATGGTGGGGTGGAGATCTGCTGGATGGGTCAGCCTTTTTAATTTTCAGGTTTGGGTCAGCCATCTTGGACCCGGTTAGCTGAAACAAAACGCATATCAAACGGGCCGACCCGCTGACCGAGTCAGCCAGTCAGCCGGGTCAGCCCGGTCAGCCGATATCAAACAGCCCTTAAGTTCTCTATGTCCGCTTATCAAAAGTAGGCTCATCTTCATTCACCAAAAAGAAAGGGGGAATGAGGACCAAAGAAAATGTCTAAAACGTTTGTTATATATGTAATTATGTATGATGTTTGTATATATAATCACACCTCCATGAAAAATTTAGTATGAACTTTTGAATTAGATACATCATTTACAATCTATTTCGATTAATAGGATGGTTAATAACACTTAAGTGTCAAATAAGGACCAAACATTTTGTATTTGAGTTTTTCTAGTTGCATCCTAGTATAATTTTCATTTACACCATAGCATACTATATTAATTACATTCACTAATTTTGTTGTCTTTAGGTCCAATGGTATCATGGTCTAATAAGTTGAAACTTTAAGCAAATTTAATATGGTCAACAATCTTACTCTACTACATTAATTTTTTTTAACGGCCAACTAATTAAAGTACGGTTACCCGGGGTACACCACCAATGGCGAAACCGGTTAATATAAGATACCAATAACATGTAAATAAAGGGATGTCATAGGTTCAAGTCTCACTCTGAGCAAAATGTTCCGCAAAATGTTCAGAGTTAAGTCAGTGTCAGTAATGGGTTTCCTCCTGAGAGGGTAGGGGGTGCGGTCCCGGCTGGGAAACGGATAGGTGAGCCCGATTAAGATAACACTTATCCTAAGAAGCAGGGTCATATATTTGCCGTTAAAAAAACTAATTTTACTTATTTCTATTTTTTTAATTTTTTATTTCTTTGTGCTATTATTGGTCCAATTTTTATATTTGTTTTTTTTCTTGAAATTTTATGATTTTTCTGTAGGTTTCTTTGTTTAACGTTTTGTTTTAATTTGTAAAACATTTTCTCTTTTTTCTGTTAACTTTGCGCTACAAATTAAACCACTCTCGTTGCGCGTATTGACATTTCAAAATATGCCATCACATGTTTCGACTATAATGATGAAAATAAACTACATGCACTAACATGTAACGATGACGCATGTATAATACTAAACTTAAATATCACATAATTAGTTGCCTCTCATCATATGATTTCCAATCTTATTTTCGTGAAGAAATCTAGCTTTGAAAATCATTGACAATAATGATCGATACACATATCTCATGATGACAAAGATCATGCATGACACTAAAAGAAATTATATTACAAACCATTTGATCAACATACACACAAGCAGTAGGCATATCTGCCCCTAACTTTATTCCTTAAATCACCATCTTTGTTTTATTTTTAAATTGGAAAACACACGTAACTTAGAACTTCGATTCCATCGATTTCCATCTTCGATTAGAACTATTTCGCATTGTTATGAGCGTCCAGTTCCTTAACAAGAATGCAAAGGTAGTCCATCAAAGAAGTTGGATAGGGTGCAC
Source organism: Flaveria ramosissima (assembly GCA_025215565.1). Classification (NCBI taxonomy): domain Eukaryota; kingdom Viridiplantae; phylum Streptophyta; class Magnoliopsida; order Asterales; family Asteraceae; genus Flaveria; species Flaveria ramosissima. The sequence goes on from CM046032.1 coordinate 50,133,424, forward strand.
TTGCGTCTAGCTTCTCAAACTCAAAGGTCCATATAACCACTTGCGCATCAGCCTTTGGTTCAACATGCAATGTGATTGTGACGCTCTTGTACCCCTCCTCGATTGGTTCTCCTCCAATCACCTTGAACACAATCATGTGGTTTTCCTCATTCACTGATTCGATTATTTGTTTTGAAAATTTCCTCTTCCCGTCTTAATTTGTGCATGTAGACATATGTAAAAATTATCATTAATATCAATATCTTATGCAAGATTCAATCGAGAGTATAGAAACAAGTAGGTCATGTGATACGTACCCTTAATGTAGTGCCAAGTAATGACCGAACCAACACCCCCTCTCTTACCCTCATGCAGCTCACAGTCAATAACCTTATGAGGGGCTATTGCAACCATCTTGTGCGGGCTGTGCCTAAAGAGATCATGGAAGACATCACCAGTCTTACTGATCTCAACATAACATATTAACTTTCCTGATAAAGCCATCTCGTGATTATTCTCACAAAGGCTAGCAGACAACTTTTTTAAGAGATGGTTGGTGAGTTTATGAAAATTATAGACAGATTGGACGGCTTTTATAGATATATCGTATATATAAATATGCATATATTGCAATATCAAATCTTATTTCCCAAAAGTTAAACAAAATCCAACTAATCAATAATAAATTTAGAACAAGTTATCCCGATGTATCCATCAAAATCTTTTACCATAAAAAATCTAGCGAAATTTCATTAGATGAAAACCCTTTTTTGGGTAAAATAAATTACTCATTTTAGGTGAAATTTGGTAGCAGAAGTTTTAAGGAATTTGGTTAAGAGTTAAAACGATACAATATCATGGATCTAATTTGAATTACATGAATATATATAAAATAAAACTAGATAGTGCACGACGCAATGCCTAAATGGAACACAACACATCGACATAGACCCTTGCAAAGCATTTTTGAACAATTAGTTGGTGAAATATCATATTAGATTTAAAAGTAAATAAAAGTTTATATAATAAGTAAATATGAAAAAAAAATTAAACGATATATTTATCATACTTCTACTCCTATATTATTCCAAATTCTATCATGTCTGGGTTTAAACTCAGGATTTTCTTTCATAATAAGTAAATATGAAATCATATAAATTAAACATGATTTTGAAGATATAGTTAAACAGAAAATTGATTTACATAATTAGATTTCTAAATTTAATTTATGATACTTATAATTAATATTATTCTGTTAGTTTTTTTATATTTAATAATATAATTGACCTATGTGTGAAAAATGAAATCATATAAAATAATAAACACGATTTTGAAGATATAGTTAAACAGAAAATTGATTTAATTACATAATTAGATTTCTAAATTTAATTTATGATACTTATAATTGATGTTATTCTCTTAGTTTTTTTTATATTTAATCATATAATTGACATATTCGTAAAAAACTAAGGTAGTTAAGTTTATAATGAATAATTTTTTAACTTTACCAAATGCATATAGTTTGGTTTATTATTATTATGTTTTGGTTTTCAATAAAAGCACGTATAATCTTGATATTATATATAGGGCTGTTCAAACCGCTCGCCGCTCGCTCGACGTTCGTTCGGAATTTGCTCGAAAAATGCTCGTTCAAATTTTTGCTCGGTTTTAACGAGCCTATCGGCTCGGACCGGTTTGTAAACGAGCCAAGCACGAGCAAAGGTCCGCTCGGTTCGGTTCGGATCGAATTAATATGTATATATAGTTTATACGTAGTACTCTATTAGATTTGACTAATTATATACAAATATATAATTATATTTATGCATACTTGATTAATCAACCTAATAAAGAATTTTACATTAAACATAAAACGAAATCCTAAGTCGTTAATAGATATTTTTTTGATCATCTCCCACTCTCACTATCATCTTTATCTGCAATATGCTCTCCTCCTTATCGGCTACATCCTTAGCTTTATCATCAGTCACAACGTATTGTTATCCATGAAAATATTATGTAATGAAATGTGTCTGATTTTTAAGTCATTAAACCTTATTCACTGCAGTATAAATCGTATGACACACAAGATAGTTGGGTTGTATAAATTGTTTGCCGCTCGTTTGCGCTCGCTCGACGCTCGCTCGAGAATTTAACGCTCGAAAAATGTTCGTTCGATTTTCTGCTCGGTTGTATATGAGTCGATCGGCTCGGTTCGGTTTGAAAACGAACCAAACACGAGCAAAGGTCCGCTCGGTTCGACTACGCTCGTGTACAGCCCTAATTATATATGTTTATTAAAATGGTTCCTATATCATCCTATTATGTTTGCTTTTATTTTCTCTTAATGGGCTGAGATAATAATAAAAATAAATCAAATGGGCCTGAGTTGTTGGTTTATATGTTTGGCTGAGGAATAGCAGTAGCCCGCGAGTACTGTTATTTTATTTGGGCCCGTCCTACTTACTTTCTTAAAGCTTCCTTGGTGCCATCCAAATATTACTGATTAATTTTTAAATTGATTTCATGTAATAAATATTCTTAAAACTAACGACCCATTGATGTTTTTATAGAATCATTTTTTTCTCTTAAATAGTAAATAACATTCAGTCTTGTACTTGTAAACATTTAAACCCAAAGCTATTTATATAAAGGGTCAATATCAATATCAATCGACCACGAGCCCATGAACACCTATTGATGCTTATATAAGATACTAGTGGGTAACACGTGCGTTGCGGCAGAGTGAAAAATTTACAAGTCTATACTTGTTATATTTCACTTAATTTATCAATTGTTTTGTTTTATGGTTTAAATCTCTTATACGGCTGATGATTATTATCATATGTTAGAGCTAACACATTGTTACAAAATTAACAAGAATAGTTGAATGACTCAACTTTTAAGTAAACATAAGTGTTGAATATGATTAAGTTTAATGAATATTTTCAAGAAAATTCACATTTGACATAGTATAGGTTGAATTGTTTTGATACAACAATGAAAAAATTTGTTATAACATTATATATTAAATATAGATATATTTTAATAAAAAACCATATGGTACATTTTTTGACGTAGAATGATAGTACAATAGGAAGATTTTTTATAATACTAAAGATTAAAGCTTGCAACCTTTATATAACCTTTATATGTTATTAAAATTATTGCAAAAATTACAATCTTGTCTTAAATAGATGTTTTATAGATAGTAATAAATAATAGATGATATAGATATAAATTATCATAATCATCATCAATATAAAAGGATTTAGTAATTATATAGTTAAGTATTCAAATAGATAATACTTATTTATAAATATTATTATTATAATTATAATTATAATTATTATTATTATTATTATTATTATTATAATTATTATTATTATTATTATTATTATTATTATTATTATTATTATTATTATTATTATTATTATTATTATTATTATTATTATTATTATTATTATTACTACTATTATTATAAAAGTATTTAGTTCAGTATTCAAATAAGGTAATACTTATTTATAAATTTATATGTTAAATTAAAATATTAAAAGTTATATAATATTTAATGTAGTGAATTAAATAATCTTACAATATTAAATAATGTTTTAATCAATATATTAATTACAAGAAGTTTATAAATAAGGGGTAAAATAAGAATGATTGCATTGAACACTTGTACCTAATGCTTAACAAGTTGTATTAGGTGTCTTAATTTTTTGTAAAATTACATTTGTATCATAAGGTTTTTCTTTATATAGCAGTATAATGGACACCCGCGCTTCGCCGCGGTTTGATTTTAAATGTGTATGTAAACGTCGCAATGATAGTTTTTGGGATTATCATGATTTTAGTGAGTTCAATGATAAAAGCGCTCAGATTCTCATGGATATCTACACATGCTTTAGTGATTTGTTATTATATCATCATGATACTATTATTGAACATATGATATTTAGTAAGTCGTGGATATCAAGTAAAACAAATACGTTAAAAGTATTTGAATAAAAACTATCATAAAATGTAGAACATTGTATCATGATTAATGATATGTTATTATTACATTGTTATAGATACAATAACATGACAAAAACACAATATTAAATTTTAACACAATATTGTTGTTGTTGTTGTTGTTAACCTTTTAATAAAATAATCATTACTATTAATATTATTATATTTTTATACATATTAAATAATATGTCATTTACTAACAAATTTAGTCATAAATACTAAATTATCAACTACCCAAAATACCCCTAGAAAATATAACTATTAGTTATTATAAATATTGGTTGTATACTTAATTATTTTAATAGTATTTAATAAATTTAAATATTATTTTCAAGATTAAAATAATATAATATTAAATATATTGAATTAAATAATATCATGTTATTAAATAATGTATTAATAATATGTATTAAATAGTGTATTAATTAAAAGAGTTTATTAAATAGGGGTAAGAATAGAATTATTGCATAAGGCACTTGTACTCTATGCTAAAATATTGTATTAGGTGTCTTACAATTTAAGTAAAATTACTATCTTGTCCTCTTAAAATGCATTATATAATAGTATAGATAATTAGTTCAGCTTTAATGATATTACATGTGAGGCAACCTAGATGATTCTCTTCAACTATGCAATTAAAGTTTGTAGTGTCACTTGAAATTAAAATTTTACTTTGATGTTAATTTAATTACTTTATTAGTAGTAAAAGTGTGACAAGAAGAGGGTGTGATAGTTAGGTAAATATATCAAAGTGGTTAGCGATTCCTTCATATTTTCCCTTTTTCTTTCCACCTTTCTAATTTTTCTTTATATTTTTTATACAAACAATTCTTTATAACTTAAGTAAAATAATTTTACAAATCCAACTTTTTTTCTTTTTACAACTTTCTAAATATGTATTTTGTTTATTCTATGATTTTTAAGATTTATTTATTTTAAGGTTTATTATTTTTAGTTTTATGAATTCTAATGGTTTATTTTATACATATTTTGTCTTAATTTTTTAAAGTTTTATTGACTTATTTTATCTTTAGTTTTTTTAATATTTGAAATCTTTTAATTTCCCATTTTATTTTGTATGTTCTTCTGAAGATCGCTTTTGTATAACTTGACATACGTTTTAATAAGAGCAAAGTAACTTTTCTTACTTTCCGAATATATCGTCTCAAAATGTTTTTTTATCTATGTTTTGAATTTCGTAAACGAGCCGTTGCAAATGCCCAGGATATAGTCGCTAGTCTCTCTCAATTGTTAGATAGTAATATTGTAATAAAAAAATTGTCATTCATCCAAATTTTCTTTTGAGTCTCACAGCTCCAAAACAAAAGGTCTTTCACCAATGAAAAGATCAACTGAAAATCCATTACTAAAGTTGGATAGTTTTATTCTCAATAATTCTTACCGTGAGTGATTGAGGTAACATATTCAAAACAATTAAAATTAGAAAGGTTTTGAGTTCGGGTCTCACTCTAAGCAAATATGCACAGTGTTAAAGTTATGTTGTTTTCTCAGTTTTGGGTTTCTCCTTAGGGGATTGGGGGTGCGTTCCCAACTGAGAAACGGATGGATGAGACCGATTAAAACAACACTTATTATCTGAAGGAGGGTCGTACATTTGTCGTATAAAAACATTGGATAGCTTTATTAATCCGTAGTTTATATTAGTTTTATGTTAATGTTGATTTAACTAAACACAAAAAGTACAAGATCTTTATGTTGTTTAACACGATGCGAGAGAACTACCTTAGTTAATTATATAGTTTAGAAATTCATCAACGACAAAACAATCGATTTACTTGGTTCAGATAATCCAAAAAACCATCACTACTTTTGAAATATATTAATATATCTCAATGTAAACATGTTCGTATGTATGCCCTTAGGTCAACAAATGAATATGTTTTTTCTCAAAAATGTTATGTGCCATCATTCGAAACACTTCCAACTTGACGCCAGTGTTTTTATATTTTTTTAATAGTGTAATAATATTTTTAAAGACGGTGATCATTCAAAATATTTACCTAGAAAGGGTTGAATATGGTTTTCTTGAAAAACCTAAAAGATGTCTTACCATTAGGTCATTTATAAATGATTCGTCTAATAATCATTATTGTTGTAAATTTCTAATATTGAAATCTACATAAGTTGTTGCATTAAATATTTATCAATTTATTGCCATGCTTGCATCACATCCAGACCACATCTGTTGGCATATCTTATCTTTCGATCATAAATGTTGGCATATCTTATCTGACTTAGGATCATTACAGATTCACATTTTATTTTCAAAACCAAATAACCATTGATTTATATAAATGTAAATTAAGTCTGGTGAAACTTGAACTGTTTTACATATGGTAATTTGTCAGGATATAGTATAAAAGGTAAACATGCTTGTCTATATGTTTTTTTATATAAATGATCATTTTGGCTTGGGTAGATGGATCAATAACAGAAAAGGCATTAGTATATTGGTTCGGGTTAGGATGACTTCAGGTTAAAACGGGTCCATCTAGTTGCTATTGGATTGCTAAATCACTCCCAAACACCATAAAAAAGCTTATTGCTTTACCAACATCTAACACCTCCTAATCCTACATACTCTTTGGCCATTGCAATCTAATAAAACTTGTAAATATATGAATAAATGTGCAAACAAAAGCAATAAAAAAGCCAGCAAACTCTTTTTATTGATGCTATATTACTGAGATTAACATTCCAATTATATTCCATTGAACACACTAGATGAAATACAACTACTAATGGGAGCTTGAAATGGTCATGAAAAAGTAGCATACTAAAGTCCCAACAATTCATATTCTTTGTACCATAGAAAAAAAATAAAGATATAAGATGAATAAATGAAAACAGATTTCCAATCAAAAAACATATGTTGGCAAACTCCAATCACATATTAATTGCAGATAATCCAGTTGGTTTTGAGATGAAAACAAAACGTTTTTATTTCATACAATTAGAAAACTTAAATGAGGGGCATCATAAAATGAATGTTCAATTCAACTAACAAATTGTCAATATATATATATATATATATATATATATATATATATATATATATATATATAAACATAAAGAATATTGATCTGTGTTATTATTACTCCTTTTTAGTTTTAAGTTACTTTTTATTTAATTTGTTCTTTTAACATGCTATATATATATATATATATATATATATATATATATATATATATATATATATATATATATATATATATATTCACATCAAGTTATCCTAACTAACTTATTCAATGTTTTGAAAATTTCCGCTTCTTGTCTTAATTTGTGCTAGACATGTGTTCCATTTATGTTATCAACTAGGTTAGTAGCCATGTATTACACGAATTGAATAAATAAAATATTAAATAATTAGTAATAAAATTTATGCATTATAAAATCATGCTTGAAGATAAAATATGATAATAATTACATATAATAGCTATTTTAAGTAAATAAATAATAATTTATTTTTCTTAAACTCTTGTTTTGTAAAAAAATTGTGATTTTTAAATATTTTGTTTTAAGAAAAATGATTTTTTTATAAAAAAGTTCGTTGTATTCTTTATTTTAAAAAAAGAAATTTAAAAAAGTGTGTTTTTAAAAAAAATAGGTTTTTAATTTATTAAATTATGCATTTTCAAATTAAAAGTGGTATGACTAATATTATTGATATTCATTATTATTATTATTATTATTATAGAGAAATGAAAAATAAGTATAATGAGGCTTACAATTGTTTCACGTTTATTTTAGTTTTTTTATAGATAGATAGATAGGTTAGAAACACGTTTATTAAACGGATTATAGTTAGTAATAAATACGAAGAGTTACAATACAATATTTTAATATTAGATATGATTAAAATAATATATACGTAATAGTTCAAAAAAATAATACAATTATACTATTTTTTAACTCTATTATTTAAATAGTTTCATTTTTAAACATTCGTATTAAGACTTTATAAAAAGCTATCCTTTAAAAAAATCTTGTTTATTAAAAACTCTGGTTTGTAATTATTATGTTTGTTTTATAAGACTGCTTTTAGAAAGGACCGATTTAAAATATTTTTTTCAAAAGGGTTTAGAGTTTTAGAAAATATCATATTATATAAAGTTTTTATTATTTCTATTTTAATAAAAAAGATGTTATTTTTAATTTCTTTAATAAAATTTATTTATAAAAAGCAAGATTGATTTTACAAATCCAGATAAGAGCATTCACAACCCATTCTCTATCTTTATCCATATAATTACACTAAAAATCACTACTTTTTCTCTCTCCTTTTTAACTTTATCATTATTTTTTCTCTCTCATTCACTCACAACCACTTAAAATATATTAAAACCATTATATGGTTTTGAACAGTGATTCTTCAAAATACAAATTGAACAGTAAATTTACCATATACTTCACTCACAACCATTTATAACCATACCATATAATATAGGAAACACACTCACAGAAATATAGGGAATGGGTTGTGAATGCTCTAAGAGAGAGTAATATAGCAATTAATAAAACTGATTTTTAATAAGAAAGAGAGAAATTAGTTTGAGTGTTTAAATTATTATAATACTCTTTTGGAGGAAAAATTATTTAAAGATGTATAGAAGAATAACAAGTGACAAAAATATAATTCAAGAGAATGACACATGGTAAAAGAAAACTTATTTTATTAGATATTATAGATTTAGAGAAAGAAGAGAGAAGATATGCCTATATATATTGGTGAAGAAAAAAAATAATGGTAGAAATATTTTAAAAAATAACGGTACAAATATTTTAATAAAATTCAGTTAATCAAAATGACATACTTTTTTTGGTTTCTCATACAAGAGTCTAACAACACCATATTCACTTTCCTCGTATATAAATATACATATATTATGATATCAAATCTTATTTCCCAAAAGTTAAACAAAATCCTAACTAATCAATAATAGATTTAGAACAAGTTATCACGATGTATCTATCAAAACTTTATTCTATATATCAAAAATCTAGCCAAAGTTCACTAGATGAAAACCCTAATAGGTGTAATACAAATCACTCTTTTTACGTGGGATTTGGTATGGGCTATTGGGCTGTTGAAAAAAAACAAAAAAAAAAACAAAAAATGAAATGGGTCTGAATGGTTGGTAATACTTAAAGCTTCCTTGGTGCCATAATGACATCTAAAAATTATTGATTATTGACTATTTCTCAACCAATCGATGATATTTTTAACATTAACTTTTCTCTTCAATAGTAATTATATATAATTCAGTCTAGGTATTTAAATCCATACCTATGTTTATAAAGAGCAAATATCATATCAATGTTACTGAACCACTAGATATGAACATCGATTGATGCTTATACAAGATTTAATTAGTTTAGATTTAATGATTTTACAATGAGGCAACCTAGCTAGGTGATTTTCTTAAATCATGCAGGTTGTATTGTCACTTGAAGTTATATTTTTACTTTTATGTTAATTTAATTACTTTAAGATCGTACTAAAAGTTTCATAAGAAGAGAGAGTGCTAATTATTATTTGATATGTTTATGACTTGCAAACTCTTAATTAAGTTAGGTAATTATATCAAATTGGTTACCGATTCTTTCATATTTTTGTTTTGTTTATGTTTTTTTTTGCTTCTCCACCTTTCTAATTTTTCTATTTTTTTAACTAACAATTCTTTTATTACTTTACAAATACAAAATTTTTCCTTTTCAATTTCCTTAAATATGTGTTTTTGTTTCTTTTACACCTTTTTCTTAGATTTATTTATTTTAAGTTTTGTTTTATTTTATTTAATTTTATGTATTTTAATGATTAATTCACACATATTTTGTCTTAATTCTTTTAAGTAAGAAATAACTTGTTGTTTCTTGCAGAAGTTGTGTACCAAGCTATGGTTGTTACAGGTTGTGTGCTAATCTGGCAAGTAAAACTTTTGAGTGATTTAAAGTTGTCTCAAAACCTGGCTCCTATATTTTGTGATGGTAAGGTGGCAATTATTATTTATGCTAATCTCGTAGTTCATGATCGTACAAAATACATTGAAATAGATTATTCACTTTCTCTGTGAGAAGGTTGTGTCTGTATTTTCAACATTTCAATATTGATACTAACGTAATACTTGAAGATCTGTTCACAAAGGGGTTAGGTTTTAGTTCAACAACATGAGTTGTTATGCTCGAATTTACACTTGTTCAATGTTTTCTTCGGTTATATTGAGGGGATGTGTTAATAGTATTTGTTATTATAGTTGCTATTCAGTTCAACTAACTACTTGTCAAGATTATATTTATTTATTAGGTGTTCTAGTAATCTAGTGTTTGAGAGAATTAGTGATATTTGGGTTGGACTTAGCAGCTTAAATGGATTAAAGGAGAAATGTAGATCGGGCTTAAACTAATTAAAGAATATGGGCTGACCAGCTGCGAAGGCCTAATTGGGTGTAAGATTGGTTCGAAGATTAAAGTAGATTATTCTCTCGTTCTCTCATTTTTTTTCCCGCTCATCAGCTTTGTTTGGGTTTTCTACGCTCACCGATTTACAGACCAAACGAAAAAACTCAACCCAAAATACTAGTTAGATGGGTGAGGGAACTCGTTTGACCTATAAACCCCACATCAGCTCTATGGTGTTGTCTTTGTATTTGTTTTATAGTTTTAACACAGGCTTTGTCAACTTGCTAATTTAGTGTTTCATCATTTGTTTTATGAAGTTAAAATTCCAGCATCAACCGAGCTGCTTGCATGTTGTATGTGTTATATTGTAACCACTAGATTTGTCTCCATGATTATTGTTATATTGAATTAGTTTTTAGAACATGATATTTTTGTATATAGTTTGTATTATCTCAATTGTTACGATGTGTATTAGGTGACCTTTGTGGTACTTGTTCGTCTCCTGAACCTTTGTCGTTGCAATTCGATATGCTTTAGTTTGAAGAGTTACTCCTGTAGTGTAGGTTTATTGATTGTGTTAACTATTTGACCCATTATCCACATGACTACAACATAACTATTTGGTAGATACATGCTTGAGATGGAGAACAATCTCTAAAAGGAAGTGCTTTGCTTGATTAATTAAGGTAAGCACAGCTTCATATACATACTTTGTATAGTTATAGTTTAGTTACGACAGTGCCTTACTCACCACATACTAAATGATAAACATGAACGAACAGCCCAAATTGGCAGTTTTTGGCAATTTAAGATTTGTATTGCATGGTTCATGATTTGTGGTTTGAGAGTATGAGACTTAAATTTGTAACCTCCACAGTGTGCACAAATCATACCTAATTATGTTTGTTTGGTCATATATCCTTACATTTTTGTTTAATTTCATGTGCTTGAAGTACTTAGGTAGCGAAATGGGTTAACGGATTTTTCTTGAAAGAAGTATCTGCTCTAATTGACAAGCTTTATTTTATGATAGAGCCCTTAAAACAAACATACAAGATCACTAGAAACTAACAAAAGATAAAAGAAAAAGTTTTCACATCGCCCTAACTGAAACACAACACGCCCTTTGAATTTATGGGTAGTTTACTTTAAACAACAAGAATTTCTTATAAACCAATGTGGGACAAGTCTCATACCTTACAATGGTTTCGGTCCATAATAACTGACTGTTTCAGTCTTTGCTCTTGTTCTTGTATTTGGTTTTGATCTGCAACTCATCATTGCAGGTTAGTAGTCTCCCACTAATTGATTCTTTGTTCATTTATGTTATGTTTAGAAGAATTTGTATTGGTTTAGACTGTGTAAGTGTTTGTTTTAATTAAATGATGATATCTTGTTCTATTAACAATCATCTTAACAGCAATAATGATCGATACATATATCTCATGATGACAAAGTATCACGCATGATTTATAAAGGATGTTCATTACAACTTACATGTCATTTCAACAGCATACACACACAAAGAAGGCATATCTGCCTCTAACTTTATTCTTCAAAATATTACCATCATTCATATTATTCTTCAATAGTAAAAACACACATCAAGCAGAACTTCAATCCCTCCATTTTGATCTTTGATTGGAACTATTTTGCGTTGTTATGCGCATCCAAATCCTTAACGAGATCACAAACGTAATCCATCAAAGAAGTTGGATATGGTACACTTGTGTTTGGCCTCTCAAACTCAAAGGTCCATGTAACCACTTGACCATCACCTTTTGGTTCAACATGCATTGTGGCTACGAAGCTCTTGTATAGCTCATCCACTAGATCTCCTCCAATTATCTTGAACACGATCATGTGGTTTTCCTCATTCACTGATTCAATTATCTGTTTCGATATTTTCTTCTTTCCCTCTTAATATTTGCATGCGCAAATGCATAAAAAAGTGTTAATTATATTAGGCCCACACAAACATAAATCAAAGAGATTAAACATGAAGATCTAAAATGGTTCAGTCCGTGTGTCCTGCAACTAGGGTTTATGTTATTCAAGACCCTTAATGGAGTTACAAGTGCATGTATATGACTAGCATATATAGGACTAATCTAGGGTTAACATCTTGATTAACAAGTTAACAACAACTAGGCCTATTCATCATGTGTATCGCCCCAATTGTTGGCGAAGGCTTCATACACTGACAAAAAGTATCATTAATTAATATGTTACGCAAAATTCAGGAAGAAACAAGTAAGAGCGAGATGCATGTACCATGAGTGTAGTGCCAAGAGATGACTGAACCCACGGTTCCTCTCTCACCCTCATGCAGCTCGCAATCATGAATCTTTTCAGGGGCTATTGCCGCCACCTCGTGCGGTTTGTGCCTAAAAAGATCATGAAAGACATCACCGGTCTTACTTATCTCAACGTAACCGATTAACTTTCCTGATAGAGCCATTTCTTGATTATTCTCACTAAGGCAAGCAAACAACTTTGGTTGGTGAGTTTGTGGAAAATATAGGCAGATATCATGGGTTTATATAGAAATTTTGGATACCATACATGAACACTATATAATATCATAATATAATTAACTATTTTACTTGTTATATTGAGAAAATTAGAAAACAGTCTGTAGCAATTACTCACATATGATTCACACTAAATAATTTTTTTAACAGTTTGGTTAGAGGTCAGTAGTTAATACATCAAGTTAGTAATTATTTACGAATATCAAGATTTACACCTTGAACATTTAAGAGAAAAAAGGTCTCACACATCTCACTTAACCACTAGATCGAAAAATCATTGGCTTATAATTTGTTGCATTAAATATCGATCAATTTATAAATTTATTGTCATGCATGTATTTCATCCCAACCACAATAGCGTTGGCATATCTTATTCATTTGAAGCACATTTAATCCCATCCCCTTCATAGTGACTCAACCCCTCATTATCACCGAACCACCTTCCCTATTAATTCCAAATTCGATTAAAAATACGAGTGCATAAAAGGTCTGTGTAAGTTTTAAACTAATGAAGGGTTATTTTAGAGTTCATGTGGTGTTTATAGTTTTAAATAGTTTCGAAGTGGTTTATGCAAGACCAACTCAATAGATTTGAGGGCCCAAGGCGAAATGAAATTTTAGGTCCTTTTGCCGATTTTAATTTGAGCTAATCAAGACTCAAGTTCCGAAATATGCCAACATACATATACAACTAAAATTTATGTGATACTTTGATGTATTTGACCTTATCTCTTTCTAATGTTTCACGAGTGCTTCGAGGTTAACCATGAGAGGCTAAAATGAAATGAAATGAAATGAAATGAAATGAAATGAAATGAAGAGTGTTTAACTTCAATAACTACCAACATTCCCCATAAGAATCTGTAATTATATTGATGCATATGAATCATCGTATGTATATGTAACCAAAAGTTTAATGTAACAAGTAGGGAAAAAGAATTAAAACCATTGAAAAATCCATACATCAGTGTGAACAATGGCTGCTTTGACAGTCTTTCGAAACCAACACCCAAGTGAACTTCCTAAAGGCAGTGAAGTGAATTAAAAAATCCATACATGAGTAACTTAGAATTAATGCTCTATAAAGTATAACTACTTATTTTTGCCGCGCTTCGCGGCAGGAATTTGGTGATTTTCTCTCGAGCTACATCGTTTGGTGTTATCTTCTCAACTCGTCGAAAATCATAAAAGCAAATACCGAAACCAGTTAAGATAATATCAATGTGACAACAATTCTTTCTGTTCATAATCAGTTCATTTCATCACGATAATATGACTTAAAATGTAACATAACTTAAAGGGTTAAAAATATTGGATTTATATAATTATATAAAACCAAGTGTTCCACATATTATAAAAAAAGGGATAAAAATGACATTTCACATTCACAAATAAACAAATGCCAAAAACAAAGAAAAAGAACCTATGTGGCCAAAAACTAAAGCCACAAATGTGCAATGTAGGGGTTATATGTAAATTCTCAAAAGTTGATGGCTAATATTAATGTTTTTAAAACCGGATCGGACATTGAACCGGCAACCTTACCGGTCGGACCGGATTTATGAACCGGATGGAATCATAAATGATATATTAATATATATTTAAAAAAATATAAAAATACATATCATTTAAATTTTGAAGATTACAACAAAGGCCTATTTATTATACAAATTGTTGGGCCTAAAACAATCGCATCGTTTAAATAAGCATATGAGTTGGTTTTTAATATATATTATAATTGCTATATTCTACCAATAAATATAAGCATATTGATCATACTAATTTAAACATGGTATAAAAAGTTTGTTTACTTGTAGAACATCACGGGCAATTAACAGAACTGTTAAATTAACCAGTTGTACTCATTAAGTAAGATCGGTGAAGGTTTCACCGGCCTTACCACGTGTCAAAACATCGTTGGGCCGCAACATTTTGTATTATAATCTTTTTTTATTTTTTACACAAATCATTAGTTTTTGATAAGAACCTCAATTGATAAGCCGTTAAAATGGCAATAATTCCTTCGTTTGAAATGTGCAACACGTCACGGGTTTAAACCCTGTGATGCGCTTTTTTTATTTTGCTTTCTTCTTAGTTTCTTGCATTAATTTCATTTAAATTACTTTTTTCTTCTACTTTCTAATACTTTTTTATTTAAATTACTTTTCTAATTGTTAGGCCACACAAAAGTAACGTAAATCACATACGCGCCGCAACACAAGCTTTACATTTAAATTACTCTTTTAAAATCGGTCTTTTTATTAAAGTATTTCTAAAGAAACAAATTTATAAAATAAGAAATTTTTCCAAACATCAAACTTTTTTAAAAATATGAAATACTTTAAAAAAAATTTAAGTAAAATTTATATAAACAAAAATAATTAAACTTGGAAGTTATAATAACAAAATTTTTAAAAATGATATTTTTTAAAACGGTTTGTTTTAAAATAAAATATTTATATTATTGTAAAATACAAAAAAAAACTTAAAAATAAAAGTTTGAAAAGTTGATATCATTGTTCTATTAGTATTCTTTAAATATACGTAATTTCAAACATATCTTATATTAGAATATTATTTTATTAATCTTTGAAACAGGTTGGGTCAAAGAATCAATGTATCTTTAAACCTTTTATGGTTTAAACTCTACGCTACACATTTCTATACCGATATATTGTATGCATATCATGGAGTTAGTTAATCATTCTAACTAGGGGTGTTAATCGAATTGAATCGAGTCGAATTCTAGTTAATTGAATCGAATAAGTCGAATTTTTAAATTTTCAAACTGGATTCGAATTCAATTCGAATTCGAAAAAGATAAATCGAATACGAATCGAATCGAATTCAAAACTTTCAAACAGGATTCAAATTCGAAAAAGATAAATCGAATACGAATCGAATCGAATTCAAAACTTTCAAAAAGGATTCGAATTCGAAAAAAGTTCGAATTCGAAGCGAATTTTAATTTATTTGATTCGTATTTAATAAAAAAAATTAATCGAATAGCATTTTCAAAATTCATTTGACAAATCCAATTTTAATATGCTCAAAATATATAAAAAAGCGTAACATATGAAATATTATAAGTTTCAAATAAGTCAAAAGGTATCAATTAGTCTTTAACATTTTAGATTATATGTTTTTTAAACTTTTAATTCTTAATTTCTTATATGCATATTACTAAATTATTATATAAAATAAATAAATATATGTGTATGTATTTGTAATTCGAATTTCGAATCGAATCGAATCGAAAATCACAAATTCGCAATTCGATTCGAATTCGACATTTAGACCTTGAATCGAATCGAATTCGAATTTCAAAATTCGAATCGAATTTCAAATTAGTAATTTTCGACTCGAATCAAATCGAATTTGGAATTTTTCAAATCCGATTCGAATATTGAACAACCCTAATTCTAACCTGGAACCACATCTTCAAAAAGAAAATAATTGAAAAATTGTAAGTAAACAAAAAACAGATTCCACGCTTTAAGATTTATCATGTTCTAACAAAGTAACTTTGAAATAAATAGTATAGAGTCCATAACTTTTAAACAAATTATTCAGAATAATCTTATGTGAATATATTGAGTGCAAAACCCATGTCCCATATTCCTTGATAAATCATAAATCATATATGTTCATTGGATTCTTATATTCTCAGAAAATTTATTAATAATCCATCAAAAATTACCTTATATACACCTCTAATAAAAATTTACTGTTTAAAGTTTTTATTTGTCTAGTTGTTTGTTTGTGATTTGTCAGTAATACAGATTACCAACGGATATTTATAGATTCATACTTAACACCTTTTTTGAGCTACGCTAATGATCTAGAGGGATGAGGTTGCGTGGATTCAGTTAACCTTTTACAAGTGTTGGTCCCATTATTCTCACCTTATTCCTACTTAAAGATGGCAATTAAGTTGGGAATTTATGACTTACGAGAGAATGATTTTCAATCGAGCATAGCATTAACTCCATGATTTTTTTAGGGTCCTAATGTAGAGACACCCATCAGATAAATCGACACCCCCTTATACGCAGCGTATGGGTCTATACGCGGCGTATAGGGTCGAATACACTGAAAACAAGGAAAATTCAGGGGGACTGTCAGAGAGCTATACGCCCCATATAGCCCTATACGACACATATAGGGCTATACGACGCGTATTGCGAATTTCGACACTGACTACGAGGAAAAATTCAGGGGGCTGTCAGAGGGCTATACGACACATATAGCCATATACGACATATATAGCCCTATACGACCCCGCCTATACGACGCGTATGGGGCTATACGACACGTATAGAAATTTTGGGGTGTTGATTTAAAATCATGTGGTGTCTATTTAACGGGTCTCTTTTTTTATTTGCTTTTTATGAACAGCAATGTACAACCTGTTTTAAATAATATGTATTATTTTAATAGGGTTTATCTAATCGTTTATTAGCCAGTATCGTACTCTCAATCCCCTCATGAGAAAACCTATAAATAGAAAAACACTTAAGTCAACCCTAAGCATTTAAGATGATATGTGTTATTTTAATCAAGTTCCTTGAAACCATAATCTCTACATAATTATTTGGTATTAAATTGATTTTTATTTAGACTTTAGTGTATACATTCTTTGACTACTAGATTATTTGTTATCAAATACTTAATCGAATCATGTATAGGTTTAAATTTGTTGGTTGAATTGGAGTGAAGGGCGGCCAATAGTAGTTTAGGGTGAATTCTGAAGCAAGGAGCTAGAGGCTCTAAAAAAAGGCATCCTCAAATTATTATTTTTTTAATATAGTATTTTATATGCAAACATGTATACATTTGGGTTGGTTCCGATGATAAAAAAGTAATCTGAATTTATACTAATCAATCAAAATCTCAAAAAGGCATGTGTTTTTTATGTTGTCCATCTAGGCTCACATTAAGTTTGTGCAAGTAACCTACATATTAACTAAAGATTAAAATTTTAAAATCAATAATAAAAGTCACCTCCCACAATATAGCATAGAGTTAATTACATGAAAGGTCATTATGTTTAGATCTTCTTTCACTTTTGGTTCCCTTGTTTGAAAATCTACAAGGTCGGCCAACAGGTTGACACAACGTAACACAAAGGTCCACGTCATGATCATTATATTTTTCTGTTAAACCCTAGGAAAATGACCAAAATACCCCTTACTATTAAAAAATCAATATTTGTAAAAAATGGGATCCACAACTTCTACTTCATGTTTGAGAAACTACAATGTCGGTCCATAGGTTTGACATAACGTAACACAAAAGGTCCCCGTGATGGATGGTCGTTTTATTTGTTTGTTAAATCCTAGTAAAATGATCAAAATACCCCTTACTATTAAAAAATCAATATTTGTGAAAAATGAGACCCACAAATTCATCTTCAACCTTAAAACACCATTATTCTATCAAACCACCACCACCACCACCACCATCCTACCAGACCATCACCGCCACCCATCATGGCAGCCCACCACCTCAGCCCAACTCTCTCTCTCATCCTCACCGCCGTAGTCCCCTCCCCTACCTTCATCCATATCTTCAACCCACCACGCAACACAGCACCGTACCCCACCACCACCATTTCTTACTTATTAGAACACCATAAAAAATCACACGGTAGATCTATGGTAACAAAAGCATCACCCATCACCACCATCCCAGCCCTAACCTTGATTGGATTCGAGGTGGCGACCAGTGGGGTCAGAGATGGTGGTTACAGGCTGGTGGTGGTGGGGTTGGTGGTGGAGTTTTAGTGGTGTCGGATATGATGGTTGCAAACCTATGATGGTGGGGACGATGAGGGCATTCTGGTGGTGTTAGAGATGGTGGTTGCGTTCTGGTGGTGTTGGAGATGGTGGTGTCACCAGAGTCGTCGTCGGAGTTGTTGTGCTTGTTTGTTGGAGTTAAACTTGAGCAAGAAGAAGAAAAATTTTGGGTAAGGTGGGGTGTAATGGGGTTGGGTAGTGGTTGGGTGTGAGTTTTGTAATATTTGTATATTTTCACAAATGGTATTTTAGTTATTTTTTTAAAATTAACAAAATAAGTAAATTGTCATCCAGGTCAATGACCTTTTATGTTACGTTTTGTCAAACCTGTGAACCGATCTTGTAGTTTTTTAAAGCTGGAGATCAAAAGTAAAAACAGGTCTAAACATAGGGATATTTTATGTGATTGTTATAATATTAAAAATAATAGTAGTTTATGAGCCTTGTAGTTCAAAGATTTATACTACTATTGTTCATAGCCTTTTGGTTAATGTATATATACTAGATTTTACCATGAGCTCCGTGGTGGTGACGCCGACGTGACTACCATCTATCTTTGTACTTATAATAGTAATTGTGGTTGTATAATTTGACATTTGGGGCTTGTTTGGATTAACTTATTTTGTTGAAAAGGACTTTTAAGGAAAAGGACTTATTGACTTATAACTTTTGAGAAGTAGATTTTAAAAATAGTGTTTGGATTAGATTATAATCTGAAAAGTTAATAAGTTGTTTTTAAAAAAGTGTTTGGTTTAGCTTATTAATGTAAAATGACCAAAAAGGACATTCTGTTAAAAGTCAATAAGCTGTTTTGTTTTAATGTTTGGTATTGCTTATTTATGTTTTCTAATACGCTGTTTTCTATTATATATATATATATATATATATATATATATATATATATATATATATATATATATATATATATATATATACATATATATATATATATATGTATATATATATACTAGCCTATAAACCCGTGTGACACACGGGATGCGAAATAAACATTTATTTTAAAATATTGAAAACTCGTAAATGTCATAAGCGTAGAATAAATATAGTCTTAATGAATGATAACAGAAATAAAATTCTAAACATGAAATTACAAATTGCTAAAAACTTCTTTGTACACCACGTTTTTTGTTGTTGATGTAATGTTCCCTTCCTTATCGAAAAGTAATAGTTTCAAACCATCTCTGCTTTTAACTCTGGACAACGCAACATATAACTGACCATGCGTAAATACAGGACTTTTTAAATAGAGACCAACCCTTGATAATGATTGTCCTTGACTTTTATATATATATATATATATATATATATATATATATATATATATATATATATATATATATATATTTTCATATTATTTCAAATTAAAATATATAAAATAAGATTTGTATACATAACTTATAAAAGATAATGCCATACTACAACATTCATCTTCATGATATTGTTAAAAATAACACAAAAATGCACAATGTTATGAAACTAATGTCATTCTACATTCATCTCCGCGAGTCCATCAAATCTTGCGCAATTATATCTCTTATTGCTGCCATATACGTAACATCATGATCCGAACGAGTTGTATTCGGAAGTTCTTCATTATTGTCATTTGTAGTACCACCTTCTCTTGGATTGTAAGATTCTTGTTGGGCGGTGTTAAATGCTTCATCAAAGCTACCAGCCTTTCTAATATAATTATGGACCGCCATTGATGCTATCACAATACTCACTTGGTGCGTGTATGTATAGTTGACATGCATATCTCTTAATAAAGCCCATCTAGCTTTCCACACTCCAAAAGTTCTTTCAATAATGTTTCGCAACGATGAGTGGTAATAGTTAAATGTCTCTTTTGGTCCTCGAGGAGCACGCATGGCACTACTCTGTCCACGTTGAAATTCCGGTATATGATAACGAATTTAAAGCTTGATCTCCTACCGCAACCGAAGCCCGAAACAATAGAGCATAATGTGTCTCAAAGATCTCCAAATTTGCACCCTTGAATTTGGCGAAGTCTTTATTTTCCTACAACACAAACAAATAAGTTAATGGATTTCAGGATGTAACAACAACTACCATTGATTATAAAAGTAAAACTTACTTTTATTTTCTCTTCCCACCACTCTGTCGATGCATCTATTAAGCTTCTCGTTCCACCGATCCCGGTTTCAAGCCTCACTAAGCAATCATAAAGCTTCCATTCTTTTTTCATGCCCTCCCATTTGTTTTTTATTTGTTTTTTATCAAGGGTTTTGCCAGTTTTTTCATACATGTTTTTTTTATATTATTCCACCCAAGCTTATTAAAGGATGTACCGGGTTTATTCCCTCTTCTAACTTCAAGCAAACATGCATCAATAAACTCCTTGTATGTTATATCATCCCACAAAAATTTACTCCTTTTATAATCCATTGAGGTAACTGTTAAAAACCATAAAACTTTACTTGTTCTTTACTTAAAGAACACCAAAACCAAAACATAGATCAAAGAAGGTTGTAATTAACTAGATGAACACTTTACTTGTTCTTTACTTAACGAACACCAAAACCAAAACATAGATCAAAGAAGGTTGTAATTAACTAGATGAAGACTTTACTTGTTCTTTACTTAAAGAACACCAAAACCAAACATGGATCAAACATGGATTCAACTTTATTTCCACCCATAAATTATTAATCTGAAACATAGATCAAACATAACTACATGAACACTAAATTGAACCCTTGCTATCAATACTATTTCTACAAATGCAACCTTTGCTATTAAAGAAGGAATTAACTACATGAACACTAAATTGAGATCAACATGAATGAAGATCAACATCCAAATTGAAGCTTTCAGATCAACAACATTTCTACCATACAACATCTAACCAAACAACATTTCTACCATACAACATCCAAATATGATCCTAATTCTATATAACAAAAATTGAAATCAACAGCATGTAGCAAAATCAACATGAACACAACAAAATTGTTACCCTAATTCCATCATACAGTGAAATCCCCAAATTCAGATCAACATCCTACCAAATTTCAGATTATAATTTCAGAAATATGAGAAAATCAAACCTTTTGTAGCAAAAAGTTGAAGAACTTCTTCAAAGCTTTTGTATCTAACAATTTCAGATCACCAAAACGATGATGAAGAACTTTTCAAATCCAACCTTCACAGCATAATCTTCAAATCACAACATCACAACTCGGTTTTATTGACGTCGCCCGTCGGTACCCGATTAATGACGAGGTAGTTGGCGGTCACAGATTGATGGCGGTCACACGTTGATGGCGGTCGCAGGTTGATTGCGGTCGCAGGTTGAGGTCGCATGATGGCTCTCGCAGGTGGGTGAACCCGATTAATGGAGGGTGGAGCCCGATTAATGGTGATGGCGGCCGCAGGTACAACTACGGATTGATGCCGGTCGCTTCTCCTGGGTGAGGCGGTCGATTGGTGTGAGGCGGTCGATTGGTAATGGAGTAATGGTGGTTGGTGGCCATTGATGCAGTCGATTAATGAGGGTGGAGCCCGATTAATGAATGCGGTCGATTGGTGGTTGGCCGCAGTAATGAGGGAGATCAGTTGAGAGAAGGGTTAGGAGATGAGGGTAAAAACGTAATTTGCTATTAACCTCCTAAAAAGTTGTTTTGAAAAGTTAATCCATTCTAACTTTTTAATTTTAACTTATTAAGCTTCTAAAAAGTTGTTTTAAAATTAACTTTTCACTTATCCAAACACTAAATATAACTTATTAACTTTTAAAAAGTTAATAAGTCATAAGTAACAAAAAAAGGAGGTTATCCAAACACCCACTTGAATACAATGGAGATGTTAAAATTTAGGACATTAAAATAAGAGAAAAAATATATTTGTATGTTAAAAGAACAAATTAAATGAAAAAGTATCTCAAAATATGAAAACTAAAAAGAGTAAAAATAACACAAATAATATTCTTTATGTTAATATATTTTTGTACAATTCGTCGTTTCATGTAAGTTACATTAGATTTTCTTTAAGTGATGTGTTAATTTACTAAATTACTCTTAATTTTAAAAAATCCAAAAGTAAATACCAAAATATTAGAAAATTCCTTTCTTTTTAATTGCCTACATAAACTACCCATCCCTCCAAAAGTTTGATACGAAGAGAGAGGTAATTATTATTTGTTATGTTTATGACTTGCAAACTCTTAAATTAGTTAGGTAATTATATCAAAGTGGTTAGCGATTCTTTCATATTTTTGTTTTGATTATGTTTTTTTGTTTTTCTCCCTTTTCTTTCCACCTCTCGAATATTTCTAGTTTTTCACTTACTATCAATTTTTTTATTACTTAAGTAAATCTTTTTTGTTTGCTAATTTTCTTAAATATGTGTTTTTGTTTCTTCTATGACTTTTTCTTATATTTATTATTCAATGTTTAATTATTTTAGTTTAATAAATTTTAATGATTAATTTTATGCATACTTTGTCTTAATTCTTTTAAGTTTTATTAACTTAACAGGTTTATCCAGTTAAAAACCAAACCAATTAGGTAGACATAAGGTATGGTTCCGGTTTTTAGATTTAGACTATCCGGTTTGATTCCAGACAGTTCGAACTGGTTGCACACCCCTAGTCGTGGGCGGGCATTTCGTAGAAAACATTATTTCTATTCTGTGTGCTTAGTTTATTAAGTCTGTTTATCACTCTTAACTTATTGAAAATATTATTGATTTGATTGCAATACTAACTAAAAAGTAAATAGATGACTTTGATTACATAGATATATTAGTATCTTTATATTTAATGTCCACTAACCATTATTGCTACGATTTTTTAATATTAAAATCCACATAAGTAGTTAGCTGCATTAGATAAGGCCATATTATTGGCGTCATATCATCTTGGAAAATCATAGACAAACGAGTAAGGTTTATAAAACGTGTAAGAAAAACTTTTAACTATTAATTCTGGATGGGTTACTTATCAGATGGAAAAACGAACGATATTTTGGTATGTTTTACGTAGATCATTACAAGCCTAGCTAGCCTAGGCACGTTAACAAGTCCGGTCATGACACTCATTTTATAAAACAAATATTATATTATTCCCATTAAATATTATATAAATAGAAGCTCGTTTGCTAGCCTGCTTGATCTTATGTGAAGGCTGAGCTTGAATTCTTTTATATATAAACTCCAAGATAAGCTTGGGCTCTGTCTTAACCTCGTTTTAAGCTTAACTGGGTTCGATCTTTTAACGAGCCGGTCTGAAGTAACTTTATTTTCTATATTGATTTGATTGCAACAATAACAAAATAACATAACAAGGTGACTTTAATTACACGGATATGTGTGTATACGGCTAATAAATCTTGTCAAGCCTCGTCGATTTGTGAATTTCAAGCAGATCTCGAGTACTAAAAGCATGTATGGAAGAATATTGCACCATTTACTAACCATGTATGAAATATAACAAGACGTGAATAAGTGATCTTCAGTCTCCAATTTTCTAATATTGAAAACCCTTTGCATTTTAAAAAGAAATCCCCCTAAGTAGTTGCATTGAATATCGATCAAATTAATAGGCATCATATCAACTTGGATAATCATGACAACAATGATCTTCAATATTATTTTTTAATGAAATTAGACCACATCATAATAGAGATTGATAACAACCTACTGTGTTGATCAAACACCATCTTATTGTTTCGCTATCTTTTAATTTGAATCACGGTTCACGAAATAACGTAAGGGCTGATCTGTTGGAGTAACTAATTGGATCAACCCGAAAATATATGTAAACACACATATTTGAAGTAACATACTTCGACTTTTTTATTATTCTTGAACTCGGCTTATAAAACTGAATACAAAATCCTATATATATAGTGGACATAAACTAATCATAATCAACTCAAACACTATTTAAATAATCAACTAGATAAACTAATAATTATCTATTCCAAATAACTAGATAATTCCTAATTATTTAAATCAAGCTTTTGGTTTCACTCCTTGACCTCTTTTACTTTGTTCAAATTAAACCTTCAATTATAAACATATCAAGATTATATCCTTCATTCACCCCCTTAATCTTGATATTGACCTTCACCTCTCATCTATGTTTGAAACTGTTCATCTTCGCAATCTATTATGGACCCCGACTTTAACCCCAGCCACGTCCTAGATCTTCTTGGTTTGAACCCCTACTTTCGATAACAATTTATTTGGATCAAATCCTGCGTCATTGACTTCTACTTCTTCCCGGATCGTTTAAGCCACCTGCTCACCGACCTCCGATTGAAAAACTAGCCCCTTGCTTTTATGTTATTACCCAGCTACTGAACGAAAACCTACCACCACGTTGTTTCGTTTCCCGCGCCTTTGGTCGGATTACTTTTGCCAAAAGAGAACCATTCAATTTTTTCCTTGGCAAGGAAGAAAAGTCCACTGTTGATCCTATCATTTAAAAACTTCTTAATTACAAACAAACCAGGTTAACACCTCGATCGATCACATCTGCTAACCTGCTAATGATCAAATCAAACTCCTTTACTAACTTGTTTTTCAATCTCCCCTGATCAAACAAGCTATTGTCTTTTGGTCGATTCTCCCTTCACCTTTATCCCTTCTGGTCGAGTTCGGATGATATCTCTTCTTGATAGTCGGATTGATTTCTTCTCCACATATGAACTCCGATAGGCTCCATAGAGATCGTGACCTTTAACTCTGATACCAATTGTTGGAGTAACTAATTGGATCAACCCGAAAATATTTGAAGTAACATACTTCGACTCTTTTATTATTCTTGAACTACTCTTAATAACGAATACAAAATCCTATATTTATAGTGGACAAAAACTAATCATAATCAACTCAAACACTATTTAAATAATCAACTAGATAAACTAATAATTCCTAATTATTTAAATCAAACTTTTGGTTTCTCTCATTGACCTCTTTTACTTTGTTCAGATTAAACCTTCAATTACAAACATATCAAGATTATATCCTTCATGATCATCGTAATCCAAGAAATATAAAAAAGAAACAGTGCGGATTCGGTGTGTGAATCTAAGAGTAGATTTTAGAGGAGTGTGTGATTATGGTTCAAAAGATATATAGAACAACAAATTAATATCATCTAGGGTGAACAACAATACCATGATACATATTCATGATAATAAAAGAAATTACATTACAAGCCAATTAACAACACACACAAGCAGGCATATATGCCTCTAACTTGATTTATTCTTCAACATATATATTACCATCATATTATTCTTTCAATTGAAAAACCACACATTAAGCATAACTTCAATCCTCCATTTTGATCTTTAATTAGAACTATTTAGCATGGTTGTGCGCGTCCAAATCCTTAACAAGATTGCAAAGGTAGTCCATCAAAGAAGTAGGATATGGTACACTTGTGTCTGGCCTCTCAAACTCAAAGGTCCATGTAGCCACTCGACCATCACCCTTTGGTTCAACATGCAATGTGATTACGAAGCTCTTGTATAGCTCCTCCACTAGATCTCCTCCGATTACCTTGAACACAGTCAAGTGCTTTTCCTCATCCACTGATTCGATTATTTGTTTTGATATTTTCTTCTTTCCCTCTTAATTTGTGCATGCAAAAATGAATAAAAAAGTATCATTAATCAACATGTTACACAAGATTGAGGAACAAGCAAGTAAGCGCGATATATACGTACCATGAGTGTAGTGCCAAGAGATGACTGAACCAACGGCCCCTCTCTCACCCTCATGCAGCTCGCAATCATGAACCTTTTCAGGGACTATTGCAACCATCTCGTGAGGTTTGTGCCTAAAGAGATCATGAAAGACATCACCGGTCTTACTGATCTCGACGTAGCCAATTAACTTTCCAGATAGAGCCATCTTTTGATTATTCTTAAAAAAACAAGCAAACAAGATGGTTGGTGAGTTGTGGAAAATATAGGCAGACATCACGGCTTTATATAGAAAATTTTTGGTTACCATACTTGCACAGTATATAAATTATAATAAAATATAATTGATCACTTTACTTGATATATCGAGGGATACAATCTGTAGCAACTACTAACATGTGATTCACGCTACACCTTTTTTTATTGTTTTTGAAAGTTTAAATTTATACAGATTCAATGTATATATCTTGATAATCCTCAATGATTTTGCAACCAAAAAAGACTATGAAATATATTACATATGTATGTATTCAAGTTTACTTGTAGCATTTTGCGTAGCATTGGGTGGCTTGAAACATGCCACCCATGTCTTGCTAACATTATCTCGGATCCGTTATTCCGCTTTTTATGTCACATCTATCTCCCATTTTGATTGAAGACTTGTATCGCATAATATAGTGTTTAGTAATATAGTTTACAGTATTGTTTATAATGGATATAAGATAAATGTGAGATAAAATATACGACTACAAATCTAACTCTGAATCATTATCATTGACGTGATTCCCTTTTACAAGGCTTAAGAGTAAACTACAAATTTCATTGTTGATATTCTTCGATCAAGTAAGTAAACGAAAAAACATATTTCA
Source organism: Flaveria ramosissima (assembly GCA_025215565.1). Classification (NCBI taxonomy): domain Eukaryota; kingdom Viridiplantae; phylum Streptophyta; class Magnoliopsida; order Asterales; family Asteraceae; genus Flaveria; species Flaveria ramosissima. The sequence continues at coordinate 50,160,735 of CM046032.1, forward strand.
TTACTTATTGATCAACTAATAACTGAAAGGGATATTGGAGATTTCCTTTGTTTATTTACTCGTGTTTTCAAATAAATAGTTTAGAATAAATAAATTTAAACAAATTATTCAGAATAGTCTTATTTACATACATTGAGTGCAAAACCAGCCCAAGTCTCGTATTGGAACATGATAAATCTTAAAAGCAAGCATATTTGTTGAAATCTTAACTTCTATGTAATCTAACATCAGTAATCTGTCAGAAATTACCTTAAATGTTTCCTTTGGTAGTATTCGATGGTGTGAGTCTTTTTTATTTATTTAGCTGTTAGTGATCTCTGATTTGTAAGTAATCCAAATTACCATAGGATATGATATTTATAGATTTAGTTTTAACTATTTTGGATTTTCCACATCATTGATCTATGCATATTAGGTACCAACAAATCACGGTCATCATATGTCACTTACAGTCAGTTTTCTAGTAATGATATAAGTCTATGTGACTCTCTTGATTTTATGATAAAAAGGGACCAAGTCGACCTATATGTTTGATTTTGGATTCTTCAGCCACCAAGTCGATCCATGGGTTCCCTTGATATCATTAAAGAGAGAGATGCTCTAATCAAACTTGGTTGAGGAGAGATTTGTTAGATGCATGTAAGTCCCATATTGCAATATGATGGGTGGTGGATGGCTGATTGTCGTGTGTTAAAGACTCTAAGTGTGTGACTTTAGTGTTAAATCTATATGAAATAGAGTTGCTTTGAGTTTGTGTGTGCAGGTTCGATATGAAGAACATGCAAGTTACGAAGATTAGGAAGCTTGTACATGAAGTTGGCTGATCAAGATACAAGAAAACGGAGGAGTCAAAAACTACCATGCGTATTTTATGTCTTATATGGCGTACGTAGTCTATGCCCAACTATTCCAGCCTACCTATATGACTTCATTCAGCGTACAACTGAAGATTTTTAGTCCATATGTTATGACCTGACGTAGAATACGCCCGGGGGACGTATTCAATTCTATGCCTAAACAAAAATATACTCAAATCTATTTCATTTTGTGACTACTTTATATGCAGTTATGCGAACCATTATTTATTTTTCATGTTTCTTTTTTTTTCACTTATTAATATTTTTTTTTCATTTCTTCTTTTTAATTCCTAAATATTTAATATTGTAATTTACTTTTTCCGCTTCTTTCTGTTCATCTAATTAACAAATAAGTTTGTTTGCTGTTTTTTTATAAACTTTTAGATATCTATTATCAACTATTTAATATCTTTTTTACTAAACACGTGTTATATATGAGTTTGTAGCTTAATTACTATATATGTTTAAATATATTTTTTCTAAAAGTTGTACAAAAGCCAAATCTTAATAATTTAAAATAGAACAATTGGTCTTTGATGTCTCCATATATTCTCATTGTATCATAACTGTTACAAAAATCATCAAACTCTTTTATAAATAAACAAAAAGTTTAGGAGTTAAAAGTGTCAACTCATTATACTTGAGGGAGGGTTTTAGCCACCGTCGATCTTTCTAATCTATACTTATTAATAAAACAATAACTTTGGTGCCACGTGGCATTCTCTTAAGCCTCTATTTTTTTCAATTCCCGCCTAAATATGTATCTGTTCTTAGTGTTAGTCTAGGTTCATTTGATTAAAAGTCAACTTCTATACAAGAGATATGTAAGGAAAATTTGTAAATTTAACCCTAAATTAGAGCACATCTTTTTTTGGAAATTAAATCAGGCCTAAAATTTCTTTTTTTTTCAAAAAATTCATCAATAAAAATTGTACAAATTATTTATGATTTTCTTCATCTATGAAATCAGTTCCTTGATTGTGTTTTTCCTTTAAATACTCTGTTTATATTCAAATTTTGACGAAAGTTAAAGAATTTTTTAATCGACTCCTCTTCAGTTTGAAGAAATTCATAGGTATCCTTTTTTGAAAATGAAATCATACCCAATTTTAAAGTATTTCACAACCATCCCAGGTTTATGACCCTCGCGATTTGTCTTTATAAAGTCTGATGATATCGCATTCGACAGACTTTATTTACGTTCTCATTTTGGCTTCGGTTTTATCAAGTTTCTTCAACAAAATGTATTTATTTTTTGTTATATTTGAGCTTTCATCCTCTGCAATTATGATTTAACCTATCATTGTTTATAATTGTGTTTTTCGATTAATATTATTTTACTTTAATTTTTTTGAAGGTGATCTGCTTCAACAGTCTATCTGTAAAGAGGTATTACATGTTTTTACTTTTTAAACTTTTATTTCTTTTTATATGTATTATTATTATTATTATTATTATTATTATTATTATTATTATTATTATTATTATTATTATTATTATTTTTATTATTATTATTATTATTATTATTATTATTATTATTATTATTATTATTATTATTATTATTTTTATTATTATTATTATTATTATTATTATTATTATTATTGTTATTATTATTATTCTTATTATTATTATTATTTTATTATTATTATTATTATTATTATTATTATTATTCTTATTATTATTATTATTATTATTATTATTATTATGATGTTTGATTGGAATTCGTTTGGTATGAATAAATTGTTTTGATGTATCTGCAAGTAATATTGAAAATCACACTTTTATTTCACGATTCACTTTGACATCTTCAGACAAAAGGATTATTTTAAATTTCAAAGAAGACAGTTTCTATTATCAATGTGTTTTGAAATGACAATAAACAAAAGCCAAGGATAATCGCTATACAAAGTTGGTTTGTTTTTTAATACAACTATATGTTGCATTATCTCGAGTTTAAAGCAGATAGAGGTTAAAACTATTAATATTAGATAATAATAGAAAAATAACCAACAAAATATCAAATGTTGTATACAAATAAATTTTCGGATGTTTATGACTTTGAAATATTATTTTTCATGTTCAATTTAATTTGTTTATTACTTAAAGTTCTTATTTATAAAGTTTATTCATTCCATATTATACACTATTTAGACGTATAAATATTAACAGAGAAAACCTACTAATGTTAAATATAGCTAATGTTAAAAATTATACGTAAAAGTCGATATACAAAATATTATCAATAATAATATAACTTACGCACCTTTTTAAACAACAATAATATTTTTTGATTAAACCCGCGTGTTACACGGGACTTTAGCCTAGTTGAAGATATAGTAATATTTAATGTATGTTCTAGGTTTTAACCACATTTCACAAACCTTCTTGTTTTAATCTTTCTTCCTAGAATAAAGTTTTAATATGCCTTTCGGTTTATAGTAATGGTATGTGTATAAGTTTGGTATTTCTCCTATTTTCAGATAGTAATATATATATATATATTATATATATATATATATATATATATATATATATATATATATATATATATATATATAATAAGTTTGGATTTTAATAATTGTATGACTAAGTTTTGTATTTCTCTTATATTTAGATAGTAGTCTATCTACTCTAATAAAATAAGTTTTTAGGTTGTCAATTGTCACAATATTAGATCTCCTAAATCTAATTTTACTGTTTCTCTCTCATATTAAATATTTATACTAACTACTAATTATATTATTTCATTTTTTTGAGATTAAAATAATTTTTAATAAATTAAAAAAAGTTTTTTTATAAATGTAATTTTAAAAGAAACAATCTTTTGTATAACATAAGTAATTTTTTAAAATACCAATTTTTTTTAAAATACAAAATATTTAATATCAGTGCTTTTAGAAATTAAACTTTTATGAACCATAAAAATTTAAAATTGAAAGTAATAATAAGAAATTTTTAGAAAATGACATTTTTGTAAAACGTTTTGACTTAGAACAAAATTATTTAAAAAAATTTAGATACAAAAAATTTAGAACAAAAGTTCAAAGAAAATAATATCATTGTTTAATTATTTATAGTTCTTACTTATACGTTATTTTAATCATATCATATTTTAAATATCATATCATAATTAATAATTTTTCATTACTACTTATTTAATATTTATTTTTTCAACCCGTATAATACACGGGGTACTAACCAAGTTAATATTATAATCAAAGGATGTTTGATCAACTTGTATCAAGGTGTATTGGATTGTGTCTTTTATTAAAAGGTTGATCCTTTAAGTCCTATCATTAATAAATCTATATTATACAATAAAATCACAAAAGAATATTTGATGATATCATATGTCATCTTTTTAGATATTCTCATATTATATTTCTTTTCAAAAAAGTAATATGGTCATTTGAGCATTTACATAATTTTCTCTATTATCAAAATTTGATAAAACTAATTAGTGTGGATATTCTCACAGTGTGTGTGTGTATATATATATATATATATATATATATATATATATATATATATATATATATATATATATATATATATATATATATATATATATATATATATATATATATATATATATATATATATATAGGGTTATCTTGAGAACCAACTTTTTTGTGAGAACTCTATGAACCAATATGAGTCACACATTTTTATCACAGCAAATCACATGTCATTTTCCTTTTTTTTTAAAACACTCATAACTTTTTTTCACTACATCATTTTTTCAAAAAAAATTCACCATAAAATTCAGTATTTTTTATCTTTTCAACGCCTAACATATTGATATACTTTTTAAAAAAAATCGTCCACCCGGTATTTACATATGTGTAAATCTGGTTATACACATGTGTAATACTGGATTTACACATGTGTAAATGCGGTATTACACATGTGTAAAACGAATTTCGTAAAAAAAGAGATTTTTTTATTTTTTATAATTTTTTGTAATTTTTTTATAAAAGAGGAAAACTAGGAGAACATTTTTGTGTTTTTATTTTTTTATTTTTATGTTATTTTTTATTATATGATTTTTTTATTTTGTATTTGTTAATTACCATTTTGCCATTAAAAACTAATAGCTGAGATTGGTTCCTAGAGTTCTCACAAAAAAGTGAGTTCTCATTTGATCATTCCTACACACACACACACACACATAGAGATATAGAGAGAGAGAGAGAAGAGAAGAGAGAGAGAGAGAGATACAGAGAACAGAGAGAGAGACAGAGAACAGATATAGATATATATAGATAGATAGATATATAGATATAATATAGAGAGATATATATATAGATACATAACATATATATATATATATATATATATATATATATATATATATATATTATATATATATATATATATATATATATATATATATAGGGTAGGGTTATCTTGAGAACTACCCTTTTTAGTGAGAACTCTAGGAACCAATATCAACCACACATTTAAGTCACATGCAAGTCACATGTCACTTTCATCTTTTTTTAAAACGTTCATAACTTTTTTTCATGACATTATTTTTTCATAAAAATTTCACCATTAATTTCATTATTTTTTATCTTTCAAAGCCTACCATATTGATATATTTTTAAAAAAATTCGTCCACCCGTTATTTCACATGTGTAAATTAATCATTACATATGTGTAAATTCTGTTTTACACATGTGTAATTCCAAGAATTACATATGTGTAAAATGACGTTCGTAAAAAAAAACGAGATTTTTTTTTATTTTTTATTTTTTTTATTTTTTTAATGGTAGAGGGAAACGAGAGAAACACTTTTGTGTTTTACTTTTTTTATTTTTTATTATTTTTTATTTTATGATTTTTTTATTATGTTGTTGTTAATTACAATTTTGTTATTGAAAACTAGTGGTTCACATTGGTTCCTAGAGTTCTCACAAAAAAGGGAGTTCTCATTTGATCCCTCCCCTATATATATATATATAATATATATATATATATATATATATATATATATATATATATATATACATATATATATATATATATATATATATATATATATATATATATATATATCCCTCTTACGCTAATGGTTATGACAATTATAGTATCATCACGGTTATAGTTATATTAGTAAACAACACAATTATAAATCGTAAATAACAAAACTATAAATGGTAAACAAGCAAAGTTTCACAAGGAGCACAAATTAGACAATGTAATTATATTCTTCTAAAACATTATAATTTATAATTTATATAAGAAATATAAAACAAGTCAAACATAATTATAAAAGATAAAATAATAAAATTTTAAAAGCTTTGAATATTAGCCTTTAGCTTGCCGAATTTTCATTAGCTTTTTAATTATTTCAGTATTGTAAACAAAGGGGAGGTTATGGGTTCAAGTCTCACTCTGAGCAAAAATGCTCAGAATTGAGGCAGGGGGTTTTCTCAGTAATGAGTTTCTCCTGAGCGGGTTGGGGTGCGGTCCTGGCTGGGAAACGGATAGGTGGGTCCGATTAAAATAACATATATTCTCCAAAACAGGGTCGTACATTTACCGTTAAAAAAATTATTCCAGTATTGTGTACAGTGCATTCATGTCAATTCTTCAATAAAGACACCATTTATGAATGATGTGTTAGGTAGCATGACAATCATTTAGTAATTAAGATAGCATTTACCAGATTTTAATGCGTCGATATGGCCACAACGTTTTAGACAGTGATAATGTATGGAGTCGGAGATGATGTGTATATGGAAAATTATAATTTTCAAATGATATTATTACAATACTGACATAATATATTTATTAGTTTCTCTTTGTTTTTAAAGTAATAAATCACACGCCCTCGAATAATACTGTTAAATCTACATCATTTATTTATAATTGAATTTGAAACCCTAACAAAACAGAAGAGATACATTTCTAACAAATCTTAATATCGCTAGCTAGAAACCCAAGTAATTTTAGTGATGTATGAGTAATTAAAGTGTCCTTTGATTTGTAAATGCATTTGAGTATAAATAAAAGAAAAGGTAAAAAGTTAAGAGATGATTCCGGCATGTTATATTTATATATATATATATATATATATATATAAACCCAAGTTTATAGGTATAGTTATCATTCTCCACGGTTTAAACACATAGAGAGAAAATTATGAGTAATCTAAAAAACGTGTTACAATAACAACTTCAAAATATTCACACTTCAAAACTTTATACCCACGACCAGCGGGAAGATGGAAAAAACAAAACAAACTACAACCGACCAAAACTAGTGTGATAGAAAAAGCCTAAGCTAAAACAATACATCAACCACATAGATAACCGTACAACTTCATAAACATCAATGTTTTCAGAACCGGATTAGACGTCGAACTGGTCGTATTACTGGTCAACCGGTCGGACCGGATTTAAGAACTGATATACCACGGGTCAAAAAAATTAAATTAAGTTAAATTTGTTGCATAATAAATTATAAATTATGGGTTGCTAATAAATTCTATTAATACATAAAGAGAAAAAAATAATATGTTATTAATAAAAAAATCTTTATAATCTCTTTCTAATCAACATTTGATATTGTTTAAGTAAGTTTACCATAACTATATAGTATTACAATTATTAGTCCATCTCTTCCTGTTACCCTTAATAACACAACATACAATTGACATTTGACCATGTGAAAATACTTGTTCTTTCAAATACAACCTAGCTCTAAAAAGGATCGTCATTGACTCTGGTTTATAATCGTTATCGTCTTTAAAGATTGAAAGAAACTATTTTGTTAATAGGTATCAATGAAATTGTTGGTATAAAAGTTGAGCCCCAATGTTACTTCCCACCATTGTTGTGCTTCAATAACATGATTTTCTGATGAAACCACCTCTAGCCATGTTCCATTACACAAATTACTCTTTTAATCTATACTTTTGTATGAACAGAGTACGTATTACATATATTAATAAAAATAATATAAGGTTATAGGTGTTAATCACAAAACCTTAATATCCTGGAAGTCAAAAAGACAACAAGAGGAAAGGGGAATCATATATATAGAGAGAGAGAGAGAGAGAGAGAGAGAAGAGAGAGAGAGAGAGAGAGAGAGAGAGAGAGGAGAGAGAGAGAGAGATAGAGAGAGAAGAGATAGAGAGAGAGAGAGATATGAGAGAGAGAGAGAGAGAGAGAGATAGATAGAGACACAGAGATAGATAGATACACAGATGAGAGGAGACAGAGAGACACACAGATATATACATATATATACATATAGACATATATATACATATATATATATATATATATATATATATATATATATATATATGTATATATATATATATATGTATATATGTATATATAATATATAGGGGAGGGTTCAATGAGAACTCACTTTTTTTGTGAGAAAACTTTAGTAACCAATCTCAACCACTAGTTTTCAATGGTAAAATTGTAATTAACAAACACATAATAAAAAAAATTATAAAATAAAAAATAACATAAAAATAGAAAAAATAAAAACACAAAAACTACTCCCCTAGTTTCCCTCTTTCATAAAAAATTAAAAATTTTTATAAAAAAATAAAAAAAATTCTCGTTTTATTTACGAAATTCTATTTATTCTATTTTACACATGTGTATAACCAGATTTACACATGTGTAAACAACGGATGGACGATTTTTTTAAAAAAAGTATATCAATATGGTAGGTGTTGGAAAAATAAAAAACACTAAATTTTATGGTGAAATTTTTGGAAAAATGATGTCGTGAAAAAAAAGTTATGAACGTTTTAAAAAAAAAGAGAAAGGGCATGTGATTTTATGTGATCAAAAATGAGGGGCTCATATTAGTTTCTAGAGTTTTTATAAAGAAAGTGAGTTCTCATTGGAACCATCCCCTATATATATATATATATACATATATATATAGATAGATATAGATATATATATATAATATATATATCTATATATATATATATATATATATATATATATGTATATGTATATATATATATGTATATATATATATATGTATATGTATATATAATATATATTAATATATGTATATGTATATATATATGTATGTATATATATATGTATAGTATATATATATGTATGTATATATGTATATGATATATATATGTATAATATATGTATATATATATGTATATGTATATATATATATATATGTATATATAGATTATATATATATATATATATGTATGTATGTATATTATATGTATATATGTATATATATTTGTATATATATATATATATATATATATATATATATATTATATACCTACATACATGTGTATATATATATAGCTACTTTAAGTAAAAAAACAATAATATATTTTTGTTAAACTTTTGTTTAATAAAAAATTATGATTTATAAATATATTATTCTAATAAAATAATTTTTTAAAAACATTTTGTTGTATTTTTTATTTTATAAAATTTTTGTTTTTAAAAAGTGTGTTTTTAATAGAAATAGGTTTTTAATTTATTAAATTATACATTTTTAATTGGAAAATGGTATGAGTAATATTATTAGTATTCAATATTATTATTAACAATATAGAGAAATGATAAAGTAAGTATAATGAGGTTTACAATTGTTTCACCCTTATTTTAGTTTTTCTTATGATAGATAGATAGGTTAAAAACTCATTAAATAAACAAATTAAATTTCAATGTAAAATATCTATGTAAAATAAACATGAATAGTTTACAGTATAATATTTTAATATAAAATACAATTAAAAATATATATACATAATAGTTCAACAAATAAAACAATTATACCATATTTTAACTCTTTTATGTGAATAGTTTCATTTTTAAACATTAGTTTTAAATTTTTTATAAAAAATATATTTTTTTATGAAAATCTTGTTTTTTAAAAAATCTGGTTTGTAATTATTCTGGTTATTTTAATAAGACTATTTTAAAAATATTTCACCTGTTTATAATCTTTTAAAAACAAAACGATTTAAAATATTTTGCTTAAAAATGTTTAGTGTTTTAGAAAATTTCATATTATATAAAACTTTAGTATTTTGTTATTAGATTTTAATTAAAAGATGTTATTTCTAGTTTCCTTCATAAAATCTATCTTAAAAAAAGATAGTTTTGATTTAAAAAAATTAGATAAGAGAGAGAAACATAGTAATTAATAAAATTCATTTTTAATAAGAGAGAGAAATTTGTATGAGTATTTAAATTACTATAATATTATTTTGGAGAGAAAATTAATGTGTGCATGTGTAAAAAAAAGACAAGTGACAAAAACATGGGTTAAGAGAAGGACTTGTGACAAAAAAAAACTTGTTTTATTAGATATTATAGATGGTCAGGATCTTTTCAGGACTTGTAAAGATCCCGAGAACTATGAGGACTCATCATAGCCATTGATTAATATAGTTTTTATTTATAATTTACTTTATTTACAAAGGGTAATATTGTCATTTTATGTTTAGCAATTAATTGTATTTCTTTTTTCAATCCTTTTAATTAGGGTAGTTAAAAGACTTTTAATAATTGATTCACCAAAATTTGGTCAGTTCATTCTATCATATTTTTAACGACACTCATATTCAAAATATAATTTCCCAATAAATCAACTTTCATAATTAACTTCGATTTTGAAGAAGCTGATTATCACAAAAAACTGAAATCAAATCCAGTTGATTTCGAAGCATATTTCAAGCCTTCAAGATGGAATTTTTCAAGATCTTTTTCTGTTTAAAACCATTTGTTCAATCTCGCATATATTCTCATACCCGAGCATCATTAGAAATCGAAATCAAGCTTTTAGGAAGAAAAAGGTTACACAATTTCAGTGCGTTCATCAATGATTTAAGTGATTCATATATATGTTTTTAGTAACATGCTTTTAGTGTGTTCAAAACTAAAATAAAATCACTTTATAATTTTTAGGGTTGTTGCAGCCATCTATCAAAGGAGCAAAGGTTCCGGTTCACTACGACAAAGATGAAGATGATGTCGTTGATGAAGATGATGATGAAGACATAATGGAGTTTTAGTTTTTGATCCTTTTGAAGATGAAAACGACAGTGAAGATGATGTTAATGTTGAAGTTGTCTGCTCGATAACCATATTTAGGTATGTTCTTGATGTATGATTTTGGTTTTGATTATCCGAAAACTCTTAAATATTATAAGAATAAATTGCAATTTTCATACCTGTGTTTTGGGGTGTTAACAATATCAGCCCCAACTTAACAGTTTGCCAACCTGAGTTTACGAATGCTAACACTTTACGTACCTCCGTCCAATTTCTGTTAAACAACTGTTAAATCTCCCCCCACGTGCTCCTCACGTGAGTGGCAAAACTGTCAATTCACACAATTTATTAATTATTTTAAGAGTAAATTGCAATTTTCATACATGTGTTTTATGGGTGTTAACATGATTAGCCCCAGCTTAACAGTTTGCATGCCTGAGTTTACAAATGCTAACATTTTACGTACCTCCGTCCAATTTTTGTTAAACAACCATTAAATCTTCCCCATGTGCTCCTCACATGAGGAGCAAAACTTTCAATTCACCGTGAGCAGCCTCTACAACAACCTTTCTCTCCAAACCCTACCTTCCATCCCCTCCCTCCAAAACCTCTCGCTGAAGACTCTCAAACTCATCATCTCCCACCGCTTCCTCATCACCCTTAAACTCTACCCCGCCGCCCACATCAGCCACCTCGCCGTCAACAACCACCGCCTCTACGCCACCTCTGGTGACCGCATCCACATATTCGACACGACGTCGTTCTCCATCATCGACATTTTCACTGTCTACGATTCCTCATCAGGTTCAGTCAAATCCCTCACGTTTTATAACGGAAAAGTGTTCACATCTCATTTGGATAGTAATATCAGAATCTGTAAACTAACGGAACACAAATGGCATAAACACGCTGGAACCCTACCGACGGTGGAAGATAAATAAATTGGGTGAATTAATAGTTTTGCCCCTCACGTGAGGAGCACGTGGGGGAGATTTAACGGTTTTTAACGAAAAATTGGACGGAGGTACGTAAAGTGTTAGCATTCGTAAACTCATGTATGCAAACTATTAAGCTGGGGCTGACTGTTAACACCCACAAAACACAGGTATGAAAATTACAATTTACTCTTAAAATATTAATTAATTAGGTGAATTGACAGTTTTGTCTCTCACGTGGGGAGCACGTGGGGGAGATTTAACGGTTGTTTAACGAAAATTGGTCGGAGGTATGTAAAGTGTTAGCATTCGTAAACTCAGGTATGCAAACTGTTAAGCTGGGGCTGATCCTGTTAACACCCCCAAAACACATGTATGAAAATTGCAATTTACTCATATTATAAAGTGGTACGAATTACATATATGTATACACATTTATATTTACGTAAACTTGTTTTACATATGTGTAAATCTATTATAATTCTAGTTAAATTGTATTACAAGTAAGCTGTTTTAAATTATAATTTTTATTATATGATATTTATTTTCTTTTTCACATATGTAAAACTGTTTTATACGAAATCAGGATTTGTTTAACAGCAAATTTGTAATAGTTTATTACAATTTTACATATGTAACCTAGCAAAAATGATGTTGATAGACCCTATTTAATTCGGTGTTGTTCTTATTGTAATTTACTAGATTTATGCTGTTGGATTGGCTGTTGTTTTACATGTGTGCAAATTATGTGAATCATATAATATAATGAACAGATCTATATATGTATATGTGATTAATAATCTTATAAATCTTTTGTATCATACACTTTGATGGTCTAATGCATATAAATCATACAATTTGATGATTCGATTCATATATGCATATGTGTGTAAGTGGTTATTACCAAACAAATTTACATATATGAAAATCTTGTAAATCATACAATTTATAATCTGATACATATATGTATAAGTAAAATAATCTTATAAATCTCTTATATATTATAAATTTTATTTGGATTTGCTTGTTTTAATTTAGAATATATGTAACAACACATACTCTATTCATACATATTTCAAGATTTAACCGATATTTATATTTTATTAAAATAAATTTCTTGTGAAAGTTTGACATATATGAACATTTTAGTACTTTATATATTGTTATTTAATCTTACTACTTAAAAATACGTAAATTAGCTCATAATATATATAAATGATATATTTTTTATTTGATTTTGGAATTAATTTAGGAATGAAAGAGAGAGAGAGTCAAATACCATATATTTAGATGGTATTTGATAAAATTTATAAAACTACGTAGCAATTATATGTAACTAAGACAACGAAAAGTTACATTTAAAACCAATTCTTCATATAAATTGAAACACTTTTTTGTGTAATCCTATTGAAGGTTATAAATGATGGGCAAAAATGGATCATATCAATGGAACCTTAATTAAGAAATAAACATTATGAAAAACTGAATAATGCTATGAATGTTAAAATTAATTAAGAGAAAAATATTATTTCTAACAAAAACTTTTTTTTTAATAAAACAAAAATTTTGAACGGTAATAACTTAATCATTATTTGTTAACATGATTAGCAATTTTTTTTAACTTTTTAAAAAATATCAATTGATTTAAAAGTAATAAGGTATCATAAATATAGTATTTATTGTTATTGATAAGTTAATAGCTTCCGAATTCATTGTAAGTAAGATTGAAGGATACATCGACATGTGGTAATGCAGACGTGGTACTTAGGTGGATAGACTACAAAAGTGTCATGTGTATCTATAGTTAATATTTTATTATAGGTTACAGATTATAAATATAGATATAGATTATACATATACTATATATAATAGTTATGATTGGTTACCCCCTCTATCTTTTATTTTATGAGTATAGATAATAATTAAATGTAGTGAATGATCTCTTGGTCTAAGAGTCTAAAATGTAGCATTTGCTTCTATTGAAGATATTGGTCTAAAATACTTATATTGAATTATATATACCGGTTAAGTATTTATACAAATACTATGTTCAGTCACAATACTACGAACAAGTAGTAATTCTATAAGAAAACACCGGAATTAATAGAAAACAAACAATTACCTTATAATATTGTTTTATGTTTGGCTTTAACTTTATATGCCTTAAACCTGAAGTATTGTTTTTTTATTTATTCAAAAGATGGTTTTGTGCAACCTAGGGCTATACAAAAAGTTCGTGGCTCGAAGCTCGCTCGAAAAAAACTCGAAAAAAAATCGGCTCGAAAAAAGCTTGAATCTAAACGAGCCAGCTCGGCTCGGCTCGAATTCTAAATGAGCCGAACTCGAGCCAGGGTTAGCTCGGCTCGTGGCTCGGTTCGTTGGCTCGGCTCATGACTCGATGCATATAATATATGTATATATATAGTATAATTATTATTATTATTATTATTATTATTATTATTATTATTATTATTATTATTATTATTATTATTATTATTATTATTATTACTATTTTATTATGATTATTTATTTTTATATTAGGATTTTAAAAAGATTTTCTTAAAACCAAAAATGGATTCTTTTTAGAAACATTAAGTATTTTGTTTAAAAATATATAACTTGATAGTAAATTGTTTATATTCAAAATAATGATCTTTGTTTTCATAAGTACGGAGTACCCAACAAAAAGTAAAAGTCCTAATATATATTTTTTGTGTTTTCATATAAATTAATGTGAAAAATTAAAAAAAAAATTAAATCGACCCGGCTCGAACGAGCCACGAGCTGGCTCGAGCTTTTCTCGATCCGAACTCGAGCCGGTGTTTTGAGCTCGTTAAAATTTTCGATCCAGCTCGGCTCGGCTCGATAAGCTTCGAGCTCGAGCTCGAACCCATATTTGGCTCGGCTCGTTACAGCCCTAGCGCAACCCACGTAACCAAAGGGTTGAAACACTTTTCAAGAAATGGATATTCACGTTTTATTTCTCGAAAATGATAAGGGATAGTAAATGGATAAACAAAATTTGTCCATTGTTTATTATCGAGAAAACTTCACAAAATAATAAACAAATTTTATCAGTGTTTCGATTAGGTTACTTATATTTTTATTTGGTCTAATCAGTTCACTAAAGTTTTAGAAGTGTTACAATTAGATCACATATATTTTTATTTGTTTAAATCAGGTCACCAAAAGTTTGAGAGTGTTCCAACTATGTCACTCATATTTTTATAAAATTTTAAAATAATTCACAAATTTTTTAATATAATTCAGGTTTTTATAAATTTTATTATTTTTTATGTATTTTAATTTTTTATAACTTTTTACTAATATATGAATAGTCTAATTAGAACAATTCTGAAAGTTTAATAATCTCATTGTAACAAAAATATTTACGAGTGATTTGATTGAGACCAAAAAGATTTATAAATAACTTAATTAAAACAATTTAATAAAAACAATCTTGAAACTTAATTAATGTTTATAAAGTTACGCCTCGATTATAAAAGTAAAACTTTGTGAAACATAAACACTTTCATACAAATATAAAAATAAAAATAATTATTCTGGTGTTCATTCAAAATATTTAATTAAACTCTATATATAAAGATAAAACAACCCCACCACCCAACTGCACCACCCACCGGTCCACCAACCACCTCAAATCAAAATTAATATTTTGTTATAATTGTCTTGCAATAATTAAGATCTAAGTTGTTAATCTGCCTGCTATATTTTTTTTAACAGTAAATGTAAGACCCTAATTCGGAGGATAAATGTTATCTTAATCGGACTCACATATTCGATTTCTAGTTGGGACTGCACCCCCAACCCCCTCAGGAGGAAACTCATTGCTGAGAAAATCCTCCTGGCTCAACTCTGAGCAATTTTTGTTCAGAGTGAGATTGAACTCATAATCTCTCATTTATTTACATGTCATGGGTATCTTAATCTACATGCTATATATTATTTCTTTTTATTTCGTCTCGATTATATAAGTGATTGATATTTGTTCATCAAAGGTGTGATCAAATGGTTCAAGCTTAGTGACTTTCTATTTTCAATAGAATATATCAAGTACTTTAATATCAACTATCGTAATATTGCAATCGTGAAGCTACGTGTGAAAGGAGTTTTTATTATGATAATTGATAAATCAACTCTCAAGATTCTTTGATGGGTGGTTTAAGACGAGTTTTAATTTCGTTTGGATCGCTATACGTACAATGTTGTATTTATATCTTTATATTTAATTTATTTTATTAATATATTTATAATTTATAATGTAATCATGTTAGTTGAAAAATAAAGCAAAACTAGTATTAACCACCCCCTCTTTTCGCGTTGCATCGGGGAGCGTAAAACCATGTCAAGTAACATTAATAACACACCACCGTCAACACAATTGAATGATTCCCATTCTAGCTAAATTGCTTACTTGTATAGACTATTCTCACTATTATTATAATATATATTAATAGGTTTGGTCGGTAACTACATCCAAGTTTTGTGGGTTTGTATATTGGCCAACAAAAGTTGAATATTTGCACAAAGGTCCCTCTTACGTGTCAGAGAAAAGAGACGTGTTACCACGTGCCCTCATCTCACAAACCCTCCATTTTCTTCATTTGTTTTACAGAAAGAGATGTTCCCCCACTGCTAACATCTCTTTTGCGAAGAATAACAAAGAGACTACTCAACGGCGGTGATAGAAGGATCAGATGGTTCGACGGGGGGTAAAAACGATCTCTGGAGGTGAGAATGGTTTAGATTTCATCACTCTCTGTCGTTTACCGTCGGAGCTCAATTCAGTCACCTATGCTTTTTGGCCCTTGAGATCACTGAGGCAGGCCTCAAACTATCGAAATCAGGGCCATAGGTAGCCACCAGGCAAGCTCCCTTCCCTGGCTACGCCGACTGGGGTTTTCTCAAGCTCTCATATTGTTCAAGGTTATACCATCCCCGTGTATATGATTCCAATTTTTCTTTTTGTTTTCAGCAAATTATTACATCATTATCTTCAAATCGACAATCCATTTATGCGATTTGATGTTAGTGGAATCAATATCTGTTCATTATTTATGATTATTGTTATTAAGAGCTGAAATGGTGTTATTTTTGGTTTTAGGAGCTGTTGGGTTACATAAGAATTTGTCTTCTTCTTCGTTGTACTCATCTTCTGCAAATTTAGTTACTCCAGTTGAGTTGGTGTTTGTTATTTATGTCTGAAAGATTGTTTGAGAAGATTAAACATTGAGTTAGGTTCTTAAAATTATATAATAGCACTTGATAATCAACTGTGACTATGAACTCGCTTCTCTTTTGACATTGTATCAATTTGTTCATTTACATTTGAATGAGGTGAGCTTAGGTAATGACATATTTGTTCATTTACATTTGAATTATTAGGATGTTTATTTGTCAAATAGGATGAGTCAAAACTTCAAGATAATATACTTTTAAATCTACGAGAATATACTTATATTTCTAAGTTTACAGCAAAGTTTATCTGCAAAGTTTTGGATAAATGTCAATAGGAGTCCATGTCAAGTCCCAATAGGTTTTATTCATTTTAGAAATTTGGACTTTTAAAGGTTGTTAGTTTGACTTTTGTAAGCAAATCATTTTGGAATCACTTGAAGGAAGTGTTACTTTTTTTATTGAATAAGTTCTTCACATACTAGAATCTCAAGGTTTTGTTTGTTGATAGTGTTGTAATCAGAATGTAACCCATAGCTTAACTGTGTAGTGCTAGGTTGATCTGTCCGAAATTTGAAGTAGCTATTATGTGGAGGGTTTTTGACTAGAATGATAAATTGATTTCTATCCGTAGTTGGAAACTTTTTTAAGATTTACTATTGTTACAGTGTATGGATATAATATCTTTTGCTTGAATCATAGTTTTGTAGAAGGACGAAACCAAAAGAGACCCGTGGCAATGCGCGGGCTCAGAATCTCGTTTATCATTAATAAGTTACTTAAAACAAAAAGCACCAGTTATCTACATCTAAATTTCAATATTTAGGAGTTGAGTTTGCTAATTTTTTATTTATACAAAACAAGTTATCAATTGTCACACAATAATAGCGCCCGGGGAGAATAAAATAACAATAAAAGTTAATTACGCAAATGGTCCATGTGGTTTATTGAAAATAACAGGTTTGGGTACTAAGGGTTTTTTATAACAAGTATGGATATTGTGTTTTCAATTTGTAACGAGTTAAGGTATTAACACTTACAGACGTTAAGTTTACAGTTAAATCTAAGGGCATTTTTGTACTTTTACCTTACAAGGACTATTCATGTCATTAATACATAAAAAGGACTGGTTTTGTAACTTTATATATTCATATAAATATACATATATAAATGCATAGAGACACACACACATACCCACACCTCTTATGTTCTGAACACCACCACCACCACCGAACACCATCCCCGCCGCCCTCACCGTCGGAGACCATCCCCGCCGCCCCCACCGCCTATGACCATCCCCGCCGCCCCCACCACCTGCAACAAGCCCCGCCGCTCCCACTGTCGCGACCTACCCCGCTGCCTGCGACCTACCCCGCCGCCCCGACCACCGGCGACCATCCCTGCTGCCACCACCGCCAGCGACCATCCCTGCTGCCCCCACCGCTGGCGACCAACCACTACCGGCCCCTAACACCACTAAGCAACGGACACCCGTCGGAAGTAACCCCCGCTAGCCCCCACATCATCAATATCAACGCATCATCACCACCACCACCGCATCACCACCACCACCATCGCATCATGACCATCACAACCTCATCACCACTATCATACCATCATTATCATCTCCACTTCCACCATTGCTCCATTATCATCATCTCAACAAACCCCCATTTCTTATACCATGTTACCCCTAAAAAGTTTAAAAAAACCCAAATCGTTACCTGGTCATTGAAATTAAGGGTGGTGCAAACATGGGTGTTCGCGAGGGTTCAGATCTCAATTACCCAATTTCTTGTGACCATTGCTCAATTAGGGTTCAGATCTCAATTAGGGGTTTCAGAGATGGTTGGGTGTTCAGAGTGTTAGTGCTAGAAAATAAACGAACTGGTATTGAACAAGGTTATGGTAGGTGGTGGTGGCGGCAGTGAATCTTATTATGGTGTTTCTTTAAAGTGTGAGAGGGAAGAAAACGGGGAGATGACGATGGGGGTGGTTGGGTTATTTTATTTTTATATATAATAGTTAATTACACAAATAGTCCCTGAACTAAAAGAGAGAAATAAAATTACAAAAGTGGTCCCTAAATGGGTATTATAGTCATTTCATTTAAACTTAACAGAAAAACTAACGGCTGTTAGTGTTAATACCTAAACTTGTTACAAAACTTAAAACACAATACCCCAAATTGTTAAAAAAAAACCCTTAGTACCCAAACTTGTTATTTTAGATAAAGCACAGTGACCACTTATGTAATTAACTCTAACAATAACTTTATCCGTGTCTTATGGAATATCGGAAAACAAAACTTCTTTCCTTTTCTTTTTAAAATGAAATATAGAGATTTATGTTTTTGTTGATAACCAAGTCAAAATTAGAAATATTATGTTGCAAGTGTTAATGATTTAATATGTTACATACGTGCATTTCTAACATGTGTGTTTTAATTCTAAATATTTTTCAAAACGGTTCAACGATAAAATCTAAAGATTTAGTTGCCAATAAAACAAGTCAAACAAGTTGACCGTTTTTGTAGTTTGACACTATCTAAAACTGCATTCATACGCGTTTTATTTGTCTACTCGTTAGCTTTTCTTTTTTTTTTTTTTCGTTAAATTTTCAAAATAAAATCGTTAAAAGTAATAGGGCCAATTGCACATTCGTATTACTTGCTTTATGAATGGGCCGCCCAAACACAAAGTTGTAGAGGTTATTGAAGGCATAATGTACCACATGCATTAAAAGAAGTACCCCCTCTCTCACAAACTCAGGTTAATATCTACTTACTCTAATAAAATAGTAAATAAAGCGGACACGTGTTAAAACTACATTCATTTTCATCAAAATCTTTTCATTTCTATTTACTAGTAAATAATTACATTATTTCTATTTATTTACCAATGATCCTTAGCCCAACTGCTAAGGTGAGATCCTTATGACATGTAAATAAGGGGAGGTCATGTGTTTAAGTCTCACTCAGAGCAAAATACTTAGAGTTGAGCCAATGGATTTTCTCAGCAATGAGTTTCCTTCTGTGAGGGTTGGGGGTGCGGTCCTGGCTGGGAAACGGATATGTGAGCCGATTAAGATAACATCTATCATCCGAAACAGGGTCGTACATTTGACGTTTAAAAAAATTACTATTTATTTAAACTTCTTTTAGATTAAGGAAGATATCTTTTATATATGTTATTTTTAAAGCAATAATTAAAATAAGATTTTTTTTTAAAAAATCAAAGTTTTTAAATATACAAAATATTTTAAAGTTGGTATTTTAAAAGGTAAAGTTTTTATAAACCAAAAATATTTTTTTAAAAAAATGAGAGTTATAATAAAGGAATTTTAAAAAAATGTCATTGTTTTAAAACGGTTTTTTTAAACAAAATGTTTAATATTTTTTTTTGAAAAGAACAAAAAAGATTAAACCAAATCATATCTTACCTTAAAATATCATTTTGTAATGAATAAACTTTTATATAATTTTATATCTTATTTATTCAACACGTATAATATACAGGTTTTTTAAAACTAATTTAAAATATATTAAATTACTGTTCGATAGATTCTATTAAATATTAAATACTTTCGTTTGCTAAGATTTGAATTTTTGAGGTTGTAAGTTCATAAAGCTAATAAGCACGTTTTTCTTATTTAACTTTTATCTTATATTTTAATATATGTATCACTATCAACCATGATTTCAACTTGGTAGTAACCAATAGTCACTGTATAATTTATTAAAAAATTTTAATTATACACTCATGTATTACATGATTATTTACATAGAGCTAAAATAATTTCTTAACATATCTTTACTAGTTTCTTGATTGTTCTTTTCTTATCAAGTAATTAGTATTTTATCAAGTGTTTTCACAAACACACATTACCTCCAACCCTACACACATTACCTCCAACCCTATCAATACATTTACACACTATTATCACTTGTACAAATTATTTATATATTTGTACAAGCGATAAAGCTAGATTTAAAAAAAATGGTATCTGGGATGTGTTCTCGCACTTGAGGGCAAACAGGAGCCAACATGCGAAGCAACTTCAATGGAGAAGCATATGATTTGTAGTACATACATTCTACCAAGTTAGAATGCGCGCAACATTGTGGATAGTCTAAATTGTTCAAAAGAAATCAGAGTGGAAAAAGAAATTGATAAAATTACTCTCGCTCAAATCACGTGAATACATTTAACTTAAGCATTTTAACCTAGTTAAAAGTATTGATCAAACAAGCAAAAAATAATAATAACTGATCAATAATTTTTTTGTAAGAATAAGAAATTCCACGAGTAATATTTTGTAAACCCTTTGGACACTTTATATCACACCATATTATTATCTATATGTAAAACTAAAAAGGTAATTTGAGAGGACACTTGTCACGTTCCTAGGTCCTCTAAATTTGTTTTTCCGCCTCTATCTCTCTCCTCTTAAATAATTACTTAAATTAAGAAGATTAAATAAAATTAATTTTTTAGATAAAATATTTTTTTAATAAATTAAGAAAGATGTATTTTTATTAATGTTATTTCTATAAAACAAATATTTAGAAAATAATATTTTTTTTCTAGAACATCAATTTTTTTTAAAATATGAAATATTTTAAAATTGGTGTTTCAAAAAGTAAATTTATTATAAACTAAAAATAATTAAAATTAGGAGTTATAATAAGAAACTTTTAAAATTGATATTTTTCTAATACGGTTTGTTTTGAAATAAATGTTTAATTTTTTTTGGAAAAAAAGTTTAAAAACAAAAGTTTAAAAATTTAATATCATTATTTTATTACTTATAGTTATAACTCATACGTAATTTTAATCATATCTTATTTTAGATTGTCATTTTATACTTCATAAATTTTCATTATATTTTATTTTTTCAACCGTGTAAAACACGAGTTTACTAAAGTTAGTATTAAATAAATAATAATTAACAACTAATTAGAGATATATGAACATTCATAGCCCGATCCGACCCTTTCAAACTTAATAGAAGACAATTTTTTTTGATTGTATGTTTCGCTATGACAATAAACAAAAGTGAAGGTCAATCTCTGTCAAGAGTCGGTTTGTACTTAAAAGAGTCTGTTTTTACGCACGGTCAGCTTTATGTCGATTTGTCACGAGTCAAAATAGATATGGATTGAAATTCTTAGCTTTAAATAATGATGGTAAACCTACTAATGTTACTACAAATGTAGTTTACAAGGAGGTTTTTGCTCATTTGTGACTTTATAATCGGAGTTGTTATGTCTTATTTGATATATAACGCACTTGGTTTTTTTTATGTTTTTGTGTTATTTAATAATTTACTCTCTCCTTCAATGTAATTAACAAGTAACTAAAGTTAGTGTTATATAAAAGAGAATCTTGTAGGATCAGTCACTAGTAGATCACAACAAGATTTACAATTGTGTTCCATAGGACTTCAAAAGCAAAAGAAAGAATAAAAAATGAGATGTGAACTTTTTTTAATACTTTTGAAATCCAGTCGACATTCTTAAGGATAGTTAGGACCACTTTAACATTCAATCGATCATTCTTTCCTTTCCTATGAAATATCACTTGGCCTTTACTTTTTAACGCAAAAAAGCATCTCCAAAAAGATAAGAAGAAGCTTGGAGACGCGTTTTGTCATGACTAAGGAAGCCTATCAAGTTAAAACACACATATAATGGAAATACTTCCCTCGAGATAAGAACAAACGTAGCAAAACAACAAAAAACTTTTGCTACGCTAAAGCTTGTATACAACGTCATCACAAATTAGTCAAATATTAATGTCATTGTATACATTACTAGTTACATATTTTTTGTGCAATTTTGTGATTTAATGTGTCCCAAACCCGTTACTTCATACCTATGACAATTGACAAAGACCACCACTTAAAGATGGTGTCTTTTAGGGACCATCTTTGGTAACAAGATATTTTTAGAGGATTAAAGATGACAACTTTTAGGACCATTGTATATGCTAAGACATGAAAGGTTTTAGAAAAGATTTGGTATATCTATATTCTAATGTGATAGTCATTTTAAAGTTGTGGGCCTAAATCTTTATAATATGGATCCTTTCTTCTTCCCACTTACATCTTGTATGTTGAATGACAAGTGTGGTCTCCATTTGATTGGCAAAGCCACCAAACAAAAAGAATATTAAGGTTTGGTGTTTGGTACCGACATCGCTATTTTTTTAGGTTAAGAACGAATTTTGAAATTAAGATCTCGTATAAAGATACGTTTATAATCCTGATAATAGCTTACTTTTACTACCGGATTCAAAACATGATTATACATTTAACATCAAAACAAGATAGTACTTTAGTAATGGAATCAGGAATTAATTGACTTTTACCAACATAAAAGTATATGTTGTAAATAAGACTACACGATGCATCCACAAGCCATGCACAAATTTTAACATAACTCTGTGCACTTATGTTTATAACTTTATACCACCAATCCACTGAGTAATAACATCTAGTGAAGAAGCTTAGATAAAACACTAGACATTCAAATATGTTCGGCCCTCGAACATATCTTATCCACTGAGGGTCTGTTTTCGAATCTTGTGTTGAGTCATTAAGAGATCTGACTGAATAAGATGTATGCTTTTAATGACTTAACATGTTCTAAAACTTGTCCATTTAAAAGCTTCATGAACCATTAAGAGATGTCTTTTTAGAATCATTAAAAGGCTAAGAAACAGTCCTTAAGCGTTCGATAAACTAAATTTCTTTCTTTGTTTTCTGTCTTATGTAAATCTTTACAAAACCAAAACCTTAATCCTTAAAATCTTTTCTAGAGGACCATAAATATATGGGTCTAAAGCGAGAATTATTCTTCTAGTATATCATGCGACAAACCCACGTCCTTCTGATAAATCCTATTTATAAAAACATATGTCGACAAAAACATAAAAACAAAAAAAAAAGATGAGGGAAATGATGAAAATAAGTTGTAGAAATCAAATGTAACAAGCAACTAATCAAGAAAATGATGATGTTGGTCGGCTATTGCACGTTTTGTGGTCGTAAATGGTGTTTTTGTCACATTAATTTGTAAGTGTTCCCTTTATCGGATCACCCATATACCATTGTGTTTATCCTTTCAAAATTCTTGCATCTAATGTTCAACTTGCACACGTTTCTTCAAAGCATAAATCCGTATATGATGCAACACTTGATATATATTCTTCTTAGAGAGTTTGTAACATGTAGTATAACTATAAAAACAAAAGAAAAGAACAAATATTGCTTGAAATCATTTGATTGTGGACAACTTTACACCTCCAATACCTTGACTACTGTGGTGCAAATGTGCAATAGAATAATTTGGCTTTATCAGTTTCCATGATGTGAAATAACTAATATTATTGCAATGTACTTGGTTAATAATATTGTGTTAGAAAGAGTCATTGGAAGACATTTTGTGGCTATCACTACTCGTTATTGTTCTTTGAACTGTGATCGGGAATTCGGGATCTATCAGTTCTCATGATGTGAAATAACTGATACATTATTTTCAACGAGTAAATCAAAATTTGTATTAAACAAAGTCATAAAAAGCGTTTTGTGGTCTATTGTAAGGTCAAATGCTCGTCATTGTTTTTTGCATTGTGACAAATGACATGTCAATTGCACATGGTGTTCTTTGCACAATGATGGATCTAAACTTAAGCATCACTTTATAGATGAATATGTATATCTATACCAAATTTTATGATTAACCAACACAAGTAGCATCGTGAAGAAATGTTTAAGTGTTTTTAGTATCAACTCATACTCATTGATTCTTACTTTTAAATCTACATTTCATAAAACTTGAACTCTTAATCTCTTAAAAATAGACATATTTTTCATACTCTTAGATATCATCATGTCAAATATCGTATTGGTTGAATAAATGTATTAAAGATCTTCAAAGTGCTATATTTACTATCAAAACTACAACAATCTACCATATTAAAGAATTTTCTCATGTTCTAGCAAGCTATTACAAAAACAGCATCGCTATATCAAGCTCATCAGAATGAACATATTATTAAATACTATTAATAATTTTATATAATATTTGTGTGCTAAGTTTATAATAATAATTTTTAAATTGTACAACCACACAAAGCTTTAATCATTTAATTGAACACTCAATTTTAACTTATATTACAGCTTTAATCATTTAATTGAACACTCAATTTCATCTTATCATTACTACTCTAACTAAACTGATTAGTTAGCACAAAGTTTTTATTTTCCCAACCAAACTACTTTCACTGTTTCTATAGCTGTTAGTAATTAAAATAATAATTTATTCACCATTTTATAATTACCATTTCAATTTATTCATGTTTATTTAAAGAAACAATTTAATGTTTTTTTTTACTTTACTTCTCATTTGCAAATTGAAAGTATGATATATATCATAAATCCCGAGTCTATTTTATATAAATTATTTCGGTAATTAAAGTATATACTGACTTATAATTTATATTTTTTTTGTTATCCAACACGTACATGAATTTTTTAGGAGAATTTTAGGTGCACCGTAGGAATTTTGAAGAAAACCGGACCAAAACTACACTGATAAAAAAAGATGCACGAGTCTGAAACAAAAGGTCACGGTTTGCTCTAACCGTGACCTTTTGGTGTTTTAAAACTTTTTTTCTCTCTTTTAATACTATTGGATAAAAAAAACTTTTCTATTTAAAAACGTTTATCAACAAAACAAAAGTAAAATGTGCTAAAAACTTTAATATATAATTTTTTAATCATACTTTTTATGAATTTTTTTATTTAAGCAAGGTTCTTCGCAGGCATTGGGTCCTCATCCATTATAATTTCCAAGTAATATTTTTAGATAGTCTGTATAACACTCGCCGTTGATAAAAGTGAACGATAAAACCAATTTAAAATTTGTATGAACTACTGGACAAACTGTAACGTCAAATATTGAGAATAAAAAAAGACATCATAATCTTTTTCAGTGATAAATTAATTAGTAAAAAAGTTTTTAGCACATTTTACTTTTGTTTTGTTGATAAACATTGTAAAATAGAAAAATTTTTTTATCCAATACAATTAAAAGAGAGAAAAAAAAGTTTTTAAAACACCAAAAAGGTCACGGTTAGAACAAACCATGACCTTTTGTTTCAGACTCGTGCATTTTTATCAATATACTTTTATCAGGAGTCAGACCATAAGGTCACAGTTAAGACAAACCGTCACCTCTAGATTCTCTAAAGGTCATAGTTAGACCAAACCGTGACGATTAGATTCGGTTTCTCTTAAAAACACCTGCGG
The DNA here is from genome assembly GCA_025215565.1 of Flaveria ramosissima. Classification (NCBI taxonomy): domain Eukaryota; kingdom Viridiplantae; phylum Streptophyta; class Magnoliopsida; order Asterales; family Asteraceae; genus Flaveria; species Flaveria ramosissima. The sequence goes on from CM046032.1 coordinate 50,187,060, forward strand.
TGTTTTCAGGAGGACCCTTTTTTATTAAACTAGTAATCATAAAAGACAATAAACTTCCAAAGGAGGATTCAATTGCACGTGTCTTCTCTTCTCCGTCAATATTATTTCCATGACACGTCAACTTCAATGAGTCTTGTACTTTATAGTTTTATTATTTTTTATGTTTGATTTAATATCTTCATAATTTTTAAAGGTATAACTAAACGTATACTCTATGTCAAACTTTAATCTATAAAAATGTCACACATATGATTAAATTAACCAGCAATTATTCAATTAAGCACGAAAAATAATTGAAAACATGCTTACAACCAAAAAAACTAATGTACTTTAATCAAGATTGATGAAGTCTTCTATATAAAAGCTTCAAATCCCTCTTTCTAAGCCGTCTAAAAGTTGTCCCGTAAGCCTGGGAGTTCCTGTTTATTTGTCTTAATAAACGCGAGATTGTAATAAAAAAATCATATTTGTAGAGATTTTAGTTACAGTAGAAACCGCACGTCAACACAACTCTGTTACAATTCAGTATGACCGTCTTGAGATTCTAGATAGAATATGTCTCATGTGACCGTGAAGCATTCTTTTGCAAACCGAAAACGACCATCTTGAGTTTCTTGACAACATCCCAAAACCATTTCCCAAGCTTCTGTTATCACTCAAAATATTTCTAAAGCTTTTGGTTATCTCTCCATGCTCACAAAAACCATCAAAAACAATCCATAAAATATTTCATTTCACAAAAGCATATATTTCATTAAGAAATTATATTTTGGATGGGATAAATGCATTAAAGCAATAAAAATGGTTGTTAAAACGTGATAAGTAGTGCATAAAAATGCTCCTAACATAGAGTTTTAGTATCAAGTGTGGACTTGTATCTTCTGTTTTCCTTCCGCTTATTTATCATGTGAAAGTTTTTTAAAGTGTCATTATTAGGTTACTATAAGAATCGTTACCCACGTTATATCTTTAAACATAAAGTTCAAATTTAATCTTGTTATGTATCAACTCTCTTTATCTATACTATTTCATAATGCAACTCTTTAGGATATTTTTGGTATTTCAACCAACTTACAACTCTTAAAACGAATATATACCATTACGACTTGTTTATTCTAATATATGTTTCGATTTAAATTAAATTTAAAACTAAGTTGTGTGTAATATTGTACAAGTCATCAAAGTAAAAATGTACAAGCCCGTAAAGCTTCTCAGTTGCCTATTTTGGAAAAGTTTTGTTTTTCTCTTATAATTTTTTAAATATGACGTTTTATAAAATCTGAATTTGCCGTTACGGTGCTGAATTTTATCAACGTTTCGACATATTTTTTTTTTCCAAAACTCTGTTGTCGGTGTAATTATATGTTTCTCTTATACTCGAATACTCATGTACAAGTAATCGAAATCAAATGTTACAAACTTTATCATCGTACAACAAATTGCAAGTTCACACGAGTATAAGCAAAAACTGTACATTAGTTATGTCGACTATAAGTTCTAGAATGCTTAAATATCTAGAGAAACGTATGGTGGGAAGGTAAAAAGAACATCTTATTGAAGTAAACGATTGTATATCTTTCTCATGATTTGATTTATTTTGGTAATAATTAAATTAACTGAAAAGAATATACTTAGTGGATTTTTATTTGTGTATATTACCAATAAAGTGACGAAATTGAGTTGGATTGCGAACGTTCCATGTTGTTTCTCTATTGATTGATTAGCAATAATTAAAAAACTTTAACTATTAAGGGAAAGATAATGTATATCCCATTGCTTTTTACCGACTTTAGAGGAAGAAACTCGCTATATTTGAAAATAATAATTTATTTATTTTTCATCTAGCATGATCTTACATAAAGAAAAAAAGAATAACATGGAATTATTTTAATCATGATATTGGATCCAGGGTGATGTACTTTATTATTGTTCATAAAAAAAAGATATACGCGCTTTTAATTCATGCACGTTTTAAATAAAACTTGTACACACGTCTTTTTAATTAATCATGTATGTATGTAGATTGTAGACATCTTTTATTTATTTATTTTGTTCGCCTTTCAAAAAAATGTATTTATTTTGTTTTTAAGATAAAACCATACTACTCATGTCTTTAGCTTTCTGATGATTCGGTTTTAAATAAAATATATATATAAAAAGGTAAAAAACCAAATTTGTTGTAATGATATTCAAAATTTAACAAAACATCATGTTGTAAAGCATGTTTTAAAATAAAAGAAGTAAAAACACATTATATTATATTAGAAACTCATGTATCATGTTAATACTATTGATTTTTCTCTTCTATTTAATGAAAGAATGTATTTGACTAGAAACAGTGCGGATCCGAGAATTTATGTTAATGTAGTCACAATTTTTAAATGATCCAATTATATAGAAACGGATATGAAAATTGTCAGGTCGATTCAGATTGGGTTAGATTGGTCATATAATAACAATAAGATACACCAATAAAAAAACATCATCTTTTGATATAAAAAAACACATATAATAAAAAAGATAATTTTTACGAACTAAAATAAAACATCCTATAGTTGTTTCATATGACTTTTATTGTTTGAAAACATTGCATTACATGTTCTTATTGAGAAAATTGTTTTTCAATATAATAAATGTAAGAATTGTTCATGTATCTATCACTCATCGAATATTCGAATAACACAACTATGTCTTCACATGTTTCATAAACAATTTCTTAAATGATAAGTCTTGAGTCTTATCTTCCGATCAACGAATCGTCCCTTCTACCTATTGAGTTTTAATTGCAATTTGAAAGTTCATATTCTTAGTTTCTTTTTTAGGAGCGGACTAATTTAATTTAATTAACTCATGTGTTTTATGGATGTGTAATGGGAGTGCGGTTATTTATTTATTTAATTAATTAGCTCATAGATATTTTTCAAGTTTTGGATTTATATATATTTATTTATCGCTAGTGGATTCATCGTCCAGATATACAATTGTGTCACTCAAAAAACTCATATATACATCTTCATATACGAACGAAATTCATTGTATTCCTGTGACTCCAGTCCGTTCAAGTTAATCCGCCCATGACTAGAAATTGTTTGTTTAAGTTTTTGTTTTAGTGTATTATTATTATTTACCTTTTTTTAAAGTTTTTTATTGTAATTATTATATCAGAAAATAGATAAAAATAATCAAATTGTAACTATATATTTACAAATTAAGAAAACATTATATTCTAAAAGAAATAAGAGAAAAGCAAAATAATGGTTATGCTCGCGTGGGGCGTCATCAGTTTTGAATAAACGTAGATAAAAATAAAATTTAAGCAAAATAAACAATGTGAAATGATAAATTCAGAATTTAAGCAAACAGTACACTGTTGTGAAAATTAGCATTAATGAATGCAAAAGCAAGTCAACAATATATATGTAAAATATTATATTTAATTCCGCTTGGATTTGAATGTAATTTTTATTTAAACTTAGATAAAAACAGTCACATAGCAACTTTATATTCGTAACTTAAGAAAACAATATAATTTATAAGTCGTAAAAGAAAAACATAATATGTATAAAGTTTATTATAAACATCAAAATATTATAAATATGAAAATTAAATTTATAAATAAACTAAAGAAAAAGCTTTAAAGTATTGTAATTAAAAAAAGATGTAACTTTATAAAATAGTAATCAAGTTTTAAAGTTGTTCTAATTAGGTTACTCATAAAGTTTTTTGTTCCAGTCAGGTCACTCATAAAATTTTTGTCCCTATCAGATCACTAAAGTTTCAGGATTGTTCTAATTAGGTCATTCATAAGTTGAAAAAAATTTAAAAAATTAAAGTTTTTTTAAAAAAATCAACAATATTTAATAAAAAACTAAATTATATTAAAAAATTTATGAATTATTTAAAACAATAAAAAAATATATGAGTGACCTGATTATAACACTTCTAAAACTTTAATGACGTGATTGTAACAAATAAAAATATTAGTAAAATAATTGGAACACTCTTAAAACTTTAGTGACCTGATTAGAACAAATAAAACTTGTTTACTATTTGTGAAGATTTCTCTTAAAAAATGCCTACATCTTTTACACTACTATTATATTAGTTATCCTTTTTAACATATCAATAAATTCGAGCATATCCCATACCATATTTTTGAACACCCAATATACCTAATTTATTCCCTAGTTATATTTCTTCTACTCTACATTACACGCCTATATGAAATTATTGTGATGGTTCGGTAATATCACTTAATCAGTAGATAACTCTTGCTTTATTCAAAATGTTTATTGCATAACTATTTTTGTGTTATATGTAAACTTAAGTTTTGGAAATGACGCTAGTGGAAGGTGATGGACGTCGGCAATCAAATTCAAATATGTGGTGGGTGCCGTTCCAAATATATAGTGGTGGGTAATGGTTACAAATTTAAACAAATTATCTAAAATAGTTAAAAATGAGTTATAATATAATTAATAAAAATCAGAGACAAAATAACTTATAGTTTCGAGCTCTCCCAATATATTATGGCTACTAAAGATATTTTGATAATTATAGTTTTCTTTTGATAATTATAGTTTTCTTTTGATAATTATACTAAAGATATTTAAAAGGTTCTTTTGATAATTATAGTTATCTTTTGCTCATGTCCGATGAATAAAATTTTCTTTTAAGATTTATAAAACTTAGAAATGAAATTATTCAGAAAGAACTTTGTGTCCTTTTAAAAAGGGTTATTGGATTTTAATAATCTCAAGTTTTATTTATAGGCTGGGATTAATCCCAACTCACTAAATGTTTACAGATACTCCCAACTTTGAGTTTATTTTTTTTCAGCGATCTCTTACTAACTGAGAGTTAACCCGTTTAATTTTTTTATGACGTGTACTATTTTTTGTGGTCAAAACACTAAGCAGAAAGTTGAAATCTATCATCAGGACCGTGAATTTGAAACTTTCGCACCCCATAACCCATCAATCTCCACCTTCTAATTTGAACCACCAAACTCATTAGAGGTAGATTTCAGGTGATAATGAAGTTTAGACAATGGAAAACGGACCTAAATGAGACTAGACAGTGCTTGAGTTGAAAAATGGCTCAAAGTTGGCCTCATTTTATTAAAAAAAACTAACGATGGTTAACTCTCAGCTAGTAAGGGATCATTGAAGAAAAATAAGTTCAAAGTTAAGAGTACCTGTAAAAATTTCCTAAGTTGAGATTAATCCTGACAAATAAATAAAAGTTGGGATTATTAAAATACAATAACCTAAAAACATGTTATGCATGGATTTTAACTAAATATATTACGATGATGTCCTTTCATCGGTACACATCGGCAAGGATGGACATGATTAGGGTTGGTTATGTTTAGGCGTTACATTTATATAACAAAATTCATCTAATTCAGTTAATCATCCTTTTTTTTTGAAAGGCCAACGAATAATTTTTAAGCCCGGTCACCCGGGTAAACCCAATGGCGAAAGGCCACCCACGCCCGCAAACACAGACAGCGCTGGTGACCCGGCTCGCTCACCATTCCAAGGGACACCCACCACTCAAAGGTCCAATTGGTAAAACCTTTGATCCACTTGAAACATATTGCACCAAGTGATAATCCAACTACTCTACTTTAAAAGATCATAAGATGCTTTCATTTAAATCAATTGATCTAGTACTTATTGGCTTATAAATTTAGTTAACCATGACAATCAAGTGGTGTATATTTTAAAAGGGTAATATAACTTTCAAATATTGTATATTCTCATTCTAGTACAAGTTATAGTTATGTTAAAATTTAATATAACGTGGACGTGCCGGAGTGGTTATCGGGCATGACTAGAAATCATGTGGGCTTTGCCCGCGCAGGTTCGAATCCTGCCGTCCACGTTTTTTATTTTTATATATTCATTACTAATATTATTAATTATTAATTAATAATTTATTTAAGATTAGTATTAAATAGTAAATAGTGAATAATAAGAAACAATAATAGTTATTTTAAGATGCTTTACATAGTTAGATTAAAGTGTTGTGAAATTATTTGGATTCTCAAATTTTTTAAGGAATTATAACTGGATGGCTTGTTGCCTAATTTGTTTGTAATTATACAAAGTTCGTAACTTTTTAAAGTATGCTTTATTCACTAGAAACTCTGCTCACGCTCACTTAATCTAGTGACATCTGGTGTTTATTTTTGTCAAGTTGATACCTATTTGAGTTTCATAAAATTAATATAGACGATAAGTAAATTTTGAGAAAAATGTTCACTTGTATTTCTTATATATTGGTTAGATGGTCGTTAAATTACATATCAACTCATACATTGTATCTATCATAACAAAATACATTTTAATGCACTAACTTGTAAAACAATAAATTATCAATGATAATCATTCAGAAATATGTACAAATCATTGCCTACTTCCATGAGTGACACTTACCATATCCAACCTATATGTTAAACTATTCAAAAAGCATAACTTGACTATAACATCCCTTTTTTTCTTTTTGCCAAATAAATATTAGGTTTACTCCACGTGTCACATCCAAACAGAGATCACAAACTCACAAAGGACTCTTCACCATTTTTCAATCACTAAACAAAGGATACAAAATTTTAATTCGAAATTGTTCTTTTTCTATACCGATCAATATTGTTACATTTTTGTTTTTCATTGTTTAACTGAAGACTTCACATCCTTTTTACGAACCTTCACAACTTTTTTGTGTTCATGTTCACGATTGATTTAGAAGACTTTCTTGATACAAGTAAATAACTTTACATGAACAGGAATATATGATTATTCTACTAGATTGTAGCATATATACTACGTTATCAAGAACTGTCAATTAGACCGTATATGATAGTCAGAGACAAAACATATGTGAATCACTAGAAATGCATTTAAATCTTGTATCATTGTCCATCATTCATGTCATAGCCAGTTTAGAAAAGGGACAATCCATGAATAAGTGGCAATCTAGAAACACCAAAAACCAGTCTTTTTTTACCCACTTTACCAAGGATCAAAACCCTTTTCAATTATTGATCCACTCATCAAACCAACAAAATCCCTTTTGTATTTTTTTTTCCTTTTGTACTTAACAAGAATCCAAAAAAGATCCCTACCCTCATCTACACACTATTGATCATACCCACCTCTCTTTTCTTGAAAAAAGGAAGCAAAATCAAGAAAATCTCTCTCATATCTCTTTGTCTCTCTACAATTGAAAAAGTTGATGAGTGTGTGTGGGTATGCATGTCTCATAAGATGACATAAAGAACACCAACTCATGACTCTATATAAGCGCTAACACTCCCTCATATTACTCCCATCTTCTTTACTACCTCTTATACACTCTTTCAATCATCTTAAACTCGTGTTATCGAAATACTTCATTAGCTCTATAAGCCAAAAGAATGGAGGGTAAGTTTGAAGAAAACATGGGTGCTCATCATCATCATCATAATCCATGTGTAGAGATAACCTTGGATGTTCATAAGGTTGAGACACCACCAAAGAGAAGCAGTTTGCAAAAGCTAAAGAATAGGCTCAAAGAAACTTTCTTCCCTGATGACCCTCTTAGACAATTCAAAGGACAATCCACTAAACAAAAATGGTTGCTTGGCTTTCAATACATTTTCCCTATACTTCAATGGGGTCCTAATTACAACCTTAATCTACTCAAATCTGATGTTGTTTCTGGTCTCACAATTGCTAGTTTAGCCATTCCTCAGGTAAATCTTTTTCTTTTGTTTCGGTTTATATGTTCTTTCATTGAACACAACTACGTCGAAACAACGTGTGCATGTGTAGGTTCTATTATATATGTCACTTATGGTAATATGTTTTTGTTTTTAGGGTATAAGCTATGCAAAGCTTGCCAATCTCCCTCCTATTGTTGGTCTATGTAAGTTTCTCTTCACTTTGATCATTTGTAAATACATTTGAAAAAATTGTTTTCGTTATTTTGTTTTTCGAATTATTCAATCTAACGATAACATGCCATGCGTGCAACTTTGCGTCACCATGCATTTGCACCACAAGGTGCTAGAGACCGATGGGTATGTGCCTCTAGGCGTGTGAGATGTCGTTTGGTAATTGTTAGTATATCAATTGTAACTTATCTTTTAGCGCAAATGACTTTATCTTGCACGCCACTTAGCGAATAAGAACACCGCATGTCATTGTACCATTGGTCTGTGTTAAATTAAAAATCGAACTTACTAATATGAAAACACCAAAGTTAGTGGCTATCTTAAAAAATTTAGTAAAGAAACACTCAAATAAGAAGTTGTAGTGATTCTCTATTGAAAGGGTTTTCTTTAATATTGTTTGGTTACATGATGTAGATTTGCAACAACAATAAAACAGATGTTTATTTGATTAATATTGTTTGGTTACATGATGTAGATTCAAGTTTTGTGCCACCACTAGTGTATGCTGTGTTAGGGAGCTCAAGAGATCTTGCAGTTGGACCAGGGTCAATAGCATCACTACTGATGGGCTCAATGCTAAAACAAGAAGTGTCACCAACTCAAGACCCTCTTTTGTTTCTTCAATTGGCTTTCACTTCTACTCTCTTTGCTGGACTCTTTCAAGCCTCTCTCGGAATTCTAAGGTCCGCACGCTCTCTCTTCTTACAAAACATATAACAGTCTACTCGATCAATCGTCAACGATCATTGTTGACGATTGAAACCAGATCAAATATGTTAATGTGGTTTTAGAATTCAAGTTAGAAAGTTTTCATAAAGTATGTTAAGAGAAACTCATGAAAATGACCACTTTGACTAAATGATTTTCCTAATTGTCCTTTTGACTTTTTTATGGAGAAATAACTTAACCATTTGACCGTTCAAGAATTGACTTTCAAAGTAATATAATCCAATAAGTTGACACGCTTCCAAAACAAAAAGAAAATCACTATATTTATGCTTTCATGCGAAGTTTATACAACAAATAATATAACCAATCAAATGATATCACATGTTCATGAAATTCATGCTTTTTATAACACTTGTCACACTTTTTTGATGCTTCATGATGACCAGTATGGCACAAATCAAATAAAGTTACATGCCCATAAAATTCATGCTTTTTTCGACTTCTTGGCAAAATATCATGGTCTATGCTTTTACGCGTAATATTTGCCAAGAAGCAGAGATGTCTAGTTAGATAAATCCTTTTATGCCATTTACATGATTGATTCATTTCCTCACATGTTAACAAGACATTTTAACATGTATGTGATGGTCTGTACAGGCTTGGGTTCATAATTGACTTCTTGTCAAAGGCTACACTTATTGGATTTATGGGTGGAGCAGCAATCATAGTAGCACTTGAGCAACTGAAAGCACTTCTAGGGATCACCCATTTTACTGATGAAATGGGTTTGGTTCCTGTTATGTCTTCTATTTTCCACAATACTAAAGAGGTAACTTCTTTATTTAATTAAAGTTTAACGTCCCCAAAGGTTTCATGTTCAAATCACGCTTCTCTTATATCTGTTATAACCTCTTAAAAGCGCAAAATGCGACAATTTTACGTGATCCGCTTGTTGGTGGTGTATTTACAAGTTTAATCAGTTTGTCAGTAACGAGTTATCATAGACGAAAAAAATAGTTTTACTGGTTAAACTTACTTGGTTATTACAATATTGCCATTTTAAAAAACTTTAGAGAATTAAAGTTTTGGATATGCACATATATAGAGTAATATATATATATATATATATATATATATATATATATATATATATATATATATATATATATATATATATTTTTGTTATGTTATTATTATTATTTTTTAATACTGTATATTAATTTTTGTGGGTGCAGTGGTCATGGCAAACAATCTTGATGGGCTTTTGTTTTCTTGTATTCCTGCTTGTGGCAAGACATATTGTAAGTATACATGGATGTATTTTAGGGTTTACTTTAATAAACTCATAATCTTATATATTATCCCCTTTCAATGTGTGTCTATGACCGATTCAACTGGTTTCATGATCTTTCTAAACCAAACTATATATGGTTTCAATAAATTTTAAAACGAACCAATCTAACATTATACCTAACTGGCAATATCATCGTATCAATTACGTGACCTGAATATGACTAACACTAAAGGAGGGTAGGCATGATGTTTGATTTTGGTATTTCTATATTTTTGAAACTGATATTTATATATTTAGAGGCTCTTAAACCTTAGATAAAAGGGTTTTATTTGTCTTACGTTGGACCAGCTAATTATACTGATTTTTTAATCCACAAAATGTATTGTTACCTACATTAAAATTGTGAATTGGTGATGGTCTATTAGCTTAGTGACATCTGATGTTTATTCTCATTAGATTGGTGTGCTTTCAAGTTTTACAAAGCGAATAATATGTGGATTTTAGGCGTAGATCTTAGGGCCCACATTCACCATTTAAAATAAAACTGAAATTTGCCAAATTTGCCAATTTTGCCCCTGATTAAGTGATAACTTTTTTTTATTATGTGCAGAGCATTAAGAAACCAAAGTTGTTTTGGGTATCAGCAGGAGCACCTTTGCTTTCAGTAGTGGTATCTACCCTCATTGTTTTTGGTTTTAAAGCACAAAACTATGGCATTTCAGTGGTATGTCTTATTAATTATTAATTATCTACTTAATATATGATTAATCATAATTAAATCTAACTTTCATCATTATTTTGTGTGTTAAATATATAGATTGGAAAACTGGAACAAGGAATAAACCCACCTTCATTGAACATGTTGCATTTTCATGGAGGTCATATCGGTTTAGTCATGAAAACTGGTCTCATCACCGGCATCATTTCCCTGACCGTAAGCGTACAACTTTCATTGCATAGTGTACAAGTCATCCTAGCTCGTTGTCCTGAAAAGGGTATTTTTGTCTTTTTACACAGGAAGGTGTTGCTGTAGGAAGAACATTTGCAGCCTTGAAGAATTACCAAGTTGATGGTAACAAAGAAATGATTGCTATTGGAGTCATGAATGTTGTTGGTTCCACCACTTCATGCTACATCACTACAGGTAAAATCATCAATTTTAACATATTTATGCGAAAATACAAACAAACATACTCAGTAGAATCCCACTCATAGCAGTTATATAAGTGAGAATATGTTAAATAAAAACATGCTTTCATATGTTAAACAAACATACTTGAATCTAACCACACCTGACCATCGCGCAGGTGCATTTTCGCGGTCTGCTGTGAACCACAACGCAGGAGCCAAAACAGCAGTCTCCAACATAATCATGGCCGTGACAGTTATGATCGCGCTTCTTTTCTTAATGCCATTGTTTCAGTACACACCAAACCTTGTACTAGGCGCAATCATTGTCACAGCAGTCGTAGGTCTAATCGACATCCCAGCAGCTTACCAAATATGGAAAGTCGACAAATTTGACTTCGTGATCATGTTAAGTGCATTTTTTGGTGTCATCTTTATCTCAGTTCAAGAAGGACTTGCACTGGCTGTAAGTGTTTGATATCATACTGTAACAGAAACAGAAAATCTGTTATAAGAAGTGAAATTTATAAACTGATTATAATGTTTTTAGGTGGGAATTTCGATGTTCAAGATGGTGTTACAGATGACAAGACCTAAGACAGTTGTGTTGGGGAACATACCTGGTACTGATATATTTAGGAACAAACATCAGTACAAGGATGCTGTCACAATCCCAGGCTTCTTGATCATAAGCATTCAGGCTCCAATTAGTTTTGCCAACTCCAATTATCTCAATGAAAGGTAATTTGATTTTATTATATGATTTATTTCATTTAGATTCAATAGTTTGAAGTCATGTAATCTACTAGGTTGCAAGTGAAACTCATATATCTCTATTTCTGATTGTTTCTTGAAGGATTTTGAGGTGGATTCAAGATTATGAAGAAGAAGAAGAAACCAAAAGTCAATCTGATCTCAGATTTGTAATCCTAGATCTTGCTGGTAATTCCAAACTTCTTGTAGGATAATCCAAAAAGTTAGAGGCTGCAATTTCGACATGTTAGGGGAAATGGGTCGATTTGAGTTATAATTTAGTAGTAACGGGTCAAATCGGATGAAAATCACATAAATTTTATATAGTTCATTTCCTAAATTGTGTTTGTAAAAAAAGTAAATTATTATTACAATAACATACATATAAATTACTTATATAACTGAAAAAATGTTTGGATAGTTCCAATATGTAAATATCTAATAATATTGTCTTGTCATTGGTTAAATTTCAGCTGTAAGTGCCATTGATGCAAATGGAGTGACGTTTTTCCAAGAACTCAGAAGGGTATTGGAAAAGAAGGGTGTTGAGGCAAGTTCTATTCAACATCATACTCACTTATTATTTCTGAATATTTGTTTAGTCTATAAACGGTTAAATAAGGTCAACCATTATACGGTTATACGACTATAAACATTCTAATAAATGCTCATGCTTTTCAACTAAAGAATGAAACTGATATTGTTTTGTTTAACCTTTGGAAGATGATATTATAAAAACAAAGTTGGTTTTCCAGTTATAGTTGAAAAAGATAGGTATCTCAGGTTCCCAAGTATCATGTCAAGATGTAAACTTTTAACTGTAATAAAAAGCAAACTGTACTCAAGTTGATCGATATACAGTTAACTTTTACACACTCAAGCAGTAAGCTCATACTGTGACCAACAATGATGTGATAAAAAATAAAATAAAAAAAGAAAGAAGCAAAACTTCCCCTTTCTTTCTTTCAACTTTTATGTTTATAACAGTCATGATCTAACACTTTGATCTGTTTACAGCTTGTATTGGTGAATCCAGTAGGAGAAGTGATGGAGAAATTGCAAAAGGCTGAGGGGACCCATGATCTTTTGCAACCAAATAATCTTTACTTGACGGTAGGAGAAGCAGTTTCGTCACGATTATCATCAATTAAAGTTGTGTCATGTTGAAGAAATGAATTTGGTGTGTTTCAACTATTATTAAGTTAGTATTCTGGTATTCTGTTTTGGTGGGGGTTGGGGTGATGCAAGTAATGTAATCTAATTCCAATGTTTAGATGCTTGTTATTTAGGTTGTAGTGTCTTTTAAGATTTTGTTAGAGACAGAGAATGGAACAACCATTCAAATATATTTTTGGAACACCCATGTAATGTTTTGATGATTATATGTTTATATTATTAATGAGCACATTCCCCTACATTCAGTTGGCTGGAATAACTGTAACAATTTAGGCTTTAGACAATATGATATCAACAAAAATGGTAAACTCAATCTGAAAGTTTCAGCTTATTTTACTTACAATTAACTGTAAAAACGACATACACCATCAAAACACCTTGTAGTTGTATCGAATAAAAAACAGTTAAGAAAAAAAGGCAAATCTACACTAGAAGCTACAAAATATCCAAATTATCAATGAAAGTTATTATTAACAGAAACTCCATCTTACAATGAAACAAAAGAAAATTCTAACCTTCACATCTTGGTAGATGTATGCAGATTCTTCAATGTAAGCTACTGCTTGATGCCTATATTTCAAAAGAAAAACAAACGTTAAATATATGAGCAATTATGTTTTTGAAACATCTTCTCACAGAGAAATTACATAAACTTAGAGCATTCACATCTCAATCCTTATCTTTATCCATATAATTACACTAAAAATCACCACTTCTTCTATCTCCTTTCAATTAAATAATATATTTTTATACCTTTTTCATTATCTTTTCTCTCTCCTTCACTCACAATCACTTTCAAAAATATTAAAAAATTTATAAGGGTTGAACAGTGAATCCTTAAATTTACAGATGAACGGTAACATTTTCTCTCTCATCCATTCACAACCACTCAAAATCATCCCATATAATTTAAGGACTCACACTCACATAAATATAAGGCATGGGTTGTGAATGCTCTTAAGAAGACATAGTGATGACCACTTGAATGCTCTTAAGAAGACCTACTGATGACCACTTGAATAAGTTATATCGCGATAGTCAATCAGCAATACATAGCCAAAAATCAAGTATTTCATGAGATGACAAAACATAAAAAGGTCGACTCTCATCTTAACGGATATCGTTTGGTAGACACCTCAGACTCATCCTTCATTTTTTTCACTTGGGTTGAACTATGAAATCCCCTTCTAATAATAACTAATAAAAAATAAGCAGATAATTCTCAAGAATACAGAACATAATATATGAACAAAAAAATTGAAACTTTAAATTAACCCCACATACCTCCCTTATCAGCTATGCAAAACATTGTCTTTATTAAGATTTAAGCTTACTTATTTGTTGCTTTTTAAATTGGGAAGTTTCGCGCTTTACTTATAACTGTGAAAGTATTATCTCACACAACTATCAAACCACTGTAAACTTATTTAAATCAAAGTATATTAGTAGAATAATCTTGTTGGTCGGTATCCAAAACATAAAAGGATCAAAATTTCATCAAGAAATTTCATCAAACACTTGGCGTGCACAATAAAGACCACCCAAAACAATAAGACATAAATCAAGATTCCGCATTGGGGGTAAAAAATCGGAGAACATAATACGATGATGAGGAGCTAGAGGGGGATTGTATCTGAAATCTCTCTGTAAAACTCGGTGCACTACATCAGCATCCATGGTTGATGGTTATTAGCAGCAAGAGCTACAAATTCTCTTGTGGGTTATATCTGAAATTTCTTGTGGCACTACATCAGCATCCATTTAAAGTATTCACAACACGTTCTTTATTTTTATATGAGTAGGTGTATTATATTATAAGGGGTGATTGTAAGTGGTTCTGAGTGAAGAAGAATAAAAATTCATGGGAGAATGTACCATGATTCCTCATATTTGAGAAATCATACTATAACCATCATAAAGATTTTAATATTTTTTAAAGTAGTTGTGAGTGAATGAGAGAGAAAAATAATGATATAAGTATGAAAAAATATAATTTAATTAAAGAAAAAATAATAATAGATGTTTTTAACTTAATTACAAGGACGTAAATGGAGACGAAGTGAGAATGCTCTTAGTCATAACTTTTATAATTTTGTTGCAGCCCCCACTTTTAAGTCTAAGTTGGTTTTTAATGAAGTCCCACGTTTAAGATTGAATTGCATGTTTTTAGGATCGCATTTAATATTACATTTTCCATTATTCATACCCATGTAGCCTTCATTTTCATCTTTTAAAGCATTGTATTTGACTATTTGACATTCAAAAATGAATCATAAGAAAAGTTGCACGAGTCATAATCGTAATCTTTCTCTTATCAGGCCACGTAATCGTCCTAGTTCCGATTACTGAAAACATCGTAACCGTTATCCTATCGGGCCACATCACAAGGAATTCAAGCGTTGTCGTGGAAGTCCTTCTGCGAAGGTTTCGAATATATTTGCTAATCTTTGTCGTTTATTATTCGTTTTAGCTTCATCTATTGCATAACTATTAGTATAATCGATCATGAATCGTGTAAGATGTAATATAATCGATTAACATACATCATTTTTGTCTTTTAAACTAGTAATTATTTACATATTAGCTTAAAGTGTTCTCTTTTTCATTGAATTATCTACATACTAGCTAGTCATGAAAAAAATCATCATCATTGAAAGCTCAACTTGCAATGGTGACATCACTTGTGGAAGATTTGAAAGTAAAAAAAGAAGAAAGAATCAAAAGACTACTTGCAGAATGTCAATGCAGAGGATGATCGATCGACAAAGAAGATGATTCGGTAGGTCAACGTGGAAGATGATTTTCGTAACCTTGTGTATGATCAAACGTGATATAAGAAATGCAAGAGGTAGATGAGTGTATGGAAGAAAACAATGTTTTATTATGGTTTACAATTTTAAGCGACAAAAATGTCCTCATATGATGGCACATGTCATTAATTTTGGTTAAAACTTAACTGAGATTTAACAGCGGGAACTATTTGTACAATCATTTGACAAAAGTTGGGACTAAGTTTGTAATTTTTATTCTAGGGATCAAACATGCAATATAACCAAACCAGGGTAAACTCATTAGTGAAAGGTCATGCATGTTCGCGAACACAAACAGCGTTGGGAACCTGACCCACCCATCATTCAAAGGGAAACCCATCACCCATCAAATTTAGATGTTACTATCCAAATTCCATCAAATTTAGATGTTACTATCTATATTCCATCAAATGCGTATAAGAAAAAAAAATCATAAAATAAATGTTTGTGAGTTCGATAATGAATGAGATGTGAGATGTTTTTAAAATAAGATATAAATTTAATTGATGAATCTACAGTGACTACTCTTACATTACAAATTAAGGTGAATGGTATCAGCTTATTATCGGTTGTCTTTGTAACATTGCATGCTTCCATTGGGTCATTTATTTATCTTTTTCATTTTCATCTTTGTCTTAGTTTTATACAATATAAGAATCTAAAATGTTTGAATTTATAATTGGACTACCACATTATATATATTATTAAAGATGCATGTCGGTTTGCACAGTGTGGTTTCATATTTGTCAATTTTACCACTAAATTTTTAAGTTTAGAAACCTTTTTCTGTATGTATCTTATGGCACGTTTAAGGCTATTTACATTTGATCAAAACATTTTTACTTTCTATTAGTTCCTCTCAACAAGTTATTGTATATTTTATTTACTTAAAAGTAAATCATTGAATGTTCTTTTTGTTTGGTAGTTGCATTGGGGTTATTTTAATCTACTTTTGATGTAAACGTTATTCAAGATCGATTCAAGATCGATTCATCGTTGTTTTATGCTTATTTTTATTTATGTTACAATATAAATTTCATTTACAATCGACATGTGCTAGGACGGGTTTCCCGGTACATCGCGTGTATAACCTACAAGTATACTGAAAATTACATAGCACAACTATTTCTATTGATAAAAACATAAATTGAGTTAATCAATTACGATGTCATCGATTAATACACATGCTGCTAATACACATTAGGCTATGTGTTTTGGGATATAGCCTCAAGTGAGGTTAACTTGTAATATTGTGACATATAATGCTGATTAAATGTTGATTGTGTACTAGATAGAGTCATTGATCAAATAGTCTGACCCTGTTGTAGATCAGGTGATCAGTGGCTCTAACGAAATGTCTTAATTTGTTTAATATATTTTTTAAATGTAAAAAATTAATATGAAATTAAACATAATCAAATAAAATTTATTAAAAATATAAAATAAATAAAAAGACATTAATTAATTTGAAAAAAAAACAATACAAATACTAGTCTAATACGAGATCATCAGGTTGTCTAGCACACAAATACTTGACCAATTCATGACGAAGGTTTTTGTGTGTTTGATGGTTCTTGATTGATGCTATGTTTTCGAGTTTTTGTTCATCAATGATTGTCGATTGCAGTGGAATGTCTACTTGTTAGTTTTGACAAATAGCCTTACCCTCAAGTATGATGGTAGGGCCAGAGTGATCACCATGGTGAAACTGACCTCTCCAAGCAATAGGACACATAGCCCGCCTAACATGCGCACAATCAACGCTACCGAGCATTATAGGTAAACCATGTCTTTCACCATGCACCTCATATACATGCTGAATATCATACATGGTGGGCCTATGCAAATATCTTCGAGAGTAAGTCGATACGATTCCTACGAAATATTTCAAGTAAATCACATGTAATTGAAAAAAATTATACAAAGTAAGGAAATATTTATTTATCTTGACAAAAAATTTCAAGTGAATCACGTGCAATTTTATTGGAAATTTGTTAATATACTCATCCAATGCGTCCGAAGTAACTCCATACGCTAATTGTCGAAGAGCCGTCGTAACCTTTTGAAAAGTGGTGAAACTGGCTATACCTCTAGCGTCTTCTCTTTGTTGAAAAAACGAATATCGCTCCTATAAATCATTTGATATACGCAAAAATAATTGTCTACTAAAACGGAAACGTGTTCTAAAAACTCTCTTCGTCATGAAGACAATCGGTCACGATTTAGAGGTGAAGATCTCGTTAGCAATCGTTGACGTTAAGATTGTTCAAGCAAATGCTCGACCACCTTTTCTCCTATTTAAAAAATGAGCTCGTCTTCTTCGGGAGATTCGGATGAGTATTTATATAATTAGAAAATGGGTATTTGTAAATAGATTTATTTTAAAGCCCTCATTTGCGCCCTCACGTACAACAATCAGTCTTGTGATGTAGAAAATGTTAATACTGAAATTTCATATCAATTTTGTGTGTATAGACAATTTAGAAATTTCTAATTCGGGTTTTGAACCAAACAATAAATTAAGTCAAACCCTTTTTTCCTAGCGTGTTCTCCAATCAATATAACTATTGTTTTGACCTTTAGCACTTGATGGTTTGAATTTTCTTTTAATATTAAAAAGATGATATAGACTTGTCAAATCCAACGCAAGGTGATAAAATAGTTTGATCATACAAAAGGTTTAAAGAAAATATACAACTTTAAAAATTAATTTAAGATCTGTTCAAAGTTTTCATTAATATTGTCACTTAAATAATACAATTCCTTAAAATATAGTTTAAAGTAGTATTAACGCCCTCGCGTTGCGACGGGGTGCATAAAACTATATCAAGTGGTACCAATATCACATCACTGTTAGTGACCACTAACATCATAAAAATTCGTATTAAAAAATATAGAAAAAAATAAAATCGAATGGAAAGTAGACGTAAATATATTGAACCACACACGTAAAACAATAACTAAGTCTATCTATGACTCATACGCTGTGATGAGACTGTTAATCAGGAAAAATGTGCGTAAAAACGTTGAACCACACTCGTTGTAGCGTCTAGTAAAATTCAGACTTACGCATAAAACAAAAAAAAACGCAAAAGATTAAAGGTATATAGAATTAAAGTTGAAAGTGAAAATTTGTAGATGATTAATTATAAAATATTTAAAAGTATTAAGGTTAAAATAATAAAATTAAAGATAACAAAACCCAAAATATCTACAACCCACTAAAACTAAAGTACAAATTATATTACATAAAAAATTTCTTATTAATAATATATATAATTACTCTTATGTAGTTATAAGAACATAAAATAGATAATAGAATATACACCAATAAAACATTATTGTACAACAAATCATGCACACATGTGTTGACTATTAGAATTATACAAATTTGTTTCTGTGGTAATATGTTGCCGAGATTTGCAACTTTCTTAATCCTACATAGATTAAAAAAATTTTATTTTAATCGTAAACTTTTTTTACAAAAGTAACTATAAAAGGTAGAGGCTTAAAAGATAAAGTGTTCTATAAGATTTTAAAAGTTTTTAAAATCATGTAAAATAACAACATACAAATTTTTATTTTTTTATGAAAAAAGTCACTAAACACAATTTTAGTATAACTTGCAAAAATTAAATGAAAAGTTGGTAAACTATTTTTTGTATGTTAAAGTTTCCCAACTCCTGTAACTACACGTAATTTTAAATAAAAATTATTATTATTTATTTAATATTATTTTATAAAAGAGTTAAGCCATAACATAAAAGGCTTAAAACATGTTTGGAACTTTAACATTCATAAATTAATTTAGATTTTGTAGATATTTTTTTACAATTGATAGGTTCTTATATAGCCTATTTATGTTGAAGTACTTATTAACGAAAAATAAGAAATTAGTTATATTGATTTTTATATGATGCTAACTTAACTTAAAAGAAGTCTTTATACAATAAAACATATAAGACATTACCTTTAATAGTTTTACACGTAATGTCCCTCAAACGTTATGTTTTATTTTCAAATAAATTAACTTACAATTGTTCTTTTAAACACTAATTCATATACTTTTAAAATCTATTTTTAAATCTACGTATCCTCACGCTATGAGACATAAACATACACTAATTCAACTAGAATAATACTAGAAGCCACCATTACCAAAATATTAACAAATCAACATACAAATGGATAATATTTAAACATACACAATTGCAACCACAGATAAATTACTATTAGAATAATAAAAGGAAATAAGAAAAATAATATAAACAGGTGCTCCCACTTAATGACTGAAAGTCAACCCTATTTCTTAACCCCACTACCTTTTGTCTTCTTCCTATTACCTCATTATGCATCACGCTAACGTACGCCACCAACCACGAGCTTTCATCCCCTGTTGTCTGCTTCAGCATACTTATCATAGACCTCCATTATTTTCATCAATTCAACTATTAAGTGAATCATAACTTATATAATACTAATTATCAAATTTGTTATGTTTATTTGATTATACAATATGTTTAATAAGTTGTTACTTTTGTTTTTTTATTATTTTAATTCTTAATTTTTTTCTTATCTTAATTTAATATTTTTGAACTTTTACAGTATGGACCTCATAGTTTTATTATTTACAACTTTGATCTCTTATACTTCTCATATGTTATAAATTTTTTGTTTTACGGTTCATTTTAAATTTTATGAGTTAACTCATTGCAGTGTGCGTGTGTAGTTCAACGTTTTTATCATTATATTTTTTTCGTTTAATGACCCCGTCGCAACGCGTTGGTTCTAGATCGACTTACTTATTATTTTATATGTTTAACGTTCCGCTTACGCGATTTAGCATTTTTACACCTATTTTGCCTTCGTTTTTATTTTTTTATTTACAACGAGCTTTTTGGATGTTAGAAGCCACTAGCGGCGATGTGTCATTGGTGCTACTTGACACAGTTTTACGCCCCCCGCTGCAACGCAGGGGGCTTGTGACTAGTAGAAACTGGAAACTAAATATGCAAACTTGTTGAATATATCATTTTAAGTTTTCTGTGTTTAATTTTTTAACTTCACAAAGACTAAATAATCTAAGTTAATCAATTTGCTTATAAGTGAACCAAAATATCGCGACAAAAGTGAAGCTTCTAACTATGTTGTGGTAGGTTTAAGTCTCACAGATGATGTCACGTGTTAAAACAACGGATCTCAAGATCGGGTTTAGAAACATGTGGTAAACTTGGAGAATTAGAAGCTAACTTAATAAACTCTAAAAAACGTTGCCTAAACTTTTCATAAATTTTGATTCTGGAGTAAGAAAATTAGGGTTGTATAGAGAAACATTTTGGACCATACGTTTGGATTTTATATTTGAATGGGTCTTTGTAAAACTATTTTCAACTTTTATGAAATTTCATAATCGGAAAATGATTTAGTTTAAGTCTGAAAAAACTAAAAACAAAAAGTTCAAACTCTTTAAAGTTAAAAAGTTAAAAGATAAGACTTTCATTTGTATCCGGTGTTTAGTAAAGTAGCTACATACGTAACATAGTTAACTAAAATAATTTTAGATAGCTTTTCATTAATACTTCTAAATTTTCTATTAAAAATAAAAACTACAATTTTTTACATTCAAAAAACCTTTTTATTAATCAGAACTTAATTTTAAAAACTAAAAACTTAAACCTTTGAAATTGTTTTTGCTTTTACTCATACCACTAGAGCATAATATGTAGTCATGTAGTGCGTTAGACACCAATGATTCTTTACTCGAGTTGTAAATGTAAGTTACCTCAAGATCTCAGAAAAAAAGATAAAAATTTTAAGTTAAAATTCCATATGTAACAAAAATGAAAAGGGTTTTTAGGTGGACCAGTGAGTTTATTCATATAATATTAGTTTTCTCCTGAGGTTTTGTACTTGAGTAACGGATGTTTTCACACATTGTGAGTTTTCTCCTGAGAGTCTTAGGTTTCGTATTTAAGTAACTGAGGTTTTCAAACAAGTGTCGTGAGTTTCCTCCGGAGATAATCATCTGGTTATTTCAAGAAAATAAAAAGAAAATGTAGTGCGGGAGACGGCGGTTCATGATAAGAGAGTGGGGCAGCAAGCATCAGATTCCCCCTTTATCAAACGCATTTCAACGGGTGCGCACGATAAGCGGCACCTAATCTCTCACTCGTACCCTCCGTCATATTCATCTCCTTTCACACTATATATATTTACATCCACACGCCCCTCAACTGACATTTCATTGACTTTCATCACTTTCTCTCTCTACTTTCTCTCTCTAAAACTTCATCATCTCTTATGGACGATCTTCCCTCAGGCTACCGCCCTAACGTCGGTGTTTGCCTCATCAACTCCGATAATCTGGTAAACACCTTCGTTTTCTACAGTTTTCATTTCAATATGAAATAGATGTTGTTGTTACTTGTTACGTTAATCGGTAATCTGTTGCGTTCGTACTGTTAGTACTGTACTACTGTTGTTGATTTTTCATTTTTGTGGTGTAGAACTGTAGATGCTGGATTTGGATTCGTGATCAGTGATTTTGTTTGAATTTAGTTATGTTATGTGTAGGAATTAGTCAAATTACGATCCGTTTGCGTTTGTGTTGGTACGATTGAAGCGTAATTCGTGTGGTGTTTTAGTTTTTGGAGTTTGAGATGTGGAATTGCAGTCCTTCGAGGCTAGAGTTTGCTCATGGATGTTATTGCTATGTTAGTTTGTAATCTACTCTGTTTGTACTGTTAGAACTGTACTGTTGTTGATTTTTGTGGTGTGGATGCTGGAGTTGATTCGTGGTTAGTGATTTGGTTTCGTTTTGTTTGAAGTTAGTTATGTTAGATTTAGAAATTAGGATCCGTTGTTATGAATTTGAAGCATAATTCAGTGTGATTTTTAGTTTTGGAGCTTGAGATGTGGAATTGCAGTCCTTCGAGGCTAGAGTTTGCTCATGGATGTTATTGTTGTGTTAATCGGTAATCTAATTGCACTGTTGTTGATTTTTGTGGTGTAGATGCTGGATTCGAACTCACCATCAGTGATTTTGTGTCATTTTTTTGAATTTGGTTATGTTATTTTAGAATTACGATCCGTTGTTGATTAAACTGTGTTCTGTTGGTATGATTGAAGCAAAATTTGTGTGATCTTTTAGGCTAGAGTTTGCTCATGGTGTTAATGAGTAATCTACTCCGTTCTTACTATTAGTACACTGTTGTTGATTTTTGTGTTGTAGATGCTGGATTCGAACTCACGATCAGTGATTTTGTTTCCTTCTCTTTGAATTTAGTTATGTTGTATTTAAAAATTGCGATCCGTTGTTGATTGAACTGCCGTTCTGTTAGTACGATTGAAGCAAAATTCGTGTGATCTTTTATTTTTGAAGTTTGATAGACGTTTCTGATTGATTTGGGGAACAAGAAGCAATATGGTTTAATTTTATGATCTGCTATTCAAATTTTGTTATTAGTGGTTTTTTTCCTGTATGACCTGACAGGTCTAACGTGGTGGTAGGAGAAACTTGTGGTGTTCTATACCTAAATCGAGAGGAAATAGTTTAATATAATACGTTTGTTAATTGATAACTCTATTTAAGTAATGTTTGCTGAGAATTGTTCTTAAAAACAGGTGTACAATGAGCCTTCTCGTTGAAGTTGGATTTAAAATTGGTTTACTAGTCTTATCTTTGATTTATTTATTTATTTCTTTATTCAACTTTTCTGCAATGTTCTTATTGTGAGCATGTGAAAGGCCTTTGACCTTTTGCATTGGATCTGGATAAAATTGTTATTTACATGGATATTCTGTATGTCTCCATGGATTTAATATTTAATTTGCTATTGATTAATATTTCAACTTTAGTTGGATTCGGGCCGGAGACAGTCTGTTTGTTTCTGGAACAAATCATTGACCTCATGATCAAGTGATGAATCTTTCTTGTATACTTTTGGCGATGGATCTGTAGATGTGATAACTTTAGAATGTAGTTCATTTCAATCAAAGTATTGTTTACTGCTATAGAAGTTTGTGATATACAAACATATATCATACAAGTTGTTTTTATTAATTTCATAGGTAATTAAAAAGGATTACTTGTATGTGTATCAGTAATTGTGAAAAGCTCCTAAATTATACTTTACTTCTATTATGCCTCAGGGGAGCATAATGGGAGAGTCTTCTAATTTCACCTTTTATTCGTTAATTCATTTTTGTTAATAATTGCCTGCAGGTGTTCGTGGCTTCAAGGTTAAATGTACCAGGAGCATGGCAAATGCCACAGGTGAGACTGCATTGATATTTCTTTTGAGGAGCCGAATATAAATAAAGAAAATAACACACTCTGATATTTTTTTGTCCAATTTGATTTCATATTGCATTAGTCACATACATGTGAAAACATTTTATTAGCATTTTAGCTGGAGGTTGAATTTATTGAGGCTTGTATCAATTTGAGTGTGTCAATTGTTGTTCCAAGATGTTGGAAGTTTTGGATGTGATTGATTTAAACGATATTCCGCTTATTACAAACTCAAAATCCATCTGGCTTACTGTCTAATGACCAAATCATCTTAACAGCCTTATCTATTGGTCTTTCCTTCAATTTGCATCACAGTTTCATTGTAAGTTTAAATGTATATATTGACTTCGAAGTTTTGTTGTTAGGGTGGAATTGAGGAGGGAGAAGAACCAGTTTCTGCTGCAGTTAGGGAGCTTCGAGAAGAAACTGGAGTGATTTCTGCTGAAATAATTGCAGAGGTTTGTTTCAGATTATAATACACTACCATGCCTCATGTTTCTCTCATCAAATTTCAGTTATAAGGCATATAAATGTTTTGATCTTAAATCTAGTAATTGTCATACGCGTAATTGTGAAACATTTATACTAATTTATCAGCAAAACTCTTCAACTTTCTGTTGCCCTGCACAAAGCTTAATCTAGTAATATACTAAAAGTTCAATAATGTATGAAAATTGTATGGTTCTCTTGCTCCTTATGGTAGCATGTAAACTTAATGGACCCTAGGGTTATAGGGGTTATTAGTCCATTTATATCTTTTGCATTCTCACCACACGACACATAAATATACAGATCTTTACAGTATCAGAATCAAATAGGCTCAATGCCTCTTTTTCTCCTGAGATCTCACCATCCCTTCTCTCACTTTTCTAGTGGCACTATCCTTCTGAAACTTCCGGGCACCTCTAAAGTTGAAAAATAATAAATTGGACAACCGAAAGCTCTTCTTTTCTTATGCAACAAAAGAAATACATCTTTCTTTGTTCATAATATTACCAAGTACAATCTTGTTCAATCACTTCTCGTGTGGTTTTTGCTTACATAGGTCCCAAAATGGCTGACTTATGACTTTCCACCTGCTGTTAAAGCTAAAGTGAATCGTTTATGGGGCGGGGGTGAATGGCACGGACAAGCACAAAAATGGTAACACATATAAAACATCATGGTTATCTTCATGACCCATGAGCCTATATTATCAATGTTTAAGTTTAAACATTTTTTAATCAATGATTACTAGGTTCCTCATGCGACTAACAAAAGATGAAAGTGAAATCAATTTGGCAAGCGGTGAAGCTGACCCAGAGTTTTCAGAGTGGAAATGGGCAAGGCCTGAAGAAGTCATTGAACAGGTTAACCTTCTAATCTTGGTTTTAAATGGTGTGAGGCGTTGGAGGCGTTTAGGTGCCAAAATCCAAGGCACGACGCGTGAGCAGGAGCTTCACGTTCGCGATATGTACAAACAAATAAGCTTTATGTACAATGATAAGCTGCATTTCTCTCATCTCTAAACCTTATTTTTGACCTTGACACACATGTACATGAAGCGCTCCTCAAGGCCCTAAGGCGTCGTGCTCCTTGTCTGTGCTTTTTAAAACCAAGCGTCTCTTATTCTCTCTTTTCTTGGTGCATATTAAAACCAAGCTTCTTTTTAATCTCTCTTTGCTACATGTTTTATATTTATTTTGATTTTTACAAAACTTGCTCCGTGATGGGTATGTGACATGTATAATAATAATAAACAGGCGGTGGACTACAAAAGGCCGACGTATGAAGAGGTTATAAGAACGTTTAAGCCTCACTTAAACGACGGTGGAAAAGCTGCGGCCAAATGCAGATCAACCAAATGGTGAACATGTCAGGCGAGGTTGGTGTTTCTAACTAAAAAACATTATGGTATAAGCTTTGGATGTGACGGTTAAAACCTTCTTAGGTAGGTGTCCATTTATTCGTGATGAAAATGTTTCCTTAATATAGTTTATTGCTTTTATTCTTTTGTGTTTGTTTCAATCCTAGTTAGTAGTCACTTGTACATGAATGTGATGATTAAAACCTGCGGAAGTTATGGATTTGGTCCTTTTATATCATTAACGGGACTCATAGTGAGTTGAGTATTGGTTACGGATTTAGTCACTCTTGAAGTATCAAGTCCCTTCATATTGCTTGCACATACGCTTAAAAATGTACCCCGCGGGTGGTTTTCCTAGTCATTTGTCTTCACTTTTAACTCTTCAATCATCTCTCGGTCATATGTCATCGACGTCAACTTTTGCCACCATTACCGCCTCTTTTATTCCATGTTTGGACATGCCCCCAACAAGGACAAAGAGCTTAATCAAAGGAGCTTGACTTTGTGATGTAGAGCGAAAGTTGTCCCAAACATTACAATCATAATCCTTAAAATAACTAACACTATAGACTTCATTAAATTTAAGGAAAAAGCAATACAAAAGCTAAATGCACGACATCAAATATTGGTTAAAGTGACATCTATTTAGGGTGGATGAGGCGGTATACCTGCGAGGCTAGTACTGAGCGGTACCTAGCGGGGACATCGCCTCAGCCCCGTTGATTATGAGCAAAATATCATTTATGTTGTTTCTCTTTTTGATTGCTAGTCGAGGCTTCAACGACATCTGATCCATCCAACAGCTATGTAGCAGTCGACCTTAAATTACAAAACTTAGTTTTTAAATTTTAAATTTGATGTATAAACCAATCAATTTTCATAATGTTTTCACCTAAAACTTCAATCTTCTTTCATCTTCAAACCCAATTCTTTATACAAAGCTGGCATTATGAATCTCTCTATTCTCTCATCATTTAGTTCATCATCAAGTTTTGATGCATTTATACATTTGGTGATACGAGAGAAAGATGAGTGTCTCGTCCCTCCAGAAAAATTCATGAAAGTTTAGGGAAGAATGACTTGAAAATTTTGATTTTCTTTAGGGAAATTTAGAGAAGAAAGATGAGTGCGCACTCCATCCTTATATTCTTTAGGCTATTCTGAAAACAAAACATTAAATTCAGTCAACGTAATTGGCATCCTTTCTAGAAGATTAAATGAAATAGAAAATATAACTGAAATATTAAATTGATCGGTATTACCGACATTCTAGACTTGATTAATGTGTTTGTTTTGAGCGCTACTAGTGTTCATATCATGAAATGAAATCGACCGAGTGGTATAAACAAAGCAAGTTCCAAACCGGTCCTATTTCTGTCCAGCATTCGAGATCGTATTAAATTGATCGGTATTATCGTCTTGTTTGATATTTACATTGTTTGATTTGTTTAACCAGTTTTAACAAAAACATGATCCTAGGAGTGTTATTATTTGATATTACTAAAAACACGACATGGTA
The DNA here is from genome assembly GCA_025215565.1 of Flaveria ramosissima. Classification (NCBI taxonomy): domain Eukaryota; kingdom Viridiplantae; phylum Streptophyta; class Magnoliopsida; order Asterales; family Asteraceae; genus Flaveria; species Flaveria ramosissima. The sequence continues at coordinate 50,214,490 of CM046032.1, forward strand.
TTTGAGGTCCTGTAATATTTTTGGGTACATAGCAAGTTTCAAACCGGTCCTATTTCTATCGTTATGCACCGATTGATGCACACCCCTACATTTAGCAGCTCCGCTAAGCTCGCACATTACGACAAATGTTGACAAGCAGGAGTACCATAAAAAGATTTCCCTACCAGAAAGTAGTAAGTACTAGTGTGGAAGGGGTAAAATCTTTTTTACTGTTTACTATTATAGCCACCAACTAATGATATGATCTCATCTCATATACACTGAAAGCTATCCTAAACTATTCTAAAGGACTGCACCATAATTTTTTGAACCCAAAGCTATCCTAATATAATTTAAATAAAAATATATTTTATATTTACTAAAAGAAATATGCAAAAGCAACAACTCCTCCGGCTTCAAAAATGGGTTTGTGAACCCGAATCCCAATCAGCAACCCTTACCCTAGCCACTTTTGCCGGTGTTCCGGGACTATCCGCCCAACCCGCATAGACAGGGCTGGCAAATCGTGTTTTATCGTATTTAACAGATTACAGACGACGCGATTAGCACAAGTATCAAATATGAAAACGACACCTTTAACACTTAGATTTGATGGTTTGAGTGTGACAGTTATATGTTTTAGGTATCAAGAAGAAGAAATGATAAATCCAAGACTTATAATTTTAATTATTTTAAAAAAATAAAAAAATACATAGTGTACTTTTTTACTAAACAGGTCTTATCGTGTCTAATCAGATACAAAGCCATGTGCCTTGACCACCCTTACTAATAGTGATAATAATTAAGAAAAATATCAATCAAATCCTACCTCTAACTATAGTAAGGAACTTTTTAACAAATTATAACCATCATATTTTAAAATTTTAATTAAATATATTGATTACACTTCCTTAGATTTTCTTCTTTAAATTTTGTTGGAGCTTTTAGTTTTGATTTTTAATTAGTGTTTATTTATTAATGGCATATTATATGCATGACATATGAGAGATTAAACTTTATTCCTTGAGCTTTGATGAGCACAACACAAGCTCAAGCTTTTTTCCTTTTGGGTGTATCTAAAGTTTCACGAGGTATACTTAATCCCATTCTAACTTAAAACAACCCTATGTATGTCATACACCACACATACACTTATCGGTTGTAAGATAAAGAAAAGAAAAACAACTTTAATAAAATATATCGACAACTACAAAAATAAAAAGCAAAACATAAAGATCCAATCCAAATCAAGGCCCATGTCGACAAGTGATATAGGGCCACTAGATAAGAAATCAAGAAACACATAATGAGAAGTAAATAATGTAACCAAAACATTGTTTTTGCCCTTTTGTTTTAACTAGTTTCTATAAAGATTCCGAATAGATAGAAACATATAGTAATGGGCCTATGTTGTGACCGGCTGCCTAGTCCCCGACCCCGACCACATAATAGTCGAGTCATATGCGATTTTTATGAATCATGATTAGAGAAAAGATACGAGTTTTAAGTTAATAACATACAACAAATTGGTTATTCAACTAAAATTATGACAATTTATTGAACTAAATTATGACAATATATATGGTTTCTAAGTAAAGATAAACATATATAACGTTATCATGTTTATTAGATGATTGAACATCTTATATTCAATTGTAATTTCTAAATCATTGTTTCATACATTTTTCTCTTTGATCATTCTGGTTTAATTTACTTGTTGTGTTTGTACTTTTAAAGATATCGGTCTATTTTTTAACCACACATTCCACCCATTAGATTATAACTATCTACTCTATATAGATGTGGACTTCTAAGGCTCAAAAAGCCTTTATTTCTTTATCAATAGGACAATGATCGATCGGTTTATGTGTCAGGACAATTAAACTAAACGAACGTTAACCGGATAATTTTTTCCTCAACTCCGTCCGTTCACCCAAACCTTGATATAATTGTAACTCAAAATGATTTTAGTAATAATATGCTTTGAAATAATAATCACTATAAAATCGAATAGACAACGATATAAAAGGACACCCACTAAATAGTACATGACCTTAAGTATGTTTGGTGAAATCAATTGAATTATAGAACTAATACTTGGAGCTCTTGTTTTATAGTTGAAAGTTAAAGCTTTTAGTTTCAATGAGATATTTCACAAATGAATTATTATTGCATTTGAGAAATTATACACGATATAAAAGACACACACTAAAACCTCAAATAACAAACATAAATAATTAAATAATATTTGTTAGTTTGATTGATCAAAAGGGACTACTTTCTTAAAGATATTAGGAGCTTTTAGTATATTAATTTTCTCAAATAATAAAATACTTCTTATTTTGAAAATAAAACAAAATTGCATTATCATTTAGATGAGTGTTTTCGGCCTAAAATCAATAGAGAAGTAAATAAATTTTATTTCTCAAGCATAATGCAAATATATACTAGATATTTAAATTCAAAATTAAATATTTTAAATTCGAAATTAGATAATGATATCTGACGCACAATTAGATGCTATACATATATATAAGTTTCACATGTGAAATTGAAATAAGTGGAATATTCTTTATAATTTTATTAAATATATACTTGTTTTTAATCTTAAATTTATATACATGTGTGTCCCCCTCTTAGTACGTGTGTTAGGGTATTAACGTTGTAGATGAACTAAATTGCACATGCAAAACTTTATGAATTTTCTTGTATGTTGTTTTCATAGTTCATGTAAGGTTTTTATGTGGTTCTTTCATGCATTCTTTTTATTATCTTTGATAAACAATTATATTCAATCGTTATGATAATTATTTAACTACAACCTTAAAAATTCCTGATTCGTTAAAGTTGTATCTCAAAGATAGATTAATATAGTGTGTAATGAATGCTAATTGGTGTTAGAAAAAACTAACCTTTATAATTAATCCAATCTTAAATATTTTTATCTCAAAGATAATATGAATTAGTTTTGAAACATATTTTGGAACCAAATTTGTGCCTTAGTTTATACATTATCATCTACTTGATAAAATAAGTATATAGTTAGTTTTCTCCTTTAAACCTTATAGAAGGTTCCCTATCTAGTGAAAATTATGTTGACTTGGATCCTTTAAATTAAGAATGGTATTGATATGATCTCAAAAGTTTTTCAATAACGGATTCTCACGATTATCAAAAGCCTTTTGCTCTAATGGTATGAGTGTGAATCAATATGTAATGGTTTGAACTTAAGATCTTTTAAGTCTCGGGTTTAAACCTAACTTAACAGGGTTTTCCCATAATGATGGAGTTCCACAACGGTGTTCTTGGGTGAGTCAATACTGAAGCATTAAAATTAGTATAAACAGTTGGCATCCCGACTCAGAAAAGCTCACTCGGATACTGAGGGTAGTTTGAATCTCACGATTAAAAGAAGCTATGTATACAAAACTTAAAAATAAAGAGAATTATATACAAGAAATAATAAAAGAAGTTAAGATATAGAGTGGTCCAAGTTGAGTTGTTTAAAGTGAGTTTTTATGGGAGGAAGCATGTGAGCCCAAAGAGGCGCGTCTTGTCGGCCAAATGACCGCACCCACTAACCCATGACCCATGACCCATGCCCATCTAACCATACCGAGCCAACTTTCCCCAAACCTACCCCCCATCACACCCATCAACAACTTTGTGTGTTTCTAATTGGTCCCTTGTATTTAGCTATAACATGTAACATCAACTTTAATCTATACTTACATGATTTGCAAAGGTTTTTCTATCAAGGCAAACCCAATAAGATATAACTTTATTTCATTAGGATTGATTAGAAAGTCTAGTTTATTAACCTAAAGATTAATATAACAATGAGACTTAGGTAAATAACCAAAGAAAAGATAAATATGATGACAAAAGGACTCTAAGTGAACATTCTGATGGTAAGGTGTATTCTTTTTATTTAAAAGATCGAAGGTTCAAATCCTATAAGATGCAGTTATAAATGGTTAATATAACTAAATTATTAGTTATTCTAAAAACCATGGAATAGGAACATAAAAAAAGTCGAGCCCGCCATGGGTTAGTCATACATCAAATTTAAATAAATTAGCCTCTTGATCAAGAAAAAACTTCTTAAAGTTTTGAAAAGTTATAAATGACAGTTTTAAGATATATATTGCCTTTTTTTTTAATTAAAACATATAATTAAACAATTTATAAATAACATAATTCATATATTTAACACAACTTATTGTTAGATCTTAAAATCTTAAAAGAGTTAAAATTAAAGAAAAATTAAAAGGATGAGCATCGTTTAAATGCTGAGTGAGAGACTCTTAATGCAATCATTTTGCACAAAGGTAGTTTTGCATTGCTTAGTACTTTAGTGTATTTAATGGAAACTTTGTTTCTCTTCATGGTACTCTTAAAACTTTTTTAGATAGTTATGTACTAATTATGATTGTATTATTGTTACAAGTTTTAAGTAAAACAATTTAAAAAAGTTATTTAAAATCAAAACTCTAGAATCTTTGTACACGTTTAATTCATTTGACTCGTTTCTTTTCCGTCTAACTTATTAACAATATTTTTACCTCGTTACTCGTAAACTAAATCCATCTAAACTAAAAGCCTTCTATATTTCGTATCACATGAAATAGCTTCAAATCATTATCATCTAAAGTTCATAAAATCTTCCTCATATTCGATCTCTTATTTTTCGTCTGTTATCCATCTCATACAAACAAGATACATCACGACATGGTAAAGAATAACGACATACTTAGATTTATATGATTAACCTTCTATTTTTCTCAATTGAATTTCTTTTTTTGATTCAATTATACAAATTGAAGTTATAAAAAGTAGAAGTGTCAACGACAATTAGGAAAGCCCCAAAATCCGAAAATGAATGTTGGCCCCAAAGCACATGTTGATGGCTAAAGCTTCCATTGGAATAGAGTAATAGACTTAGGGGCTGTTTGGCAACTTCTGAATGATTAAGTGCTGAACCAATAAGAGGTCTGAATCATTAAGTGCTGAATCATTAAGAGGTCTGAACCATTAAGAGCTAGTATATAATTTAACTATTCAAAGACAAATATCTGACCAATTCAGATAATATGTCTTAACCATTCAGCATTAGACCTCTTAACCATTCAGCATCAATATAATGCTTAACCATTCAGAGGTAAATCTCTTAACCATTCAGACATGTGTTCGCGAAACAAACAGTCTGAACCATTAAGTGCTGAACCATTCAGACATCTGAACCATTAAGAGGCTGATTAAGAGGCTGCCAAACAGCCCCTTAGCTGTATAAACAATGGTCCTTCACAACTTTTACGTTTCTTCACGATTGTTAGGTACTAAATCAAACAATATCGTTCGAGGTTGTTTCAAAGTATTTACGATTCAATTCGATATCCGTTCGAGCTTGACTAAAGTTGATCGGTCTGGTTTGACTTGTTTTCAACTTTATATTTAAAATATGAAACATTATTTGGTCTCATCAGCAATGTTGTAAAAGTCGTTAGGCACTCCCAAGTCGATTGACTGGGGAGTTACGAGTACTCGTTTTAGGCGGGGAGTACTCGAGGGGTACTCGGACATGACAAATTATAAAGAAATTAATTTTTAAAAAATTATACATATATTAAATATTGTAAGTTCACTAATATTTATAACAATTTATGTAAATATCAATATAAATGAAAAGGATATATGTTCAAATACTAAATAAAATAAAAAATGGATACTTATTATGATATTATAGACATTGTAATCATTTAATAGTCTTCTTTTAAGGTATCTCCATGAAAAACAACAAAAATTTAACAAAAATCGATAAAAAATAGCGAAAATTGACGGAAAACAACAAAATTCAAGTTTCCCGAGTTGGGTCGCCTAGCTTCGAGTTGGACTGATTTTGACCGAGGTTGACCAATTCCGAGTTATGAGACCGAGTTGAACAAAGTCGTTTCAGTAAATGTCCGAGTTCGGAGTACACCCCGAGTACTCGGCCGAGTTAGCACATCAGTAGTTTTGTAAAAATAAATAATTTTAATAGCTTGAGTGCGGCTCGAGCCATGACATTTATATTGTTTGATAATTATTTGTTATATACATGTTAATAATTTTAGTTTTATATACTAACTAGTACTAAGCCCCCTACGTTGTAACGGGGGGCGTAAAACCGTGTCAAGTGCCACCAATGACACACAACCGCAAGTGACCACCAACACATATAAGACTCGTATTAAAAAGGAAATACAAAAACAAAGAAAATAAAATCAAACGAAAAGTAAACGTTAAACCACGTAAGCGAAACACAAAACATATAAAACGTTGAAACAAAGTTGATAATTAATATTATATAAGTGTTAATAATTTTAGTGTTATGTACTAATGAGAAAAAAAGAAAAAACGAGTACCATCTAACCCTAGGCCCTAGAGACCATAGGAAATAGGTGTTCAAGGGTGAAGAAGCGACGTACACATCCATGCCTTGTACACCACAACCCACTTCAAAAAGTGTACAAGCATTATCAGATTGTACAAAATGCTTCAAGTGATGTACATCATGCATTATGAACAGTAAAGTATTGTTTATTACGTTTGTTTTTGAACACATAGTACATGATATAAAATATCATATTTAGTCATTTTATCATATTTATATAGAAATACATGTGCATACATATATTACATAATTGTATATTACATGAAAATATTCAAAATTTTATACATACTCACACATATACACACAAATTAATTAGTAATTAATTAGATTATGTAAATTCATAAGCATAATCAAACTCGAAATGTGAAACTAGATCGACTACCAATTTTGATTGGATACAGTTATAATAAACTAAGAGTGAATTGTTGTTTTCTCCATGTTGTTTGGTCATATTTAATTATTTTCCTCCAAAAAAGTTTTTCTTACACTTGACTTCCTAAGGTTTGAAAACATTGTTATTTTCATCCAAAAACATGCATTCCATGGTAAAAAAATTTTATTAACAAAACGTAAACACAAATTAGGATTTTATTTTTATATAAAAATTTACGTAAGTACCCTTTTAACGATAAATATTTAACACTTTTAAACAATGTAGCTAAGATTTTTGGATGAAAATGACAATGTTTATCACAATGTTTCTCAAACCTTGAGGAGTCAAATGCAAGAAAAATATTTTTGGATGAAAATAACAAATATAATCAAACCACGAGAAGAAAAACAACAATTCATTCTAAAACTAATAATGATACTAAAGTTAATTAATTTGTTGATTGAAGTTTACTTAGGTTATTTTTTCATGAAATATTTTCATTTGATCTCTTCTCATCAGATAATTTTTAATATATTATATATATTTCGTTTGATCTCTTCTCAAAGGATTAAACTTGCTATATAATACATCATGCAATAATGGTTGTCTATGAATTTTGGTGTGTCTTTAAATATTCAAATAAGCTACTTATATTTTTATCTTTAAACGTGCGGTTATTTGTCATATTATACTATATATAGCTACTTAATTAAGATTAATTTTATTGATATTCTTCACTTAAGTTAAAATGAGGAGTTACTATTCATAAAAGTTATTCATGCTTCGTGCGATTATGCCCGACCACTATGACATCATTTGACATGCAAACCCCAATCAAGAGAAGAAAAAGCCAAAATGGAAGCAACGTTTTAGTATAATTAAGAATTTCATTACTATTTTAGCCACTTAATGACGATTATGGCTTCCACTACTTTTTTTTACTTTTTGATAATAAATGTGAAAGTAATTCTGTCTCTATGCACTCATATACTATTTTTTATTTTCGTCTTTATAATTATACTAAAAATCATTAGTTCTTCTCTCTTCTTTCAATTAAATAATATAACTTTATACATTTTTCATTACATTTTCTCTCTACTTCACTCACAACCATTTTTAAAAATATTAAAAGATGAAAATTTAAGAACTCTCACTCATATAATTTTAAGGAATGGACTGTGAATGCTCTCAATCCTTATATACTTATATCCTATTTGACTAAAGAAAATTGAAATATTCGTTTGATGACTCTGGTTTTTAGTTATTAAACTAGTATTAAGCCCGTTGCGGTGCCGGGGGCGTAAAATAATGTCAAGCAGCACAAACTTCACATCACTATTAACGACCATGAATTTCGGAAAAACTCGTATTAAAAAAGAAATAATAAAGGAAAAAACGAAAGAAAAGTTTATGTAAAAACGTTGAACCCCGTATGTGACACGTAAAATATCAAAAACAATAACTAAGTCAATATAAGACCCATGCGCGTTGTGACGAGCCGTTAAACGGGAAAAAATAGGCGTAAAAACGTTGAACCACACACGCACGTTGCGGCGTGTTAACTCGTAAAACTTAAACCAAAATGTAAAACGAAAAATTTATAATAGTTTGTAAGTATAGGAAACTAAAGTTGAAAGTGAAAAATCATAAGGGTTAAATTATAAAAGATGTAAAAGTATTGGTGTTAAAAGTAAGAAAATTAAAAAAAACAAAAGAACAAAAATTGGTACAACCTACTAAAACTTAAGTACAACTCATAATGCACAAATAAGTTAATAATTAGCATTATATATAATATCTAAAACTTAGTTTTCCATGCTTTTATGAAATTACATAAAATTTTATTTTTTAAGACAAATGATAATATTATTAAATAAAAAGAATCTAGTAAGGAACAAGAGTGGATCAACTCAATCGTTTTAAGAACCTAATATGAAGTAATAACTCGGAGCCTACTTTTATTTTTCAACTAAGACGTCTACTCTCATTTTTTATTTATTTTCTTAGCAAATCATTTCGTATTCTCAATTTCAATTTGACATGAAATAGACTATTCAACTAATGCAAAACTATTGTCCTTTTAAGTTGACGACATCAATCAAAGATTTTAAAAAATAAATGAACATTTCTAGGCTTAAAAAACATAATTGGGAGTATTTAAAAAACAAAACAACTTTCTAAAGAAAAATGCTCATAATAAATCAAGAAAGAAATCTAACAAAATAGGTTTAAGTAAATTAAACCGAACTAGAATTAACAACCAAGTCTTTATGAAAACTTGTTTGTTCAAATTATAAGTAACATTATTTAAGGTCATGGCTTCAAGACGTATGAAATAAACTCTTGCACAAAGTGTAAGATTGTATAATTGTAAGATAAGACTGATACATCAAATCGTGAATTGATCCGGCCACTTCCGTAACCCGCACATAACGGGAGCTACATCGAGTACCGCCTACCTCCTTTTTTTACAACCTTTGAAATCTTAATATGTTTACGTTACACTTCTGCCGAGTCTAACGATGCTCAGGTGCGGAGCCTTCCACTGTCACTATGGTGCGAGACTGCGCAATAGTAGAACATCATAGAAACTTCGTTGACCTCATAAACCTTGATTTCGCTATGCTCAATAAGAAGCTATTTAGACAAACGAATAATAAGATAAAGACAACTAATTCACCCGCATCCATTGGAGGAAGGAATGGACAGATACATATTTTTTCTTCTTTCTCCCATAAAGCTTCATTTCCTGAATCTTAGCTCTTATCTTTCTTATTTATTTTGACTACTATCACTTTATAAAATCACGTTTCCCTTCTCAGCTAATAGACTTGCCAAATGACCGACGTAACTCCATACCGGATTGAAGTAAAAATTTTAAAAACTTGTCATTGAAACACAATCGTTTGGATGTTAATGTTTTAATTTATGTAAAGTCAGAATCTAATGTATAATATATTTACCTTAGTTTTCAATAAACAAACATATAAACACTGAAAAAAGAACACTGTACCTTATATAACATCCAAATAGAAATTAAAAATATGAACACCAAAAACTTGAACTATCAAATCATGAGATTATCAAAATGTTACCATCTCTCTCATTCATCTCTTCCCCGTTCACTCTTCATACCAACTCTCCCTCATATAAATCAATAGTTTAATGTCGTTTCTTCCCATAAACTTTCCCTCAATTATAAGGTTGTAAATGGATTGAATCAAAATGAACGAAACCTTATTAATGTTCGTTCTTTTAAAATTGAACTTGTTCACGAAGACATAAGTGAACGCTCTATGAACATGTAGCGTAATAGTTCACGAGCACAAAAGGAAACATAATATTTCAAAAAAAATCAATATTTTTAACCACGAACTAAGACATAGTCACTTCATATATATAAAGTTAAACACTAGATTTAATAATCATACACACAATCATGAAAGAATATAATATAACCAACATGAACGAACATAATGAACGACAGAGACGCCTCGACCATTTTTGAGCCCTAAGTGAAGTAAAAAAGTGAGAACATTTTACAAACCGATAATTTATTTTTTATTATGATTTGACATCTTATGGACCTTCAATATACATATAAAGCTATAAAGTAAATAAGTAACAATAATTTATAATAGATATGCGCTTCTACAATTATACAATGTAAATTCAGATCCTACAAATTCACAATAACCTGATTTATGCAGGGTCAATTCAACTTTTTTATTTTCTGCCCAAATTGGATTCTAAAACCAATGCTATTTTCGTAAAAGAATATATATTTTTGTTTAAGATCTTAACATGTGTAAAATATTATGAAAGTCATGTATTGTAAATGATTTTAAAGCGTACACAATCACAACATTAGAGTTGGAGTGAGTTCTAGTGAAATTTTAGTTTTAAAATATATATACTAATTATTCCTTTTTATTAAAACTGAAAATTAAACAAAAACTCCAATAATCTACCGAGATACAATTTGTAAAACATAAATAGCCACATGTAACTGACAAAGTCCTTATTCTAACACTTTCTCATATATTAACATGTAACAGCATAGGCAAATCCTACATCGGCCGTGAAGATGAAAAATTCTTGGTTCATAAGGGATGTTATGCCTTTAGTATAACCAACACGTTTTGGGCGCATCGATTGTGAATGAGAGGAGAACTCCACAGTTAAGCATGCTTAGGTGGCAGGAATCTAGGAATTGATGACCTCCCTATGAAGTTTTCACCGAGCAACCAAAAGTAAATCCGTGAGCTTCTCGTGAGCAAAACGGACAATATCAGTAGTATGAGAGGCCATATGTTACATAACAAGGGAAAAAATTGCAAAACCACATTTAAATATTCAAAAAATGAGGTATGATATAGTATACAATCGTGAAAATCAATAGGCCCTAAGCAAGGGCTTAATTTATATGCAATCTAGCCACCCCTGATGAACGCATATATCATCGAGCATTGACAATCGTAATTAAACAAACACTATATCAGTTCTTGATCGTTCATTCAATTAATCAAACAAAATTTTCTTGTTCATACTCGTTCATTTATCAAAGCTGAACAAATATAAACGAACTTCCTGACATATACTTTCCCGAACAATATGTTAAATGTTCGATCAATTTACAACCCTACTCGTTTTCTCTCCTTTCCTTATGGGGGCATGGTCAACTATCTGTATTATAAGTTTTAGAAATAAACATTGTTTAAAATAGAATATTATTGGAATGCATTTAAAAGGAACAAATCCAAAGTAAATGTATCCGGTAAGGTGTATTCCATTCATAGTTTAGTTATTTGTTGGATCTTAAAAAAGAACAAAGAAAAAAATATAAATGAAAATTTCTTATCTTTACGTATTCTTCTTTTACTTCTCGTTACTTTTACACCTTCCATATCTACCTAGTGAAAGGATATTAATAACTAATCAAAGTAGTAACTTTATAGATTAATATCTTCAAATCTATGCTTAATATCTTCAAATCTATGCAAAAGCATATTTAACCGAATCAAATAACCAAATCATTATATATATATACTAATTATCAACTTTAATATACATAAAGCGTTGTATCATATGTTTTATTGGTTGTACTTAACTTTTTTTTGTTTTTTTTAATCTTTAACATTTTTATTTTAACTCAATACTTTACATCTTATACAATTTTGTCCCAACATTTTTTACTTTCAACTTTAGTCCAAAATACTTTTCGTATTATACGAATTGTTCGTTTTACGTTTATGTCTAGATTTTGTGAGTTAACACGTCGCAACGTAGGTGTGTGTTTCAACGTTTCAACGTTTATTTTTTCCCGTTGAACGACCCGTCGCAACGCACTGGTCCTAGATCGACTTACTTATTGTTTTATATGTTTTACGCTTCACCTATGTGATTCAACGTTTTTACGTCTACTTTTTGTTTGGTTTTATTTTTTCGTTTTTCTATTATTTTTTATACGAGTTTTTTCGATGTTAATGGTTACTGGCGTTGGTTTGCATTGGTACTACTTGCCATGATTTTACGCATCCCGCTGCAACACGGGAGGCTTAATACTAGTTTATTCTAATACTCACTAATCAAATCATTTGTAACAAACCTATCCATTGATTTTTTCAAAACGTGTAAATATTGTCATACCTATCATTCTTTGTCTAATCTACACCATAACTATTCACAATAATATGTTACAAACGACCCAAACCTTCACCTCAAAGATGACTTCATCGATTTAACTTAAATTACTATTTTTTTTTATCATAACTAACCCTCACCCCGCAAAGTTGGGTCTTTTTTATAATGGTGTTTGGAACCAATGTTTTCAGAACCGGATCAGACGTCGAACCGGACGCCTTATTGGTTTGGTGGTCGGACCGGTCAGACCGGACGGACCGGTTGGACAGGATTTAACTATAATTTAATTATATTTATATATGTAATTAAATATATGTTGGAAATAAGGGTGTAAAGGGAGTCTCTCTAAGACTCTAACACCCTTGTCCTACATTGGTGTGACAAATGAAATATTATGTGTTTATATGTGATAACAAGGTGAAAGGTATTGAATGTCTTTATGATACCTTTTACACCATGACCTACCCGCGCGCAGGGGGGGTGCAAAAACGGGTTTCTGGCTGGAAAATTTGGGTCGTCCACGCACGACATGCGGACACGAATGCCGTTGGAAATAAACCGGGTCCGCGTGAAGCCGGTTTTTTTGCTTTTTTGCTCTTAATTTATGGTTTAACACCACGTTTTTACCGATTAAAACTAAAAAAAATGGAAATCCGGTCCGAACCGGTCCGGTTTTCCCGGTCCGACCACTGACTCGGGACGAACCGGCCGGTTCAACCTATCAAAACCGAATAACCCCTGACCAGACCGGACCAGGCGCCGAATCCTGGCCGAACCGGTCGGACCGGCCGGTCCGATCCGGTCTGAACAACACTGTTTGGAACTACCTCAATACCCGAGTATGTCTTCCTGAGACAAGATTTCAACATTTCATACTGATTTTAACGTTTTAGGTCTGAATTAAGTAAGAAAACCATCAGTAAGTAAACTTACCATTATAAAAAAACCCCTTTGATTCAAGTTTTAAACCTGTGACATAAAAAATCTTAAACTTTAATTATCATCCTCATACCATTAGACTAAAATGCCAATGGTCGCAAAGTCGGGTCTTAACCCAAAACCAAATCATCACAACCCATACCCGACTCGACCCGACCCGTATCCATGGTCAACAAACAAGTCAACAACAAACCCACACTACACGTGCACATCACACCCAACACACAACACACCTTATCTCTCACTCCCCACCTATATATACACACCCTCCACCCACACACACTCTCATTCACTCACCCCAAATCCCCTCAACCCACCACCATGACCACCACCACCACCACCACCACCACACCCCACCACTAGTCCAATCAAACCCCCAAATCCACCACCTTCTCCGGCGACTTTTCCCGCCAACCACCGCCTCCCACCATGATCACCGGCCATGACTTCTACACCGTCATGGCGGCGATGGTGCCGCTATACGTCGCCATGATCCTCGCCTACGGCAGCGTACGGTGGTGGAAGATCTTCTCCCCCGATCAATGCTCCGGCATCAACCGATTTGTCGCCATTTTCGCCGTACCCCTTTTGTCCTTTCACTTCATCTCCTTAAACAACCCCTATGAAATGAACTTCAGATTCATCGCTGCTGATACCTTACAGAAGATTATCATGCTTGTGGTGCTTGCAATTTGGGCCAATTTCACTAAAAACGGCAGTTTGGAGTGGATGATTACCATCTTTTCAGTTTCCACTTTACCCAATACTCTCGTGATGGGGATCCCGTTGTTGATTGCGATGTATGGTGAGTATTCGGGATCGTTGATGGTTCAAGTGGTGGTTTTACAGTGTATAATTTGGTACACTTTGTTGCTGTTTTTGTTCGAGTATCGTGGGGCGAAGATTCTGATTACAGAACAGTTTCCTGAAACTGCTGGATCGATTGTGTCGTTTAAGGTGGAGTCTGATGTTGTGTCGCTTGATGGGAATGATTTTCTGGAGACTGATGCTGAGGTGGGAGATGATGGGAAGCTTCACGTGACGGTGCGGAAATCGAACGTTTCCAGACGGTCCGTTACCGGACTGTCTGGAATTACTCCGCGCCCGTCGAATCTGACGGGCGCGGAGATTTATAGTCTGAGTTCGTCTCGGAACCAGACGCCTAGAGGGTCGAATTTTAATCATAACGACTTTTTTTCGATGATGGGGTTTCCCGGTGGTCGGTTGTCGAATTTCGGGCCTGCGGAGATGTACTCGGTTCAGTCGTCTCGGGGTCCGACGCCACGGCCGTCGAATTTTGAGGAGAGTACGGCCCCCGGGCCGTTGAACTCTCCGAAATTCGGGGCGTATCCGGCGCCGAATCCCGAGATTACGTCTATGGGTGTGAAAGGGGCGAAAGGGGTGCAGCAAAAGGGTTTGCAGACCAAGGGTGTGAGTGATGACAAAGAGCTGCACATGTTTGTCTGGAGCTCCAGTGCCTCACCGGTTTCCGATGCCGGTGGGCTCCACGTGTTTGGTAGCGGCGGTGCTGATTTCGGGCCGACCGGGTTGAGAACTGAACATTCCGGTCGGCCCGATCAGGACGACGCTAAGGAGATCCGGATGGTCGTTTCTTCTGACCATCCAGATTCCAAAGGTAAAATTAATAATTAATAATAATAATTAGGTTAAAAAGTAATAGCTTTGAGTAATATGTTTTATCGGAATAATGGGTTTTGTTAATGTAGTAGTTGGAGATTATAAGCGAGATGAATTTAGTTTCGGTGGTGGTCGAGATGGGGATGATGAGAGGGAGAAAGATGTAAAGATGGGTTCGAGCTCGACTGCGGTGCTCCGACCTAAGGAGGCTCCGGGTCTTGAGGAAGTCGTCGGAAAACAAATGCCGCCAGCGAGTGTGATGACACGGTTGATACTGATCATGGTGTGGCGGAAACTTATCCGGAACCCGAACACGTACTCGAGCCTCATCGGTCTAATATGGTCTCTCGTCTCATTCAGGTAAATGGTTATGATATAAATATGTAGATTTAAGAGTAGGTTTAGGACGTGTTCATATATATGTTATAAGTTAAAAAAACAATTATTAAAGGATAATGTTTTTAAATATATAGAATAAATATTTGTTTGTTAATAAATATATGTTTAATGGTGACAGATGGCATGTGAAAATGCCAATAATAATAGCAAAATCAATCTCAATACTTTCGGATGCTGGTCTTGGAATGGCTATGTTTAGCTTAGGTGAGTTTTTACCTGTAATTTATTTTTTATAAAGTTTTAGTTTAGCATGTTTAGTCAATTGCTAATGTGTTAATTATTAATTAATATTGTTGTTTGTTAATATTTGTTTTATTATTTAAAGTTATCGTTTTATGTATTACGGGGACCGTAATGATTGCTGAATAGACTCCATTGCGGTCCCGTGGGGTGGGTACATCTTTTTAATGGAAAAAATCAACATCAATCTCATCAATTAGTTTGTTAAAAGTCGAGGTTCAATTTTTTATTTTGAAAATAACATAAAATTGATTGAATAATTATAATTTTTTTCTAGTCAAAACAAGTTTAAAGTTTCAATACTTTGTGGATCTGATCATAACATGAGTTTCACGAGTTAGGTTATAACTTGGTTGACCTCTGTTTTGTTTTGTTTATAAATCTTTTAATATATTTATAGTTTAAATTTACAATAAATAGTACAAATGTATAGATTATAAGCACATCTATATTATAAAACCTAATGCTTAATTTCTTCTTTCTCTATTTTTTTTGTGAAAATAATGAATCCGTTCAGTTATGATATAAAACATAATACTTTAAAATTTATATAAATTAAGAGTATTAAGCCAGTAAAATCGTGAACTTCCTAGGTTGATCCGAACATGGCCTATGTAGTTAAACGTGTATGTGAAATTGACCCGAATCCATTTGGACTAAATCTAAATTCACGACTTTTACAATTCTAACATGGTTGGTGTTTTTGAAGGATTGTTTATGGCACTTCAACCAAAGATAATAGCGTGTGGGAATTCAGTAGCTGCTTTTTCGATGGCTGTTAGATTCTTGACCGGACCAGCTGTAATGGCAGCTTCTTCCATCATCGTAGGTCTTCGTGGTAATCTCCTACGTATTGCCATCGTGCAGGTAAAGATACGTTAATTATCATTACCCACTTGATATTTGGTGTAGATAACCATTGAAACTAACCGAATCGTCTAAATCAAAGCAAGCAAGTTGGTTTGGCTTGTTTGAGATCCAAACAATTTTGGTTCATGATTTACTTTTAACGTTTCTCCATTTTAATTGTTTAGTCTGGTTTGAAAACTTTCTACGATAATTATCTTATCTCTGTCGTGTTAACTTTGATTGTTGTTGTCTAAACAACAGGCTGCACTTCCACAAGGAATTGTACCATTTGTTTTTGCCAAAGAATACAATGTTCATCCAGCAATTCTCAGCACCGGGTGAGTATATTAATAAATTAATTATTTTATGCCATAAATTAATAAAATAAATCATTAATTTATTTGCATTTTACAGGGTGATATTCGGCATGTTGATTGCGTTACCAATAACTCTAGTCTACTACATTCTTCTTGGTTTGTGAGGTGTATGATTAAGGTATAAAACATGGGAAAGAGGAAGAAATCTTTAAGACCGAATGTCGTTTGTTTGATTTGTCCAAGTCAAAAATACGGTCATTGGTTTATACGTTAAGCGCAAACTGAATCAACACGAATATGAAAATTTTGACTTGATTTGAAGCACTCATCCTCGATCTAAGGTTCTTTCTACCCCTGAAACTACACCCACAAATTCGAGTTCTATAATTTTAGAAAGCAATCAAGAGATTTATGGCTTTTGAAGAGGGAAACAAGGAAATATGACCATTTGATGGACTACAAGAAGAACAATTTAGTTGTATATTGGTTTGTTAGTGTTGTAACATATATGGTAATATTTTTTGTTTTTCTTTTAACATAATAATTACTTAAAATATTATGAGTAAAAGACGTGTATCGTAATATGGTTATTGGAATGTAGTTGTCTTTGTAATATCATGGTAAGATTTATGTTAGGTTGCAAACGGCTTTTGTTTGTTTGTTTTTTTTTTCTGGTTTAAAATAGACATGTGATAGATGTTCATGTATCTTGTTTTGAATTGGATTTTAAAAATTGCGGGTGTGGTTGATACGATGGGCAAGCTTTGTTGTGTGAGTCGCGCGAATGTTGTATTTTGAGTAATTTTGATCGAAACTTTGTATATGCAAAACTAAATTTTATTTTGTAGAACTATGTGAATAAAAGAAGGTTGTTGAATGAAATTATAATATCTTTACAACTTTCATTGTGAAGGCAAATTATTGATTCTTTTTAAATTAAAAAAGATTATATACAAAAGAAATGCTATAATCACCTTTTTATATTTTTATTTCATGTTCATGCATATGCTCAAGTACCAAACAATTGAATATATACCTTGTAGTAATCCTATAGAAAAGATGATAAAATTGAGGAGGGATTTTGAGGTGGCTTTGAAAGCACATTTTATCTTTACTTTTTTGTGGCACAAAGGCACTTTTTTGTGGACTTTTCTAACCATGTTACTTTATTTCAATGTTCATTTGTCAATGGGGGCCATTATGTCATTCACTTCATCTCACATAAATTATTAAGTAATTCACTAATAGAACAACTACAATGATTAATAAGGTTAAAGACAATTCATACTTTTAGATACTATTATCGAATTATCAAGTTTGCATAATGAATATTGGTGGAGGAAGTCTATTTCTCATATTAATAATATATTCGAGAAAAATTATAACACTTGATAAGATCAAATAAGTCTAATACTATATACATTCAATTTATAACATTAAAAGTGACACCTTATGTACAGACGTAAATTTTATACATTTGCTAACATTATGTACAGAATGAATATCTGCGTTTTTTACTGTTATACAAAATCTTAAGGGTAATAAGGGTTTCGGCCCCTCCAATGCTTAACACGATACATATGCATGACCATGAAATTACACCAAAATTATCAACTAATTGGATTTGTGATGACATAATTTGCTGACGATTATGTAGGTGTGTGAGTTTGTTTTTGTTAAATTTGACCTACAAAGTTTGGTTGAATTCAATAAATCAATAAAAAATGTCTATTGTAACCTCCTAGTTAAAAATATATAGTTTGTGCAACTAACTTCGATGATGAATAAGAAATACTAAATCAAAACCATATTAAATGGTGAGAAGACTGTTTCTTCAAAGGTATCTTTCTCTTATCTTTTGTAGTTGGTTAACCACCAATCTAGCAAACAGGCAAATGAAATTAATGATACTTATTTCAACAAATTGACTACTTTATTTCATTAAATATATTCTAAGATATAAAATTACTCTACCTAAAAAAACATTACACGTACTATACAAGCCATAACTAATAAACGGAAACATCTAAACAAACCGAATCATATGGCAAACAGTCATAGGCGTTTTCTCCCAATTGACGAACCCAAATGCCATCATCAAGAGCCTTGGTTTCACTCTTTCGGTCTTTCTTTTATTTTACGAGTTAATTTTTTTTCCTATGTGAAAACGTATGAGCCTTTGATCTAAGTAATTAAGGGTTTATTATATTTATTTTAGAGAAAAAAAAGATTGGGATATTGTTATGTAAATTTATTTGTAGGAAATAAATAAAAAAATAAATATAAATAGTTGAAGTTGTAGAAAAAAGTCACTCTCGATGTAGGGTGTATGACGGACATGGAGGCATGGCTGGTGGCCGGAGGGACCATGGTAGTGGTGCCTGACATTGACAACTGCTAACAACATAACACTTCCAACTTTATATTTTCTTTTTTTTTTTGTTTTAGTTATATAAATAAACAAATTTTGCAAATTAAATTCTTATTTTATAAGGTTAACTTTAATTCAACTAAACTTTTATATAAATAAGTTTTGGTTGTCGTTCAAAAAAAATTAAAAATAATAAGTTTTGATCAGATTATCTATACTATATATAAAACATATGAGATAAATATTTTAAGATTTTATAAAATTAAGAACAAATACTTTATTCAATGCATAAATACAATCACTTTTGAGAGTAACATAGTATTTTTAAAATTATTTATAGATTAACCATTACAATTAATTACATAATAACCTTATACTTACTAACACTTACATAAAATTTTACATTAGCTACCCATAGACCAAAAAAAGTTAATTTGTTTTAAGATTTCAGTTAATTGTTTTAATTTATCATGTTTAAAAACTTTTGGAGACTATAATTGTAATCTGTGTTTTTTTAACGTTTGGTGTAAACTTTTTGCTGAACTGATCTGTATTTTGTGAGGTACAATAAATTAATGCGTAAATGTACAAGTCGTCATGCAGAACTCATTTATTTGGTGTTTTAAATTTTAGTTTAGAAAAAAACATAATAGGTTTTTGTTAAAATACTACAAAAATAATAAAATATTAAAAACATATGTCGGATGTAAATTGTCGTCCCGCTGCATTACACGGGTACCCTTCTAGTATAATAAATGAATTCACATTTACACACCACAGTTATTATATGTAGTAAAGTTAAGAATATTAATGTAGAAGATAACCCGTAACTCTTTATATTTAAATTGTTTTGTTGTATAACGAACACGTAATCTATCAAACTACCAATCATATATGAGGCGTGATATTATTCTATTATTCTTTTGAAACAAAACCTTCTAGAATTTCTCTAAAACTGAATACACTTGATGTGAAATTGAATGGAATTTGATAATAGAGCACTAAACCTAGCTTTAATCAAACGAATCATACTTAAAAATATTCCACAAATATTGAACATTTGAACCTACCATTTTTACAAAATCTTGATTCGAGATGAAATGTTAAGAAGGAGAAAACGATGGAGGAAGAAGACGGGCACAACTCACGAGGAAAGATGAAATATCGGTGATGTCAAGGAAGTCGTGATGATGGAAGTAGACATGTGCAGGGCCGATCCTGAGATTACTCGAAAAATTTTGGGCCCTAGGCAAGTAGAAGAAAATAGGCAATATAAAATCAATAACAAATATATAAAAATCTATGATACAATAATAATTGTTTACTAATATACAAAAGCATTGTAGCAAAATAATCAATTTACATACTTAAGTGAATCGTGAGACACTCCTAAAGTTTTTGAAATGAGTTTAGATTGAATAACTGGTAGTGTACTAAACTAATTAAAACGTTAATACAACCTAAGTTTCAATAGGTCAACATAATTAAATTACTATTGGATTTTTAATAGCCTATAGTTGTTTTTAAAATAAATATATATACATACATATATATAGGGCTGTTCAAATAGCTCGACGCTCGAAACTCGCTCGAACTCGTTCGAAAAATGCTTGGAATTTTGCTCGTTCGAATTTCGGCTTGATTGTAAATGAACCGAGCGGCTCGGTTCGGTTTCAAAACGAACCGAGCATGAGCGAAGGGTCGCTCGCTCGTCGCTCGCTCGGTTTCGCTCGAATTATTTTATAGTTTAGTTTTTATATATTATATATAATTATATATGTTAATTTTATATATTTAAACTGTAAAATTACAATTTTACCCTTAAAACCCTAGCCTCAAATATCCCCCTAAATCCCTAATTGACCTCATTGCATCTCCAATGAACCTTCCCCCCACCCAAAGGTCCCAAATTGACCCGCTGTTGCTGTTGAGTGCTGCCAATCTGCCATTGAACCTTCCCTCCCACCCAAATTGACCCGCGGCGGCCTCCCCCTGCTGCGATCTACTGCCTTTGAAGTTTATCCCCGCGACGGCCTCCCCCTGCTGCGATCTGCTGCTGGCTAGCCTGGCTGCGGGCTGCTGCGATCTCCTGCGAATCTGCGACCGCAACCCTCATCTCCGACCGCAACAGCGCAACCCTTATCTGCAAGACACCGACCTCATCTGTTGCGACCGCAACCCTCCCCCTGCTGCGACCGCAACGGCGCAACCCAAAACCGAGCAAAACCGAGCGAAACCGAGCGCTCGGTTTAAAACCGAACCGAGTTCGAGCATGAAGTTTGCGCTCGAATTTACAAATTCGAACCGAACCGAGCCGCTCGGTTTGAAACCGAACCGAGTTCGAGCGGAACTGTGTTCGGTTCGGTTCGGTTTGTGAACAGCCCTACATATATAGTATAAAAAAATTTAAAAATTTCGGGCCCATGAAGAGATTGGGCCCTGGGTGATCGCCCACTTCGCCCCTCCTCAGGGCCGCCCATGGACATGTGGGTAGTGGCGGATGTTTAGCGTGTGTATGATAACTAGTTAAAACGAAAAATAATTAAAAACTAGCTAGACGTATTTTGGTGAAAAAGTGCCACTTCAAGTAGAAACTTGATTCTACACATTTGAAACAATAAAAAAAATTGAAATATTGAAACACTTTAAAGTAAGTTTTGAAGTTCATTCCGTACAACAAGCATATAAGAAATGAGAAACATAAGAATCACAAAATTAAAGTTAATTTATTTGTGATTAGGACCATTTATATCTAAATATTGATGAAATGTCAAATGAAAAGCATTAAATTATATTTTAATTTATATGTAATCTAGTTCGTTCATTTATGAATGGTCCAGACACATATATGATAATATTCATATGTGAACAAATTTGCATGTGACTTGAAAGTTGGTGATTACAACGTTCTTTGGACTCAAATGACCTTATGTCTTCTACCAATATTCACATATGAACAAAATAGCCAATTAAGAATTAACACTATATTGTGGTTTATGTTTTTTTTATTTTTATTTTTATTTTTATTTTTTTTAAGAACGAAAAACTCATACACGTTCAAAAACTAGTTGGGAAGTAACACACTTACAAGTCACCTAGATACCCATAGACTTGAAGCCCTTCGGTAGTTTGTGGACAGTTTATGTAATTACTAATGTTTGGATTATTCTATTTAACTCTTGCTTTTCGAGTTCTATATATAACACTATAAGAGGACTTGTATTGAACATAGAAAGTTTTGTGAAGAGTGTAAAAAGTTATTTTTTTAAATGATTTTTAACTGTATATTCAAATTATCGTGAACTCGCTTCTAAGAAATATATATGTTTGATTAAATCTCATAGCACAATTTCAATGTAAGCATAATAATTTTTGACACGTAACATAATATATGTATATGAATGGACAACATTCATAAATAGTAAATTTTTGGTTTTTACAATTGAGCCCCAAAGCTTCAAGTGTTTTTATTTGGGTTAGCATTTTTTAGTTTTTTCAAATTTAAACCCAAAGCTTCCATTGTTTCTGTTTGAGTTAGGAATTTTTCTTTCAACTTTTGTTTTTGTAAATTTTTAAATTTCATCGTTGAATACGCGTTTGTATTCAGGTTTTTCAACACTTACTTTTACGACGGAGTATGCTTTCGGGTTTTACGGCGGAGTAGCAATTGTTTTTATGATGTAGTACGGTTTTTATAACGAAATACACTTTTGGGTTTTACGACCGAGTGACGTTCGATTTTACGATTGGGTCACATTAGGGTTTTACGGCTTAGGGTCTATTGTCGCGAAATGCCTTTTATTTCTGCTTTAATACTTAAGATCATGTCCCTGTCGACGGCTCAAGTTTGAGGTTGTACCCAACCCGGATTTTGTGTTTTTTTGTTTTGGTATTTTTCCCATTGTTCTGGGTTTTTTTAAGTGTGTAGACATTATTGTAATTTGGGTTTGTAATCAAATTTCTTGGTATCTTAGAGTTTACGGGAATGACCGTCATTGCTACGTGTTTTGGTGTCCTTGTTATAATATTTGAGATTATGTTGGAATTTCCGTCGCGTAGCGACGGTAGGAATATCTAGTTTATATTAACAATTAGAAGATTTGATTTAATTGAGTGGTTCAGTTGGTCCACTTGGATGTATGTTTTGTTGAAATAATCAATTGGATCAACTCGAATATAATGTAAACATACATATTTGAAATAACATACTTCGACTCTTTTCTTATTGTTGAACTCGACAAATAAAACCGAAATACAAAACCCTATATTTACAATAGACATAAACTAATAATAATCCAACTCAAACACTATTTAAATAATCAATTAAATAAACTAATAATTATCTATTACAAATAACTAGATAATTTCTAATTATAATTTAAATCAAACTTTTGGTTTCATTTTTTAACCTCTTTACTTTGTTTAAATTAAACATTAAATTATAAATATACTAAGATTATATCTTTTTTAGTATTTATTTTCTTATTACACCATTCTTTTGACCGTTTGGTATTAAATGTTCTGGTCCCCAAGAAAAATATAAATAAATGTTTTACGATACTGCCAGCCAATGTTTTCTCAAGCGATCAATGTCAAAACAACCAACATTCATATAGATACAGATGCATCCACTTTTTTTTCCTAATTTCTTTATTAGTTTATTATTATTACTGCTATTATTTTTATTATTTTAATTATCCCGTCGATGTAAAACAAGTGATAATATCTTTCGAACAAGTTGTCGTTTCATGAATATTAAACAAAATCTTCTTGCAACATCGTGCGGGCTTAATACTTGGGGTAATTTGGTGAAGAAAAAGACTATTCAGATAACGGATAAAGTAGATTGCAGTGATTATTATCTTAATTTTCATAATTAGTTTTACATGTATTTCGTTTTACTTTTACTCTCAAGTACGCTTATAAAGTAGATTGCAGTGATTTGTTTTTAATTTAATTTTTCTAAACATACTCTTACTATGTGCTTAACTTTAGATGCGCGGAAATCACTTACTAGTTTTCAACATTATGCAAAACTTTTTCTCAATATGTGATGCATAGATCTTATTTTAATATCTTAAGAAGTAGATATTTAACCAATGATCCTTAACCCAAATGATTGAAGTGAAATACCTTAAAACTTCATAATAGGGAGATATTTTGGGTTAAAGTATCACATGCGTCAAAAGGGAAGGTTTCAGGTTGAGTCAGTGAGTTTTCTATCACCTATGATGATTTTTCCTCCTCAGGGTGGTCTTGGGTTGCGTACCCAAGTAACGTAGGTGATCAGGTGGGCCAGTGACCCATCAATAATTTAATTAGCCGTTAAAAATAAAAAAGGGTAGATCTTTCTATTGTAACTCATTATATATAAGAGATATGATCTATGCAGTACAATTTATTACA
Source organism: Flaveria ramosissima (assembly GCA_025215565.1). Lineage (NCBI taxonomy): Eukaryota > Viridiplantae > Streptophyta > Magnoliopsida > Asterales > Asteraceae > Flaveria > Flaveria ramosissima. Next base: position 50,239,077 of record CM046032.1, read on the forward strand.
AGAAAATAAATAACTTATAGCATTCACAATAGGTTCTTTATATGTGTTTATTATATTTTAGAGAATTATTGTAAGTGATTATGAATAGATGATAGAGAAAAATTACCGTTTATCTGTATATTTGGGGAATCACAGTGGTTGTAAATAAAAGATTGAGAAATATAATAATAAAAGTATTAAAAATATTATTTAATTAAAAAAGAGAGATGAAAATTAGTATTTTTTAATATAATTATAAGGATAAAAATAAAAAACCTGAGGTGAATGCTCTTAAACAATTTATTTTTCTAATCATAAAAACACTTTTGAATAAAAGCAAATGATATAAATATATTAAATAGTAAATTTTTTTCACTTTCACTCTCTTATAACATGTTCAGAAAACAATCGTAACCAAATTAGTTTGATTGCTCATTTATGTATACTTTCTATGTATATGTATAGGTAATATGTTATACATATGTGCGGGTAAACGGTGTAAAATCAAAAACATACATGAACAAATTAATTTGATATTTTATGTTATGTATCAAGCATGAAATTTTAAAAATATGAACCTTTTATCACAAAATTAAACGGTTTAGAGTTATTTTATTCTCGTAATAATTTAGTATATAATGATTTCATCCTACACGTGTATATAGATCTATATATACAATTTCAATTAAAACTTTAATATAAATAGAAGTGTAAAAGCTTTTGAACATTTATACAATTTAAATATCAGAGTGATATCTGAATGAAAATTAGGTGCATTTTGTATTATATAAAATTCTACACGTATAATTTTTTGTAAGGTGTGGCTAAACGTATCTCTCTACTAAATACACCCCTATGTGAGAGTATGAGACGGGAACAATATTTTCAATCGAGGTGGGCCCACCAAGTTTGTAAACCGTAACTACACCATTCTCAAAAGTCTCAAGCGTCACCTATCATGTATTCACGTCTCCCGGCTACCCCTTGATTCGCCTAGCGAGATCATGTCGTTTGAGAAGACGCTCACACGTACGTCTGGCGTGAACCTTAATTACACAGACTGGTGCACTTAAACAACCCAACAACGTAGGCCTCGGTTGCTTCTTGCAGCACAAACATTGAATGGTTCTACAAACATACATGGACCCATCATTAACATTGGTGAACAAAACCACATGTTAAAGAAACCTGCAGACAGCAGTTACTCATAAATTCAATCACATATATCTTGACTTGACATATGATTTTTAAGCAGTTTTTTTTTTAACTTTTAAGACATATATATGGAACCTAATGTCATTGTTATGTATATAGTTGAATTGTTATCGGTTTTACAGAATTCTAAGTTGTAATTGAGTTCGAATGTCTAGATGACTTTCTGACTCGTTGTTTTATATAAACTTGTTAGAAAATTTAGCCCCTTAGATCGCGTCTAGCCTGATGAGTATCGTATATGGACCTCCACATGACGAGACAACTTCGGCTCCAGCCACAGGGAGTGATCATATTAGAACTCGACACATTAATTAAATCGCAAAATGTAAAATAAACACTAATATTCAACAATATTTCTTCCATTAAAATTATTTACCTTTTTATTGTTAAAACACATGAAACTTTTATTTGAGTCGTATGTATTTATCTATACAGTTAACTAGACTAAATACCCGTGTAACACACGGATTCAATCCAAAAATATTGTTGTTGTTTAAAAAGCTTCGTAAGTTATAATATGTTGTTGTTAGCTTTGTATATCAACTTTTATGTATAACTTTTAATATTAGCTACATCTAATATAGTATGTTTTCTCTATTAATATTTATATGTCTAAATATTGTATAATATCAATTGAAATAAACTTATAATTAAGAACTTTAAATAATAAACAAATTAAATTGAACATGAAAAACAATATCTCAAATTCATAAACATTTAAAAATTTATTTATATACAACATTTGATGTTTTGTTGGTATTTTTTCCATTATTATCTAATATTGATAGTTTTAATCTCTGTTTATTTTTTAACTCAAGATAATTCAACATAGAGCTGACCATGATTCATGTCTAAAAAAACCAACTTCGGATAGCGATTGTCCTTGGTTTTTGTTTATTGTCATTGCAAAATACACTATTAACAGAAACCGTCTTCTTTGAAATTTATAAGAAATCCTTTTGTCTGAATGTGTTAAAGTCAACCGTGGAATTAAAGTATGATTTTCAATATTACTTCCAGATACATCAAAACAATTTGCACACATGTCAAAAGAGTTCCAATCAAACTAATAATAATATCGTAGTACACATAAAAAAATAAAGAAGTTTAAAATATAGAAACATGCAATACCTCTTCACAGATGGATTTGAAGTAGATCACCTTCAAATCAAAAAAATGAAAGTAAAATAATGTTAATCCAAATACACAATTGTAGACAATGATAGTTTAAATCATAATCGCAGAGTATGAAAGCTCAAATATAACAAAAACAAATTCATTTTGTTGAAGAAAACTTGATGAAACCGAAACTAAAATGAGAACGTTAATGAAGTTTGTTGAAAGACAAATCGCGAGGATCGTAAAGCTGGGATGGTTGAGAAATATTTTAAAATAGGTTATGATTTCTTTTCCAAATAAAGATACCCCATGAATTTCTTTAGAGAAGAGTCGATGAAAAAATCCCGTAACTTTTGTCAAGATTCGAATATAAACATATTTAATGTAAACACACAATCAAGGAAATGATTTTAGAGATAAAGAAAATCATAAATGATTTCTACAGTTTTTGTTGATGAATTATTTGAAAAAAGAAGAAATATCAGGTATTATTTAATTTTTAAAAAAAGATGTGCTCTAATTTAGGGTTAAATTTCCAAATTTTCCTTAAATATCTCATGTATCAGATGTTGACTTTTAAGTCAAATGAACCTAGACTAATACTAAGAACATATACATATTTAGGCGGGAATTTAGAAAAATAAAGGCTTAAGAGAATGCCACGTGGCACTAAAGTTATTGTTTTATTAATAAGTATAGATTTGATTCCTAGAGGCAGTCAATTTTAATTTTTCAAAATTTAAATCGCCTAATCGAATTTATATTTTCTGTATTAAACAAGGCTTAGGCATTCAATAATACATGAATATTCAAGTATTTTTCTCGTTTATTGATTCTTTGTTAAAGAAGAATGATCACTTTTACTCCTTAATAAACATATATAAATTCATATTGCAGGCCAACTGTTTTAGATTCGGGGCTTGTACAAGTAGATGAACATATAGTAGCAGCTAGTCTAGATAAAGAAGTATGGCTCAAAGTGTTTTCCTTTTTTTTTTTATAATAAATTACCCATTAAAACCTAAAACTCTATTTTATTTAAGAGTGAATTCCGTTTTTCTTCCTGTAATTTGTTTTCATTCAAAAATATTTTTTTCTATTTAACTCTCTAAAATTTTAAAAAAAAATTATTATTTTCATCCAAAAATATAAACTCTATTATTTTAAAATGTTAAATATTCATCGTTAAAATGATACTTATGTAAATTTTCATATAAAAACGAAACCCTAATTTATGTTTACGTGTTGTTGAAAATACTTTTTTCATGGCATTTATGTTTTTAGATGAAAATAATAACTTTTTCAAACTTTAGGGGGCAAAATGTAAAAATATCTTTTTGGGTGAAAATGATATATATAACCAACCGCAGGGAGTAAAATGACAATTTACTCTTTATTTAATTATTAATGTTTTAGCTAAATCTATAACTAAAAATAAATTGCATATAAAATAATAAGGTTTCATTTATAAACTTGATGATGTTCTATCTTTTATCGTTAAAATTTCGCATAAAATACTCAAGCAATTTATTAAATACATAAACTGTTTTTTATTAAATGGGTTTAACGAGTCACCTTGTGAAACTGTCAAGTCGATCAAATTTGAGATTGTTCATGGATTTCACCTGAAGCTGAAGCGAATTACCTGTTTAAACAAATGTTAGACCCATGAGTTTTTTGTTAGATTTATGTCATGTTTGAAATTCGCACATTATAATACACTTAAAGTAAAAAAATTATTGTTAATGTTAAGCTAGCCTAATTAATCGAAGTTTTATTTTTTAAAGGAAAGGTATTGGATTGAAACTAAAATATAATGTATCTTGGATCTTGATCTTGATATATTGTCCTCCTTGGATCTTGTTCTTGATCGAATTAATCGATGCAAAAACCACAATCCCTAAACAATATAGAATTTGTCCGAGGTTTACACCGTGGATGGCACAAAGCATAATGTGTGCATCCTTAATTTCATAAAGTAGTAATTCAATGAATCAAATGATAACTATAAACTATGTACAATTTATATGTATTTAACGATCAAATTAATATAGATACATATGTACCATAGGCATTTAGTTCAATGTTATCAAATGTAGTGTTTTCTTGAGATGGTGAGCGTTTAACTCATTCTATAAAGAAGTTATGTAGTTTTCAGAGTAGGATCATTTCATGTTTACGATAAGACTTAAACATTCACTATGTAGAATAAATACTCTTAACATTTCGATATCATTACTATTAGAATAAATACTCTTAACATTTCGATATCAGACTAAACCCCCTATGATCCAGATGTTATATATTAACTAATCAATTGATAAGAATGACACAAAATTGATATATAAATATTAGTAATAAACGCTACTAGAAAACTTAATAATTGCTATCAAAATTTGCGAGCGACAAAAAAATAGTAACGTTAAGCCATTTGCGACCTCTATATTTCCCAACTTGTTCTCTATCACAAAACGATCTCAAATAGACTTTTTGTGACCGAAAAAACAGCAATAATTACCCAGTTTTCTAACAGTGTTATAAATTTAGCTTCGCTTTAATTCACAAAAATTATATTATATTGCAATAAAGATACATCATAATTATTTTTAACTTAGAATACAATCAACATCCCCACTACGCCAACCACCGCCAGCAGCGGCGGTGCAGCCCCGTTGTTACGGTGGCTGCCGGAGAAATACGGGTTAACAGGATACAAATCTCCGGCCGGTGGACCAGTAATGTAAATGTACCCCGGAGACGCCACCGAAGACCCACCGCCAGTCGGTGGCGGAGGACAGCTCACTCCGGCTGCCGGAGTTGGCATCTTGGGTGGTGGCGGTGACAGCGGTGGCGGTGGTGGTGGTGGTGGAGGGCTAGTGGTGTAACATGGGTTGTTACAAGGGCAACCACCACACTTTATTTGATCATTAAGCTGCCTCATGTTCATTCCTTTGATAGGAGCTGCAGCTGCTACTATAGTGATCATGATGAATACAATGTGTAAAGCCATTGGTGTGTCGGAACGCGACGTTGGCGGTCGCCGGAGTGTTGTCGTTGAGGTTGAAGATGTTAACGACGGTGGGTGGTGGTGGTGGTGTAAAGAAGTGAAGAAGGGGTGCACTGTTGCATTGCATGGAGATGAACTATTTAAAGGGGTGTGTTGATAAAGTTCACAATCATATGTTAATATTTTACTTAATTTTTTAGATTAATGAAACGAATTTTTTTTATTAGTTAAATAATTAGTTTTTTTTAAAATAAAAGTAACTTGATTGTTTTTGGAGAAGTAATCACACTTGGAAAGCATTGAACTAATCACACACTTGTTTTTAAAATAAGAAAAGTACATCTATTATGAGAATGGTGTATTATCTTAACAAATATTCTTCATTATTACATCTTTACATGTAACACTCGATCCCTTCGTATCAATTGATATTGTCTGTTTTATCATAAGGACTAAGGAGCTTACGAATTTGATTTTGGTTGTTAGAGTTCAAATTTCTAGAAGATCACTCATGATCATGAATTGCTTCGCTTAACCATGGAGTCTCATCTACAACTATGCATCTTAAACGCGTTTATGATATTTGAAGTAGAGCATTCCTTATGCTCTAATATTAATTAAAAGGATAATAAAGAACAACATTGGGTTCACCTAAGGTGTTAAATTATGGATGTATTCTTTTCAAATTGTAAAGTTGTAAGGAGGATATAATTTTTTAAAAGATTCAGGAAATCATAAAAATATATTTATATGTTTCTTGTAAAAAAGTTTTAAGATATATATGTTGGAAAAAATGATTCAAACTTGTGACCTATGGAGTGTTTACATTTTTAAACAATGCCTAAGAGTGATAAGATTGGTTTGTATGGAGATGTAGCATATATACATATATGACTTTTTATTTATTAATTACTAAAGAAAATCAATTATACACATAATCTAATGACATTGGTAAAGTGTAGGTAGTGAAGGCCATGTGAGTAAGGTTGGCACAAACATAAAGTTAGGCCTTGAAAAAAAGGTGTTAGTCTTATTACACCATTATGATCAAATGAGATGTCCTATGTATGCTTTTATTTGGATTGCAAGATTTGTTTAGGATAATTTAAAGATCAGAATCATGACTTTCAATCATACAACTACGTCCTCATTTAAATATTTCTTTAAATTATTTGCTAAAATAGTTTCTATGTATACTAAAATGTATCATATACGCTTACAAGAGAACCTATTATACGACTTAAGATCTTATCTAGTGTTAAGGGAAAACGACGACTACGAATGCCAAGATCTATTCGCAAGATTTATTGTGTTATCTTGATTTACTTAAATCATAATGTCGATATGAAGGAAATTTTTGTCATCAAATTTTAGTTGGTTGTTAGTAGTATTAATAGGGTTAGTTGCATGATGTATATATGTTCTTATAAATTGATTTTCTCTCCTATTAAGAGGTGAGAGTTGTGTGTCGATCAAAACATGCCACCAACATCCGGTTGGTATTTCAATTACACTATTCTGCTTTTGCCATAGGATAAGTAAAAATCTGATAACATAAACAACACGTAGTGGGTAAATCATCTACAAGGATGAGACGGCACAATCGCCCTCATATTGTTCCAACATCACTAAATTGGGTATCGTTGCCCCCAATCTGGTTTAACGGTTGTGTTCGATCTTGATCAGCACCCTTCATTGTCTTGTTGCTAAGTCAGTCCGATTTACCTCTCGTCTAATATAGACGTTATAACCAACCACAACTATTGAGCTTGTGATTTGGAAAACCTCAGATCATGTTTATTGACTTTGATATGTGAGTCATCACCTCATGAAGTCCAAAACTTTATAAGGTATAAACAAGATGCAAATATACAACATTATACACATGTTACTTAATGGTTAATTGTTTGTTGTCCTTAATTTAGCGGATAATTTTGTCGTTTGTTGATGCGCACAACTAAGGGCAAGAACAACAAAGTATACATGATAGCGTTGATATTGTCATTGTTTCAAGCAGCCAAGGGTCGAACCTGCGACACACTTGCAGATCTACACTATCAAGAGAAAGCTTTATCAAATGCTAAGATGTCTGCATTAAAACACTACAATCTGCTCAAAACAAGAGAACACATTCAGAACTACTTACAATTAATGTCAGTTACATTATTTGTGTTTCTCATAACATCAAGCTTGATTTTAAACAAGCTCAATGGCAAAACATACAACATTCTCTCATCATCTCCATTGGACTCTGATTCAATCTTCAGTGGCTTGCAGCCTTGCACTAACCAAACCATGATAAAAGCAACTGCTTTAGGTTAAGTTCATATTGCAACTTTGGGTGGTCTATACACACTTGGCCTCTTGCATGCCAAAGCCCGACAGTGGGTTAGTCTCAGTTCGAGCCCTTTTCGAACTTCTTGAACCATCATTCAAACTGAACATATCTTGTGACCAAATACCCTTATCATCAAAACAAGAAGAGGCTGTTTGGTTAAAACTTTGTGCCATTTCCCTAAACATGCTCTGTATTTCACCTAAACTGTACAATTTCTCCTGTCAAAACACAAGTTTTACACAATTTTAGCATGTAAACCGATTAAAATAGTTTCAAAATCCAAAATTTAAGTCAAATTTGAAAAATCTTGAAATCAGTAGAAATTCTTTATTTACCTCTTTCTTTACATTTTTCACCAAGGATGACATCTCTTGCATAAAATCAACAAACCCCTAATCAGAAACATAGTAAAATAACAAGTAATCAGCAATTCAGCACAGAGGAAATTAACATATGAAAGCTATGAACTCATTGACTACATAGATCAAATAACAAATTAGCATATGAAAGCTATGAACTAATGAGCAAAGTACATTCAGACGACAATCAAGAACATATGAAATTACCTCATCTTCTTCATCTTGAGGATCATAGAATCCAACATCATACATTGACCTCTTCCTCTGATCTGACAACACTATTTCATCACCCAAAATCAGAAAAATCAAAACTCGCATTTCATCAAACAGTTGGTATGCATGTTACATAACACAACAAAACCTATAATTACCTGAATAAGCCTCTTGAATCTGTTGAAATTTACTCTTAGCTTTCCCCATAAGCAACGGATTCTTCGCACACTTATCAGGATGCCATTGCTACACCACACAAGATCAAAAACACCATCGATCAATCTCTCATCTATCAAATCAAAAATTCAACAATTGAACTATAGCAATAAGCATAAGATCATACCATAGCAAGTTTCCGATAAGCTCGTCGGATCTGGTCGCCGGAGGAATCAACAGAAACACCGAGAACACCGTAATACGACGGAGATTCTTGATTCAACTCCATCACCGTGTTGATTCTTCAACAGACGATTATATGCAACTTCTTTTTCCCTAAATTTGTGATTATATAGAATTCAACATGTGATTCCAATGGGACCATGAGAATTTGATACGTATCAATCAACATCGAGATAGTATATAGATTGAGATATTTTGCAAATTGCATGGTGTTCTGTGAATTGGGTTTACAGTTGTTTAGAATATTCTGGAAGATTGAATGATGGTCACATGTTGATTGATTTCTCAACCGTTAAAATGGTACTAGAAGCTTCCGGTGTGTTGAAACTTCTGTTCGTGTAGTAAGTTATGAATAACAAAAAGGGAAAAAACCGGTGCACTTAAAATTTCGGTTCTACAAGCTCGATTGGAACTTCTTTGGAAAATATTTTTGAACTACTCGAATCATTATCCATACCATAGCTACTATGGCAAATTGAGCGTGTGTCATCAGGTCACCTTTACGTTATGTTCCTGAGTTCATTGAAGTTGTTACTCGACTAAATTTGTTCAAATTTTCTTGATGCAGAAACAATGCATATTTTAAATTTGCATTTTAGGATATCATGATGGTAAAATGTTAATGTTTTATTTCTTTTTAAGAGCTCTAGTTTAAATCTTATATTTTTCATGGGTTTTAAAAATTGGAAGAATTACATATATCCATCTCTCTAAAAAAAATTACATATTTTCCAAAACACAAGTGTCACTACATAAAATACAATGCTTTAAGCATGATTTAAAAAAATGTATAATTTTATAAGTTTAAAGAAAAAAATATGTAATTGCCCCTTTAAATTAATCTAATTTAGCAAAAAAAAAAAAGATATATGTAAATTGCATTTGGGCTTGATCTGAACATTCTAGGCCCTGAAGTTTGAAAACACAATCCAACAACGACAACCCTGGGCCTGCACCCATAATTTTCATAAATACAACTGCTAGAGATGGGAAAAAACGGGTTGGAATCCAAACGACAGCCCGAACCAACCCGGTTGTTAAGCTGGTTTCATTCTAACCCAGATTCAAACCGACCTAACACGTAGACTTGAGTTCGGCTCTTAACCCTGTTAGGTGAAACCAGTTTTAACCCAAACCGACTAGGCTTCAACCTGCTTTTAAACTGATGCAACCCAATGTAACGCGGTCATTCCTCTCAAAAATGGTATCTCAAGAATAATCGACCCAAACAAACAAGAACCACTGATTAATATGAAACAATCAATGCAGAACAAAAACACACTAGAAATATTATAGAAATCTAACAAACGACTTACAACATGTCATCAACACATGATTGGTAACAGTGACTTCATCAAGAACAGATACACACGACACATTGTACCCAATACAAAGGGAACTTAGAGAGAACATGCATGCGCAAGAAGACGAAGATGACAAAGTGGAGAAACTTTATATAAATTAAATTCATGTTATATTATTTATTTGATCATAAATATATGATCAATTTGATATTTTTAATATTAAGAAACTAAGTATAAAATATAAAATATATTTTATATAAATTAAATATATGTTTTAGTTAAAAATAAAAACCTTGTTTTAATTGAAAACCATAAAAACCAAAATCTAATCATTGATCAATTTAATCAATTGTTAATATTAATAGTGTTATTTTTGTAAATAATAGGTAACAAGTAGTTTTAATTAAACTTTATAAGGGTACTTTAAAAGATTAATTTTAATAACCTCCCAATTAATTACTTTCTCTCTCCTCACCCTTAATTAATTCTTCTATTTTATTTTTTCTCTCTTGTTTTTTAAAGGGAAAACTTTATAAAAATGTAACCAACTTTCAGAATTGTTCCAATTAAACAACTCTAACTTTTTTTGTCTTGATTTAATCACTTAACTTGTAAGAAATGTACTAATCTTATACATTTTACCTGTTCAACAGGTTAAATTATTTTTTTATTATTTTAAATTGATTGTTTAACTTGAAATCAATGGTTATTACTTAAAATAAAGATAATCTTTTAATAAAGGCCCATCAAACTTTCCCAAAAAAAGACAATTATTAATGTTAAATTTTTTTTTAAATAATCAAATACATGCAATTCGTACAGAGGTTTCACTCAATTCAATTTTTTTAAAACAAATTTTGAATTGTAGGTTTAAAAAATAACCGAACAGTTAATTATTAATGTAAAAATATGTTCTCCAAAATAATCAAATACATCCAATTCGTTCAATAGGTTTCACAAAGAGAAGTTAATTCAATCTTTTTCAATAAAAATTTTGAACTGTAGGATAAAAAATAAATCGAACAGTTGATTGAAAAGATACAATTTAAATTAATAACTAGTAATTCCAAGTAATCAGATTTTAGAAGAAAATGGAAAACTTTAAACATGAAAATAAACACTTTAACTTGTTAAGTAGGTAAAATTTATAGAATTGGCACATTCTTTAAAAGTTGAGTGATTAAATCAGAACAAAAAAAGTTTGAGTGATTTAATCGGAACAATTATGAAAGTTGATTGTATTTCTATAAAGTTTTCCCTTTTTAAATGACCCATTTCCTTATTTTATACAAGGTGTATTACGTATACGTAACCCAAGTTCAATTGGTTTGGTGTCAGTGTGTTACGCATACGTAACCCGAGTTCAATTCTTATAGATATAGTTACGTATATGTAACTTGCCAAGTTACATGTACGTGACAATTAAAAAACACCATAATGTAACAAAATTACATATACATAACTAGCTAAGTTATATATATAACTTATAGCGTTTTCATATATATGTAACAAAGTGAAATATCACCAAATATCAGTGTTACATATACGTAACATAGTGAAACATCAGTGTTACGTACACGTAACAGAGTGTTACTTATATGTAACAACAATGGACGGGTAGCAACGGGCTGCCATTAAAACAGATTTTGAAAAGAAAAATTAAAGACGATGTAGCTTGTGGTTTATTCAACAAATTAGAATCAATAAGAGAGATAATTAGTAATTTTTAGTCAACTAATAAACTAAATAAGTAGAGAAATCAAGCATTTAAAAGATAACATAATTAAAAGAGTGTCAAAATTACCTTATTGACCTTTTAAATATAAGATAAAAAAATTATAATTGTTATTGGTTGAGAGAAGTTTTCATGATTTTCAATTAAAAACATGGTTTTCATTTGATCACTCCCCTATTATTTATTAGATCATAAATATATGATTAATTTGACACTTTAATAATAAGAAACTAAGTATAAAATATAGATGATATTCATAGCAAATGAAATATCAATCTCGTATCATTGTTTTAACGAGTTAGGATACACGAATATAAAAAAAACAAATTATACATAATGAATATTGGTAAAAAATAATAAATTTATTTTTTTAAATAAACAAAGTTGACTCGCGAGTTGACCCGGCTTGGGTCGTATTTAAACGAGCCAGACCTGAATTCACATTTTAGGCTCGTAAAGGTAAACGAACTGCTAGGCTCGGCTTAATTTTTAAACAGTCTGAGCCCGATAGATGCAAAATGATAACAATAAATGCCTTTCTAAAAAGTTAATTCAAAGTGTACATAATATTGTAATTGAATGCAATACTGATAATATCCTGTTGAGCAAGGTAATTTGATGGTAATTTAATATGTTGAGATCTTTTAAGAAAGTAAATTCTTATACTGATAATATCTTGTTGAGCAAGGTAATTTGATGGTATATCAATAACACATAAACCAGTATACATAAATAAAAAATGAACAAATGAAGGTTCTGGTCGTAGGACAAAAAAATATATCAGTATTAAGGTTTATCATTAAAAATTTGTTTTTTAAATCAAAGTATACGTAATATTGTAATTAAATGCACTACAAAATAAGTTGAAAATAATGATTGTGTGAATAATGGAGAAATAAGAGAAGTTTTTCATGCAAAGTACATAAACTCTTTGATCATAGGAGAAGTTATTTCATATATTTCTTAAATATCTTTGATATAATGTTATATAATACAAGTAAATATTATATGATATTATTAGAATATAAAAGATTTTTAAAATTTAAAATTATTAACCTAAAATACTCAGATTGATTGTTATTGCTGGAATGTAAAATTTGTGAACTATATATGTTCAATTTGAATATTCAAATTGTTAGTTATAAATTTTAAATTTTGACTAATTAGTTACTTATTTTTAGATAAAATCTTGGATTAATTGTAGAATGAAATTAAAAGTTAAAGTTTTTTAAATTTCCTTTCATTCATTAAATTTTAAAATCTAATTTTATAATATTATTTAATTAAACATTAAATACTATTTAAACATGATTGTGAAATTCCTTTTATAAATTATATTGCTAATAAATTGCCACGTGACAAATATATTTGTGAACATGACAAGTGGTAATGTATTGCCTAAAATTTTGACATGTGGCTTAACCTCTTTTTTATTATATACTAGTTTTAGTAAACCCGTGTATTACACGTGTTTAATAAAAAAATTAAAATAGAATGAAATTTATTAATAATAATTTGATAATTTAAAATAAGATATGATTGAAATCTTTCTTATAATAAATAAAATAAAAATTTTATTTCAAAAGAAACGTTTTAAAAAAATATCATACTTTTAATTTTCTTATTATAACTCTCAATTTTAATTATTTTTTATTTATATAAATTTTACATTTTAAAAGCACCAATTATAAAATAATTCGTATTTTTAAAAAGGTTCAATGTTCTAAAAATTTATAATTTTATGAAAATTTATTTCTTAGAAATAACATTAGTAAAAGAATTAAATAATGTTATTAATGTGATTATTAATTAGAAGAGAGAATTGGAAAAAAATGGTGATAGAAAATATGATGTTATCTTATGTACCTTCTAGATACTTTTTTTTAGAGTATGAAGATTAAAATAAGATTGAGATTGAAGCACTACCATCTTTCACCACCACCTTCATGTTCCTGTTCCTGATCTTTCCCTTTGAGCACTCTCACATTTAGTTTATTTATCTATTTTATTTTCTAACATTGAAGTTATACACCCACTTCGCTCATCTTTCTTTTATATCATTAAAAATAATATCAGAATTCCTTTCCTATACTATGCAGTGGTTTTTCTAGGTAATTAAAGCACCTACTTATTTATATTAATTTAAATTTACGTACATAGATGACACTCTTGTATATACGTAATAGTTGTTGGAAATTAAAGAAAAGCAACAAAAATAAAGCAAAACCGAATGATCTTCAATGTTTGAACTCTTCAATCTTTGCTTCCAGATCTTGTTCTCCACTTTAACGTTGCTCTCCAATCGTACTCAAACTTCAAAGTTGAAATCAAAAGAATGAGATTTGTTTTCTTCTCGTTTGTGCTCCAATGCTTTCTGCAGTCGTGTGTTTGTTTTCTTTTTATATGATAACAATGTAGGGTTTTAAAGTAGGTTGATTTAGTTCTTCGTCGTGGGCTTTGGCTTTCAATCGTAGCCATCTAAATTTTTATTCTTTTTTTGTTTGCGTAGACTATTTTATTCCACAATTAAGTTAACTGGAAACAAAAGGTCATGTGGTTTTTGATTTCATTGGATGGAAATTTTGAGAGCTCACGCGGATATAATATTATCATGTTATCTTTTGTTTAATATTTAAATTATAAAACTTATTTTTAGTTAAATCATTAGTATTAATCATTTGTCGGTCTCAAGCTTAGTAAAAATTTATCCTTTTGTGCTCATGGTCTCTTAAAATATTCAAAATTTAAATATGAACAAATTAGAAGTTATTTTTCTATAAAACTAGCGTAAAAACTATTTAAAAGTAAGGAAAATATTTATATAGAAGATGTATAATATAGACCATATCACTTGCTCGATCTTACCTGCCAAACTCAAAAAATCCAATTGTATTAACATAGATAATCATGCTTATCTTTTTTAAATTTCATATGAACAATGAGGCTTAAGATTGGTATTGCTTACCTCACTAAACTAAATACTTAATTAGTGAAATAGTGCAGTTGTCTTCTTGTTTTACAACCAATGGTTAATTCTCTTGTTCCTTCAGATTTTAACCTATAAATTTCATTTTGGGTGTTCCAGAATGGCAAACCAAATCAGCAGCATGCCCATGGAACTGAGGTTGAAACTCTTATCTCTGTTACCCATACGTACCGTAGTGCGGACGTGTGTGCTTTCACAGGAGTGGGAGCAAAGCTGGGAACTTATTCACACTATCCAGCTCGACGATGAAACACCACTTCATACCTACGAGAGGCTCTTGTCATTTAATGAGCATGTTTTAGAAGGTCTTCAGAAAATCAGCCTAGATGAGTTTCATCTCCACATAAATCATTCCTTGCTTGCCCCGCCCTTCCCCTTACTCCAAAGCGCCATATCCCGACACATCCCAAGTTAGACTTGGTTGTACATTCACTCAAGTTGCCTCCAGTTTTTTTCACATGCCCAGTTATGAAAAAGTTAATGTTGCATTTTACAAGGTGGGTGTCTGACTCAGGGGAGAGTATGGCTTGGGATCTAGAACTTCACATAAATCTGCCGAGCCTTCTATCACTCGACACCTCGGCTCACCGCGAGGTGTACGAGAATGTTATTCAACTAGTCATCGATGCTCTAGCTTTGAGACATGTTCACTTCTTTGAATTTGGCTTCGTAAGTTTATTTTTCATCTCCTTTATTATTTTTTTAATTGTTTAACCAATTTTTAAGTGGGTTCACAAGGTTCCATGGATTGGACGATTAAACTTGTCTCCCAACATCAGACACCTGGAATTTACGGAGCCGACAAATCACTGTCTTGAGGTCGTTTTCCAAGTTCTG
Organism: Flaveria ramosissima; assembly: GCA_025215565.1. Taxonomy (NCBI): domain Eukaryota; kingdom Viridiplantae; phylum Streptophyta; class Magnoliopsida; order Asterales; family Asteraceae; genus Flaveria; species Flaveria ramosissima. The sequence goes on from CM046032.1 coordinate 50,254,568, forward strand.
GAACAATGTCTTTCTAGAAAAATTGAGTTTCGGACAGGTATATCATAGAGTATATCATGTCAAGCGCTAAAAACCTGATGACCCTGCAAATTTCCTTCGCAGACAACAACTCATCTTGACTTTATGTTTGCAACCATCATAGTGCAAATTCACTCTCAGAGTACATGTCTGTGGGTAGCAATAAAAACAAATGAAAATAAATAACAATAAGTTAAACAACATGAAGAACAATAAACCAAGAATGTGAAAAAATAAAAGAAAATTATTTAAGAAATTTTAAAAAAGGGTTGAACTTGGATCTTGAGAAGCTTACAGTCTTCATCTTTAGCCATTTCTTAAGTGGTGTTACGGATTTCCAGAATGGCAAAAAGATGGATACTAGCACTCTGATTGAAGACACCCAAGACAGATGTAAAAGTGGCAATTCAGAAAAAAGATGAACTTTTTTTATTACTGCATTTTTTACTACTAAATATAAAATTTATTATAAGGGTTTCTCAACAAATGACTTCTTGGTGTAGTTGGTTACTACACACTTTATAATACAAACTCACATGGGTTCGATCCCCATCCCCCTTCATTTATTTATTTAGTTTTTTAGTCCTAACTATACGTGTATATATACTAGACTAGGTTAGTATCTCGTGTATTACACGGGTTAAACAAATAAAATATTAAATAGTATGTAAAAATTTTATTTTTTTTAAAACACAGCTTTTAAAATATATTGTGTTTTTTAAGTTTGATATTTTTTTCTAAAAAATCATATTTTATAAAAACTTATTTCTTTAGAAATTGCTTTTGTAGAAAGATCTTTTTTTTAATCTAATAAAAATATTTCTAATATAAAAAAATTAAATAATTTTATTAATAGTTAATTTGATATTTATTAGGGGAGATAAGCGGGAAAATAATATTTAAAAGGCTTAGAATTGTGTCATGTGACATGTAAAAATCTTCTTTTATTAGTATGGATAGATTGGAGCACTGCCATCTTTCACCACCACCTTCATGTTCCTGATATTCAATCATGTCTTCCTTCCCCTTTGGGGACTCTCACATTTAGTTTATTTATTTATTTTATTTTCTAACATTTAAGTTATACACCCATTTCGCTCATCTTTCTTTTATATCATTACTAATAATATCACTTAATAGTATTCCTTTCCTATACTATATATGGTTTTTCTGGGTAATTGTAGCACCTACTTATTTATATGAATTTAAATTTACGTACATAGATGACACTCTTGTATATACGTAATAGTTGTTGGAATGTTAGTTTTAACTAATTTTTTAATTTATTTTTACTTATTATTACATTTAATTCATAAATGAGCTCACTTTTCCCTTCTTGTGCAATCTTCTTCTTTCATCTGCCCAAAGAACGTAGGTACTTGATTTTACTAGGACAAGTTTCTCGTGCGGCACTTAGAATTGATCTAAGTTCAAGCTTTGTGACCCAAATGAAGTAACAATTAAGGTTACGATTCAGAAGCGTTTGAAAGCTCGTAATACAAATGCTTTTGTATTGTTTACAAGAGTGCTTTTACAAGTGTTTTACACAAGACTTGTATGTGGTTTTGGGTGATTACAAATGAGGGTGACCAACCCTATTTATACTAGTTCTAAATCTATAATATCTAAGATATTTTCAAGTTAATATCTAGATATTTCTATGGAAATATCATGATATTTCCATGGATCTTTGAAGGCCATTCTAGACCCTTCTTGGCAGGCTATCTCCTAGATATTTTTTGGTAAATTTCTTGATAATTCTTGATGTTTCAAGTTTGTTTTAGATGCCTCCTTGTATCCCTTCAAGTTCCAACACGTTTTAGGATGTTCCGGAGACTTTGGGCAACCCTATATGCCTCCTTATGTTTCCAGAAACTTCCAGAATCCGAGTAACGTGACTTGTTTGGTGGGTCATAGCTATCGTCATGAATGAGCTTGCTACTGCGCGAACCGCTAGACGTGCCAATAGTAGAAGTCGATTCCATCACCAACACATTCACCAATATTCAAAGAGATCTCTAACGACAACTATTCCCACGACATCAGCCCATACCCACATAATACACCCTCGCTTTCTTAACTCCTAATGATGTTGAGCTAAGGCTTCTACACAAGATAAATGATAGTATTTGTGCATTTCTATAGCATAGTAAATCAACTCTGGAAGTGACGTCCTCGATTCAGTCATATAGCATGAAGAAGAAAATTAAAGGTAAAACCACACTAAAAACATGTTACCATATAAGGCACTGAAGAAACACGTGTGCCAAAATACCCTATAAAAATAAAGAGAAGGGGGTCAAGTTCAAACATGATGAAATGGAAAAGAAAATGGTAGAAAACAAACAAAACCAACCCAACCGGCCTACAAAGATAATTATTTTATGTAGCTTAATTGTTAAAAACGCAAGAAAAGTTGGAAAAAAAGGAATTAACCAATCAACAAGTGTTCACTTGGTTTGCTTATTAACATATAGGTTAATTTATTCAAATTAAACTTGTACTGGAAACTTTGAAAACAAATCGACATCGTTTCTTACTTTGTAATCCAGTTTTGAGCAAAGGGTATTAAATTGGACACTATCATTAGTTGAAGGGTAACATATTGAGTTAAGTTAGAAAGTTTTGATTTTTAGTTTGTTTAGGGACTGTTTTTGTCATTTACCTTTTTTTTAAATTTTTACAACTTTTTTATTGAAAGTATAACTTTGTTAATCATTTATAATCTCGTGTCATATCACCATTTAAATAGAATATAAGTGGCCAATTTGATTAAAACATGGGCAAGGCGTTATTATATATAATCTGTTATGTAAATATAATATTAGAAATAAAAATGTACATATTAAATTATGTAAGAAAAGATTATCTATAATCATCATATAAAATATATTCTTAATAGCCGGTTACTCTTGAATAAACTATAATGGTTAAAAAAATATATAATTTATTTATAAGAGGATGCTCAATATTTAACCACTTTAAGTAAGAGAAATTAGAAATACTAATAATCACAAATACCTATTCTTTTAAATTTGTTGCATATGTCTGTTTATAACCGTATATCTTGCTCTATTTCATTACATATGATTTATTTTCATAATTTATGTAGGACGAACAAGTGTTTATGTTGTTATGACGGTTTTTCTATTTAAAAATGATTTTACAACTAACGTACCCCTAAATATTAAACATTTAAAAATTTAGTTTATTTACAAATTAATAATCATATTTGTTAAAGTGTTACACCACAATTAAAAACATTAGATATCTGAATTCACGTGACATAAATATTTGAACCACGAGGTAATATATAAGAACAATAATCATATGGTTAACTATAATACTAACCCCACTATTCACAAAAGTAGATCAATTATATAATTCCCATAATCAAGATTTGTATATTTGGATGCTTATATAACTAAAATTCTAACTTTGACCGTTCAAATCAAACCACTTCAAATCCTCTCACCATATCATATCAAATTCATGTCGTTTTATACTTATAAACACACGATCATTCAATCATTCAATCATTCAAGCAAGATAACAAAGAATAACGAAGTTTTCAATATTCTATAGAAGAGAAACACGCGATGAGAATGATTTCAAGGCGTATGATTTATGTCGTTTCTCTAATATTATTATTGTTACTGGGTTCGACCATGATGGGAGCTGATGCTAGACGAATAAACAAGGGAGACGATGACCACCACGAGTTGTTGAGTATGCTACCAAGAGGTATAGTGCCACCTTCGGGCCCATCACCGTGCCACAATATTCTTGATCGAAAGCGAACCCATCATGCTCCACCGGCATTTCCCCCTCCGGTTGCACCTCCATTTTCGCCTCAGTTTGCGCTACCGTTTGATCCTCCTCCACCGCCACCGGATGAAATCATCATATGTCCATGATAACATTATTCATTGTCATCACTTTATTTTATAAGTTTGTTAGCTTTTTGTGTTAGTTCTTCGTTTTTCTCTTCTTAATTGATATAGTGATCTCAAGTGATTGTTTTCTTTATGGTTAAAGGACTCAAGATTTTTGTTTTTCTTTTGATAGTGAAGGCATGAGTTGCTAATTGTGTTTAGGATAGCTATTTGAGTTCATAAAAGTATAACCGTTTACGGTTGGTATGTTTATCTTTTTCTTTTTTAACGACTAGCACACATCCTTCACAATCTACTCTAAAAAACCTAATTGTTGTCTATTTTATGAGACTCTGTTCACACTGATTTAATAGGAATAAACATCAGATGTCACTAGATGTTATATATTTTAGTGTAATTAGATTGACTAGTCGATTAATGTGATTACGATATCCATTAAACAAGTCAGGAGGTGCGGAGTGCACACTTGTTTGAGTTTATTGTGATCTTCGATATTAGTAATGGGGTTCCAAGGGGGCAATGCCCCCCTTGGCGGGGGTCTGGGGGCAGCGCCCTGGGAGCGGGGTTCAAGGGGCGACAGCCCCTGTCGGGTCCAAGGGGCGGCAGCCCCTGGCTGGGGTCGAGCTGAAACATGATCGACACTTCTTCTGATTTCTAGTTCAAGAAACTCTCCAATTTTCATATATCGTTCTTAATTTCTGAGTTTTATCCGATTGGAAGTTTGGATTGAAACCCAAATAGTTTTAATCTTAAAGTGTTCTTCACAACTCTCAGATCATCCGGTTTATTTGAACCAATTTCTCAACACTAGACTCATTTTCTTTTTTTACGGTAAATGTGAAACCCTGCTTCGAGGTATATATGTTATTTTAATCGGACTCACCTATTCGTTTCCCAGCCGGGACCGCACCCCAACACTCTCAGTAGGAAACTCATTGCTGAGAAAACCCAGTGGCTGAACTCTGAACAATTTGCTCAAAGCGAGACTTGAACTCATGACTTCCCATATTTCATTTATACATAGATTTTTTAAATCAATATGTACATCGTTACATTGCATAGTTCTATACCACCTAAATATATTCTTATTCTTTTAACCATTCTTATATGAAAAGTAATAATATGTTATATTACAAAGTTAACAAGACTGAGATAGAGTAATAATAACAATAATACCCAATAAATCTCTCCCATAGTCAATTGATAAAGTAGAAAGCAATTGTTTATATTTATGAAAAATTATATACATCTTCAGTAACTTATATAATATCATGTTTATCCTATTATATGATAAGATGAAACAAATAATCTTTTATATTTACTGCCACAACCACAACCAAACGCAGTAAATCATGAGATGAAAATGATGAACGCCTCGGCACCAGCTCAATATGTGACGTGCAAAATGTTCAAATTCGATCAAGGGAAATGCTTTGTGGTGGCTAGTTCAAAAGGACGGGTCAAGATATGTTCGAGTTATGTTGGTTGCTAACAAACCATTAGAACAGTACTGTTCACGCCCAATTTGAAAAGTGTATTGGTTCATGTCTTTCATGCCGAAGGTTACCAGTGAAAGATCACAATAGTTCAAATAGTCGCGACTCTTCACCAATTGGGTGCTAAGAGAATTGTTGACGCGATTTTAATGATCAACCTTTACTCAATAGTCCCAGATTGGTCTACTGACTTAATCCGAATGCAGCGACACTTTAAGTGGTAGTGGATACAAATGAAAGACCGACCCGAAGCTAACAGGAGGACTTATGAGCTGTGAGAGCAAACTTGCAGGTGTTTTTAGCAATCATTTGACAAAATCAAATACACACCAAATGAAAACACCAGAATCAAAGGCTAGAAAACCCATGAAAAGGATTTCATTTCATCACAATTCAAAATAAACGCATAACAAACAAACAAACAAACAAATTCACCAAGTATAATCATACTCATAGTAGAGCTATTTGTATGGTCTGGGGAGGGTGCGACCGAGACAAAATATCGATAAGAGAATTAAAGCCAACAACCATACAAGAGTACTAATAACAAAGCTGTAAACTACCACTAACATACAATTGAAAATAAACACGTGACTATTCAAAATAAGATCAGGCTGTCAAGAGGGAATAACTACTCTAGGAATACAAATTACTACAGCATAAATTCACTTATTATGAACTGTTATTTGAGATGTCACATAAGGTATTCAAACCTACACAAACCTTTCACTTTATGGTCTCTAAAACTGCAACTTTTTCCAAAGTCTGCTCATCGAGAAAATCACCACTTGTTTGTTTTCTTTTTCTGCATCTAAAACCATGATCTTGAAACACAACAGAACATAAATACCAATTCAGAAAACCAAAAGTATAAGCAAATAGTTTATGCAATTTTCTTGTTCATGTTTGCAAAAAGTTGACGCATTTGAAATCTCCAGATCAAGAAGTAGACCAAACCAAACCCGATCAATACATACACCCAAACCGCCTCCCCTGCACTCTCATCCTCCGATCTTACTTCCAGTATGTTAAATTGATCTCTTTGTGAGTTTCCAAAAAGACCCTCTTTTACGTGACCATATAGCACATACACCCTGTCCTCTGCTCCTGCAGTCACTGAGGTCGGAAAACTCTCTGAGTCAAGGGCGGTTTCGTCATAAACCACACCTTCACTCCAACTATCATCACTCTTAATGAAATAAAGCTTATATTGTGACACCACTAACAGAACACCATCCCTTCTAAGGGCAATCCCATCAGGGGCGGTTAATGCCCGGTTTAATGTAATTTTTCTAGCGCTTCCATCTTCATGATCAACTTTATACAGATTACCCGTGTTTGATTGTGCAACAATAAGGTACCCTTTGCTACAATAAGTGATACCATTGAGTCCGCATGAGCTGTAGGGCGTGTTCAGGTCTACAGGTGTTTTTGTAAATACTTTTGATTTAGATAAAACAGAAGCTTTACCTTCAAGATCAACCTTCCAGATCAAGTTACTGGCGGAGTTGGTCACATAGGCATTGCCAGAGAAATCAACGGTGACATCATTGGCCCCTGCTGCAGCGGTGGAGGATGCAGTGTCATATAGGGTGGTGAGGAAGAGGCGCTGGTGGGGGGCTCGTGAGTCATAGGCGGCAAGGGCGCAGTTGGAAGGGTCTGAACGGTGGAAGACCACAGCAAGCAACCGGTGGTGGACCACATCTACAGTGACACCAAGAAAGGATGAGTTATCAGGGAGGGATTGGTCAGAGACTAGGGTGCTGACCACACCAGCATCGGATATCGCCAACAGGGTCGGGCGGTGGAGGGAGCCAACTATGAAATGTTGGCCTATTGGGTCCCATGAGAGTGACTCAGGGTAAAGATTGGGTGATCGAAAATCGATTAGATGGGGCGAGCTTGCAAACACTGGACCTTGAAAGAAGCTGAAAACAGCTGTTAATATCAGTATTGACTTTGCTATGGTGAAACACATGATTCTTGAAAAAAATCTAATCTTTTTGATGTAGAGTTTTCTTGTCACAGAAGTTCAAATTGGAGTTAACTCTCACCTGCAAAAACAAAGATGAAAGATTAGTCTTTTATAAATAGTTTGGTGACTGAGGTGAGTTTTCTTGTAAAAGAAGTTAACATTAAGACATAATCAACCAGAAGATAAAGTAGTTAATCTTGTTTCTCAAGATTAGGCAAGGTCAATGTACAGGGATCAGATGCAATATTCTACTTTTAGAACGGGCAAGGGTAAAAAAACTACATTAATTCGTAGCAAATTCCACGGATCATGACAATACTTTTAACTAGTAATACAAACAACCAAACGAAACGGCAATAATAATAATAGCATATAAGTGTGCTATGTCAAATGTCTAACCTCATAAGTCTGGACTAGAACTTGTAAATTTTAAAATCAGTAAAAAGAAACAACTGCTAATTACTACCAACACATACCAATTGCAGAAAATATTAAATTCATGTTAAGTAGTTGATTAAAACCATCTGCTGCTTATTCTTAACAAGGAAAACATTAACAATTACTTCACTTTGGGACTACTTTCCTTACAAAACAAAGTAAAATCATATAACAAGTGTAAAACTCAAAACCTATAACAAAATTTGTATCATACTCATCTTCAATTTCAATTACTAAGCTATATAACCATCAAAACCAACATTGAATTCATAAAAAGGGGGTGTATTCATTAGTGAATTGTTTAATTACCATACTCTTATTCAAGGTCCCTAAATCCACAGTTTCTGTTAATCAATCTCCTCAAACATGATCCATCATCCTACACCCACGTAACTGTATCTCCGTCATTAGAGATAAACGCCCAAATTAATCTTAACAATTTTGATCCAGTTTTCTCAATTGTTCAATCAACAAGACGAAAACAACAATTAAACTCTGATTAGTACAAAGGAAACAATAATTAGGGTTTCAAACCTGTGTCAATCAACCGCGACGTAGTTGATGCAGAGATCTAGGTTTTCGGAAACTTCAAGAAATCAGTGAATTAACAATTGATTAGATTATAGAACAATATACGATGCAAAATTTCAATGAAACAAATATGAATATATGAGTGATATAAGTGTGATTTGTTGTTCTTCTTGTCTTCGTTTTACTTGTTCGTGTTCATCTGTGATTTTGACTTTGCCCTCTATACTTAATCTTTTTCTTTTTAAACGAACTTTATACTTTAAAAAATATATCATTGGTCCAAATAGTTGGCACCCCTATTACCTATTTATTAAAAAATAAACTTGATCTCCAGTTTGTTTTCTTCAGTTTGTTATTTCACCACAAAGCTTTTGATATTTACATATTATACCCTGTCCTCATTTTGTTTATAAAGGCCGAGAAAGAAGGTTTACGGGTTTAACCCTCCCGTTTGATTCTGGAGAGAGAGAGAGAGAGGGTGATAGTTGTGGCTTCTGCCGATCGCTCACCGCCGACAGCCGACCGCCCACCGCCAACCGCGAGGGGTCTATGTCGTCGGTGGCGTCTCCGGTGGAGCCGTGTATCGCCGCGAGCTGTGGATGGCGGTGCGTATTTAAATCGCCTCAGCTGATTTTTTTGAAAGATGCATGTCGATGACGATGACCTGGCTCATCTGAGACCAAGCTTGAGTTCTTGTCACTTGATAGTCTGTTCTAGGTTTGTCTTTGATTAATGGTTTTACTGGCCAGTGGAACAGACATACATCGATGATTGTGATATCTCTTTTGAAACTGACTATGAGTTTGGTTGTTGTTGGGAAACACAAATGTCGATCTCATCTGAGACTAAACTTGAGCTCATTTCACTCGATGGTTTGTTCTAACAGACAATTTTTGTAACAATGACGATGACCTTTTGGTCTTCTAGGGCAGGGCATGTGTTCATATGAGATGATGTTTCTGTTGGGTATATTGTTTGGTGCATCATGTGTTCTTTGACATGTTGTTATGCTTATTCGGATGACCTATATAAGAAAAAACAAACTTGGTCTGTAGTTTGTTTTCTTAAACTTCCGATAGTAAAAATGTCGAGACAGGTTGATGTAACTTTGAATTTTTAACTATTGTGGTCTTGGCATCCTTAGACGAAGTTAAAGACACCACTACATCAAGAAGAAGATTTTATCTTTTACTTTTACTTTATTGAAATAATTTATTTATTTATTTTAATATGTTTGATTTATAATTTTAATTAAGAATGTTATGATTATTTATTTTAATGAAATGTTTTATATTAAAGGTATATGCGGACAAACAGTCGTGAATCGTCTCATAATCGATTGTTGGAACATTATTCTCGTGATAACCACCAACCTTCACGCCTGAGATGTTTCAACAAAAGTTTCGAATGGATAAAGATACTTTTTTACAAATAGTCGGAGGTTTAGAGAGGAATAAACGGATAAAACTAGTCATCTTTTAGAAGGTATTTTTAAAAGATCATCAATTCCTAATGAAATGGATGCGGTCGTAGCCAAAGGATCAACCGTTAGTATACTAGTCATTTCAACATGGTTAACAAAAAGACACATCAAGAACACCCATCATTACATCATATTAAACTTCTATTACCATACTAAAGGACTAAATATCTTCAACTTTGCTCCTCACATGATTAACACCATATTTGGCAAAAGCAATTTTTTTACTTTTGACTTTTTGGAGGGGTAAAAAGACCAAAATAACCCTTCAAAAAGTTAAAAATTAAAAATTTTAACTTTTTAACTTTTTTGAAAGGTTATTTTGGTCTTTTTACCCCTTCAAAAAGTCAAAAATAAAAAAAATTGTTTTTGCCAAACATGCCCTAAAGGCCTAAACTACTGCTTGTGTTCTCATCACTCATCATATTGGCATCACCACCACTATTTCTAGCGGTGTAGTAGGTGGCGTTTGGGTGCTCATAGTAAAGATAAGGTTCAGGAGCCAACCATATTTTTTTTAAATCTCTATACTAATAAATAAGAATAAATCCGGATACTTATCACCATTTTAGGCCATCTGATAATTGATTTTCCCGCTTCTCTCTCCTCTTAATTATGAATACTATAATAGCTATATATTAATTAATAACTATCCATAATTAAAATTTTAAATATGTTAACTTCAAATTTTCAAATGTGTAATACATGGGTTTATTCAATCAGTATAATACATAATATTTAAGAAATAACTTTTTGTATTATAAACTATGTAACAATAAATTTATTTAGCCCGGGATTGTAACCTTACATGATAAAGCTGCTAGGTATGAGGTTAAGCTCTATCAAAGAGCTTATACACGAGCCAACCATATTTTTCAATGATAGTTTTCAAAGATTGGCGACTTCGGTTACTCTCACGTTGATGTGGGCAATATGGACAGTTAGGAATGATGAAGTCTTCAACAACAACTGTTGGAGCATCAATGCAATACCGGAAGATATTAAGATTTGAAGCTTCATTTGGATTTCCAATACAACAAATAACTGAAAAATAGATTGGGTGAAATGGTCTCTTGTGACCTATTTTAATTAGATTTGGATGTTTTAAGTCGCCTTTCCTATCTAGCTACTTGATGGAGGAATAAGATGGAGTCTTTCTTGATAAACTAATAATTGTTCAAAAATAACATATTACATCAAGAAACTTTATATAAAGAACAAAGTTCTAGTCTTTTCATTGACTCATTTATGTGATAAAATTTCATGCTTTAATACTTATCTTATCCCATGTAGTTATTAAAACACATCACAATAAGATCTAAACTATAATAACATAATTTATAGACGATTATGACACATAGCTTGGGCATCGTGCCAATGGCAACTCTTTGGTATCATAGTGCTTTTATATGGATGGGCTTTTATACTAAGTGTACATATTATTAGAGTCTTATATGAGAACAGGAGCCGTGGTATGGTTAAGTGTGGCTTTTATATGAGCGGGCTTTCCAGCAATTGGTAAGGTTGTTATTTAATGACTTTAAATAACCTGTTGCACATAATGTAGGATAATGTTGCATGCATCAAATCTTGAACGTGCGTAAATCAGAACTAAATCAAGTATCGGACATGTCTTTTTTTATACATATTCGTGTGCATACATATAATGTTAAAAAGACCCTTTTACCTGTAGAATGAAAACTAACAGCCAAACAGGTTCATAATCAAGCAGTCGGGCTAGCGAACCGGACCGGACCGACCAAGGGTTTGGTTTGGAGCAGGCACTCGTCTTTCAGATTTCTTGAGAGTAAATGTTCTAATGCACAAGGTACAAGTGGTTGTTGCATGATAACACATGAACTTAGGCTTGCGTCTGGAGATGTGCATGATTGCACAACTATTAAGAAACAAGTACAAGTCATTTATACCACACGTGAAATATTGGATGACAGCGTAGGAACCGTACACTTGTATAAATAACATCATATAAAAAATGTTTGAATCGCGGCTTCTAAAAAAATCGTCGCTCAAAGCACGCTAGAAATCAGCTCATTAAACTAACTTGGCTCGATCTGTAAATGAGTCGAGCCTGAGCTAAGATTAGCTACATAATTTGTAAAACAAAAAAAATGTTAACAATACTTGTGACATCCGGTAAATTTTCGTTACCAAACTCCGTTAGTTCCGTTAAGTCTTGCATACACGTGTCGTGAACACACACTAGTTGTCGTTTAACGTTGGTGACCTAATAATAATGAATAATATTAAATTAATGAGAATCTAATTGATTATGTGATTATTGTATTATGTTTATGTGTTGGCATGTTTTTAAAATGTTAATTAAAAAATTAATCGCGTAACGCGGAAACGTGCCTATTTATTCGTATGTCTTGTGTTTTTATAAAGATAAGATATATAATGATTTTCATTAGTTTATATCTTTATATTATTAAGTTAAAAACACTTTACAAAGAGTTTAAAGCCTAGTTTTTATAAAATACAAATTACAAGGGTTAAAAGGGTAAATATGTAAATTAAACTTAAACAAAACACACTAACCCTAATCCCCCCACCCCATTCGGCCGTAACCTTCTTTCCCAACCCCTCCCCACTTCGAAATCATCCTAGAACAAGCAAGCATCTGCGAAATTTGTTCGAGTTCAAGCAATACAACACATAGGAATCATCAATTGCAAGCTATAACACGTTTAAAGGTTAGATTTTTCATGTTTTTGTGAGTTTTTGTTGAGGGCCGAACCTAAAATCGTGAATGGGTCTTCATGGAGTCGAAATTGATGTTAGTTGATGTTGGTAATACGTTAGTTAGATTGTATACATGTTAGTTAACGTTGATTATGCATGAATTGTGTAGTTTTAGTGGATTAATCATGAACTATGGCTTGAAGCAAACCCTAATTCGAAAATTTGTAGAATTATGGATGAATGATGATTGTTTAATGAATGTTTGATGTTTAATAGATTGTATGGATGCTAGGTTACATTGATTTTGCAAGAGATTGGTGAATTGATGTTGATGTTCATAGGTTACTAAGAATAGTAACTTTATTTTGCATGTAATGTTGAATTAGTGATGAATTGATGTTATGGATGTGTTCATAGTGATGATTAGATGTTAGATTGTTGATGTGAGCATTGGAAATTCAAGAACACATGCTAAAGTTCATATATTACTAAAGATAGTAACTTTTTAGGATAGGAATTGATGAGTTATGATGTTTGGATGTTGTTGATCATGCTTAGATGTTGATATGAACTTAAATTGGTATATTATTAATGAATTCATGAATACATTGGATGTTTGATAGATTTTGGGTTGTGCTTTCCCAAAAGGGAAACTTTATTTATGCAAAATGTGAAAGATGATAGTTTGATCATATTTGAGATGTTGGGAGCATGTTAGTAAGTTCATAGATGAATTCTAATGTGGTTGGAACATGTTAATATTGTTGTATGAGATGTTTGGATAATCATGGGTGGTGTTAGTACTTTGATGAGCATGTATGATATTGATGTGGATTAGTAGTTAAGATATCATGCTTGGGATTGGAAATTGATTGTTGTGATGCATGTTGAATGTATGAAAATGGTTAGTGAATGTGAATGTGATCATCATACACGCGTGCGAATCTGAGGCCCCTACTTAGTAGGATTGGCAGGGTTTAGGGTGTGAAGTCGTGAGTGGCTTCACATGGCATGTGGTGCGTGATTTGATCTTTGTGTGGCATGTTAATTATGTTATAACTAGTGGACATGTTAATGTTCTAGATTCGCATGACTTGTATGATACTTGGTTGTATGATGATCTATGTGATACACCTGGATAATGTAGCATACTCATGAACCATTTGAATGTTAAACTTGTATGATATATGTGTACGGTTGTTTAAATGGTTTAAAACACATAAAGTCACTAATGGGTCAACTGAGTCAAATGTATTATTTTCTGAAACCTGAGTCTTTGGTTGTAGTGTACTTAGGGTTTCACATATTCTCTGTTGCACGTACTCATATACTTATATGATCTAGGTAACCTCTGAGGGTTGTCTGTTCACTCTGTCAGTCAAGTCAAACTCTAAGTATTTATACGCATATCAGGTGAGTTCATGCCCCACTCTTTATTTAATCTCTTTTGGGGGAGATAGCATACCGGTAAACTACAAACGCTTTACATATTTTAGTTGTGCATAATATTAATATAGTGTTGTTTATCATGGGAAAGTCCTCACACTTTCGAATTGTTAATATTGAATAGCGGGGAAACTTGGGTAGTACTACTGGGTCTGACGAGCCCCACCTGTGTGACTCGAGGTCAACCGGATGCAATTTGTCCTATTGAACATTGTCACGACCTGTTGAGTCGTGACAGGAGGCAACAACGTAACACAGTCAGCTTCAATTGCGAAATCACTATGCATTAATATTTATTGTTAATGGACTAGCTATCTGTTACAATGCACTACTTGTATATCTCTATTATTAAACTGTTTATGTTTGAATATCAACTCTTGAACTCACCAACCATTGTGTTGACATTTTAGTATGCTATTCTCAGGTCATTAGCTTGCTTGCCATAGGAGCACAACATGGTTCACTTGCATTCTAAGACTCGGTCTTCAAGACATTTTAGCATTTTAATGATTATTGTTTACTCTTTTGGGTTGGCACATGTTTTGCCATAGTTATACTTTTATTTCTTTGGGTTGTTTTCAAAACGCTTCCGCACAATTTAATGTTGAACTTTGGTTGTTTTATTTTAATCATGGCATATAAAGTCGTTCTGAGTAACTATTGACTGTGATCCTGGTTTGTTCACACGCCTTGCGGTAAAACTCCGCACGTGGATTTTGAGGGTGTGACAATACTGAAGTCCGTTTACAATGAGATGGTAAGCTATTGGAGCATGCCTTTCGATTTCAAATGATCCTTATTT